>CM076574.1:749950936-750534043 GCA_034641835.2 Pinus albicaulis | reverse complement strand
TGTAGCATCTCAGCAGACCCCGTCCTCTTTTACGGCCTCCCCTCATACCACCTCCTCAAGCGAGAAAGACATGCAATTGATGCTTGAGAGGGAGCAAGTTTTTCATGCAAGTGATAGTGAACCTCGGGATGTGGAGCAGCCACAAGAGGATCATGGAGTGGAAGAAACCACTCATGCAAAGAAATTTCATGCCAGATGGGAAAAGGGAGTGCATGTAGCTATACCACCAGGTGAGAGGTGGGGCGACATGCATGATTAATCCAAAGAGGAGATTTCTAGGCAGGATTCATGAGATGGTGTGGATCTCATGAGTTGAACCTGGCTACGAGGTGCCCACACGCAACAGTAGCAAGATCAGTTGGAGTGATGCAGGCAGATCAAAGTGACAGTGTCGGATACTGGAGCGCGGATTAGAGTTGACAGCAAGTGCAAGAGTGCATGGGTGCAAGAGTTCAACAACGCAGTGGTTCCTGATGACATGTGAAATTGGCCAAGCAAAATTCGAAGACTTTGATGATAGATGCTAGATGCATCAAGACTGATTGAGTTGTTTGGAGCCTATTCAGTTTCAGAGGAGTTGCAGAGCAGATGCATGGAGTTGCATGGCGTTTGTGGAGGTTGCAGGGCGAATGCATGGAGTTGCACGTCGCATGCAATGACAGTCCTTTCTTGTTGAGAGGGAGTGTTGAAAATGGCAACAAGAAACAGTGAAGGAGGCCTCCTGAAACATCTTTCCTGATCCTAGTTGGAAATTGATCACCTAAACTAGGTGGGAACCACACATGTGATTTTTTGTCGAAAAGTCTATTTTTAGACTATGTCTATTTTTAGCCATATGGAGCATGGTCCAGGGGTTGCAGTATGTTATTCTTGGAGTATTGGTCATGTTGGTAAAAATAGATGGACATCTGTTTTTAGACATTTAGTTCGAAGTCTATTTTTAGACTGCCTATCCTAAAAATAGGGAAGTCAAATATTATTTACTCTTAATAATATTTGGACTCTAAACTTCAGTTTACTCTCTTGGAGCACTTTAGTTTGACCCCTAGAGGTGGGGCATGCAGCTGCCAGAAGGATTTACGCTTTTCCTATGGGTTAGGTGAGCTAATGCATGGTTGACTTCAGTTAGAGCTCAAGTGGCGGAGTTCGGTGGAGTTGATGCGACAGTTAATGGAGGTGGTGTTCTCGTTAACTAGTTGAACTAGTTGTATTTAGTTTAACTAGCTAATACACTAGAGATGAGTTGTGTGAATTAAATATTATTTAATTCACAAATTATTAACTCATTATTCAACTAAAGAACACATCAGTTTAACTCAGAGCATGGACAGTTCAGTGGCGACAAGTGAAAGAGGTAGATGAAAGGGTTTAGTTAGCTATCAGTTGTGCATGAGATTTGCACCACACTTGGAGGTAATTACCAATGAAAATTGCGCAGTTGAAGCCAGGGAGATTCGAACTTGGATCTCTATTTAGACCAGCCTTGACTGCGCAATAGAGGAAGGGAAATTAGTGGGTGTGTTTTGAACCTGTGACTTGTTCAAAACCAAGCTAGTTTTTGTGTAGCTTTGGGAGATAGTACTGAGTACTTGTGAGGAGTTTGTACTATGTATTTGCTGCATGTTCTCTCCATCTAATATACAGAATATCTGAGGGGTTTTCAGCTATAAGCTTTCCCCATACATACTGTGTTAATGTGTGTGATGATTTGATGTGCTATCGCTTCTATTTTTTCCGCATGTGACAATTAATTGTAGAAGAGATTATGTGTTATGCATGCAATTCGAAATTGATGTGTGATCAGGTTAATCTCCATTGAATAAGTGATTTATTCAAGGAATTTCTACATGTTATCGAAGTGATATTAATTGTCGAGATCTATTATGGTGATTGCAAACTTATTTCCTCGGACAGAGCCTGCATACGGGCCAGATAGCCTCCGGATTCATCTTTCTTTGGAAAGTGAAAGGTCTGGTAAAAGCCCATGCAGTCAATCTCTGATTTGGAAATAATTTTTTCTCAAGTGTAGATCGGAAGCGATTGAGTTATCAGCTGGTGGTGAAATTCGAATTTGCAGATTTGTGTTCTTGGTGCCGCGGCGAAAATGTCTTTCATCGGGTTGCGACTAGAATATGCCTTGGAAGGTAGTTCGAATTATGTTGCATGGAAGGACCGCATGGAGGCTGTATTAGATGATAATGGGCTGTTGGAATTTGTGGAGAAAGAGATTCCAAAGCCTACTTCTAATGATGCTGCTGTTGTGGAGGCCTTGCGAAAGAAACAAGCAAAATGTCGAAGGATTCTGTTGGAGGGCGTAAAGGATCACATTGTATCCAGCCTGCATGGAAAGGCTTCTCCATATTTGATGTTGAAAGTCTTGACAGATCTGTACCAAAGCAAGAGCGACCAAAGGAAGCTAGCGCTCAAGGATAGACTAAGAAACATCAAGATGTAGAAAGGCGACAGCATCGCAAAATACCTCACGAAGTTCACTCAGTGCAGAGATGAGCTGGGAAGTGTGGGGGTGACTGTCGAAGATGAGGATATGGTGGACCTGGCTCTCCTTGGTCTTCTGAAGGCTTGGCATTCCTATCAGGATAGTGTCAATGGTCGGGAGAAGTTGTCGGGATGGGAGCGACTGTGGTCGGATCTCATGCAAGAGGAGATCAGGAGGACTACCAGGGACAGATCTTCATCAAAGGTATCTGATGAAGAAGACTGCGCTTTGGCTGCCAAAGCAAGGAAGGGGAAGGGAAAGGAGAAGGCTTCTCAATCCGGTGCAGATGGTAAAGAGCATGACATGTCCAAAGTGAAGTGTTTTCACTGTCACGATCATGGACATTATGCCACAAATTTCCCAAAGAAGAAGAAGAACAAGCAGGCTGCTAGAACTGCAGCTGGTGAGGCTCTTGCCTCGCAATTTGAGCTGGACTTCTCATTGATCGCATGCATGGTTTCTAGTGCATTGGGATCAGGGTGGTATATTGATAGTGGCGCTTCCTTTCACATGACGGGAGATGCAAATATTTTCAGTGACTTGGTGGAGAAAGGTCTCCAGATGCATGTTGAGTTGGGCGACGGTGGACGATACAATGCGACCAGCATTGGTACCATAACCTTTCAGAGGGAGTCAGGTAAACTCATTCTTTTGCAAGATGTATTGCATGTACCAGGTCTAACAAAGAATCTGATCTCAGTCGCAATGTTAGAGGATAAAGGGTATGAAGTTGTCTTTAGAGAAGGGAAAGTTTTCCTTCGGCACAAGGCAACGGGACAAGTCAAGAAGGTTGGGATTTGAGCAAAGAATCTCTACAAACTTGAAGTAGATGGGATGTCTACGGAGCTTCCTACTGTTGGGAAGCGGAAGGAAGACATGCAACTGAAGCTTGAGAGGGAGCAAGTGTTGCATGCAGGCGAGAAAGAAATGCAATTGATGCTTGAGAGGGAGCAAGTTTTGCATGCAAGTGATAGTGAACCTCGGGATGTGGAGCAACCACAAGAGGATCATGGAGTGGAAGAAACCACTCATGCAAAGAAATTTCATGCCAGACGGGCAGAGGGAGTGCATGCAGCTATACCACCAGGTGAGAGGTGGGGCGACATGCATGATTAATCCCACGAGGAGATTTCTGGGCAGATTCATGAGATGGTGTGGATCTCATGGATTGAACCTGGCTATGAGGTGCCCACAGCGCAGCAGTAGCAATACCAGTTGGAGTGATGCAGGCAGATCAAAGTGACAGTGTCGGATACTGGAGCGCGGATCAGAGTTGACAGCAAGTGCAAGAGTGCATGGGTTCAAGAGTTCAACAGCGCAGTGGTTCCTGATGACATGTGCAGTTGGCCAAGCAGAAGTCGAAGACTTTGATGATAGATGCTAGATGCATCAAGACTGATTGAGTTGTTTGGAGCCTATTCAGTTTCAGAGGAGTTGCAGAGCAGATGCATGAAGTTGCATGGCGCTTGTGGAGGTTGCAGGGCAAATGCATGGAGTTGCATGTCGCATGCAATGACAATCCTTTCTTGTTGAGAGGGAGTGTTGAAAATGGCAACAAGAAACAGTGAAGGAGGCCTCCTGAAACATCTTTCCTGATCCTAGTTAGAAAGTGATCACCTAAACTAGGTGGGAACCACACATGTGATTTTTTGTCGAAAAGTCTATTTTTAGACTATGTCTATTTTTAGACATATGGAGCATGGTCCAAGGGTTGCAGTATGTTATTCTTGGAGTATTGGTCATGTTGGTAAAAATAGATGGACATCTATTTTTATACATTTAGGTCGAAGTCTATTTTTAGACTGCCTATCCTAAAAATAGGGAAGTCAAATATTATTTACCCTTAATAATATTTGGACTCTAAACTTCAGTTTACTCTCTTGGAGCACTTCAGTTTGACCCCCAGAGGTGGGGCATGCAGCTTCCAGAAGGATTTACGCTTTTCCTATGGGTTAGGTGAGCTAATGCATGGTTGACTTCAGTTAGAGCTCAAGTGGCGGAGTTAGGTGGAGTTGATGCGACAGTTAATGGAGGTGGTGTTCTGGTTAACTAGTTGAACTAGTTGTATTTAGTTTAACTGGCTAATACACTAGAGATGAGTTGTGTGAATTAAATATTATTTAATTCACTAATTATTAACTCATTATTCAACTAAAGAACACATCGGTTTAACACAGAGCATGGACAGTTCAGTGGCGACAAGTGAAAGAGGTAGATGAAAGGGTTTAGTTAGCTATCAGTTGTGACATCAGTTGTGCATGAGATTTGCACCACACTTGGAGGTAATTACCAATGACAATTGCGCAGTTGAAGCCAGGGAGATTTGAACTTGGATCTCTATTTAGACCAGCCTTGACTGCGCAATAGAGGAAGGGAAATTAGTGGGTGTGTTTTGAACCTGTGACTTGTTCAAAACCAAGCTAGTTTTTGTGTAGCTTTGGGAGATAGTACTGAGTACTTGTGAGGAGTTTGTACTATGTATTTTCTGCATGTTCTCTCCATATAATATATAGAATAGCTGAGGGGTTTTCAGCTATAAGCTTTCCCCATACATACTGTGTTAATGTGTGTGATGATTTGATGTGCTATCGCTTCTATTCTTTCCGCATGTGACAATTAATTGTAGAAGAGATTATGTGTTATGCATGCAATTCGAAATTGATGTGTAATCAGGTTAATCTCCATTGAATAAGTGATTTATTCAGCAAATTTCTACACTTTGTCACATCTTTCCTTCACCTGCACTTGTCTGCAACAACCTCGCCACCTATTTCCTGCTCCTTCGCAACCTCGGCAGCTCCGCTGCCTACCGTTGTTGCACCTGCCACATGCCGATCCACAACCCAAAATCTGTTTTCATGCAAAATTCAAAACAAGGGCCCTAAAAAATGGTGTTGTTTCCTCTCTCTATAAATAGCATTTGTAAATACCATTTCAATGTTGGATTTTGGTCTACTTGAAGACTTTTTCATAATAAAGAAAACTAATTTTTGTATTTCATGTTATAGGACTTTGTATTTTAAGAACTATATAATGTATGGTGTGTTTCTCTTATTGTTTTATTCATCTAATTCATGAGTTGAAGTAGCTAGCAAGTAGGATTAAAAGCACTATTGGAAGATCTAATAATTAATTATCTATTGTTCAGTCTTCTACAAATCATCTATATAATGCAAAGATCATGCTAGTGAAGGTTTTATGAAGAATGTATGAGATTTTTTATGCATGTATTCTGATTTCTAAATGTTGTTTCTTTTACATAAAACAAAGTTTATGTAAAAGGCCACTCTTATAGCCATGTGACTGATTTAGGATATGTTTATTCCTTAGACTGAGTACCGCCTATCTTTCACCTTTTATCTGTCACAATATTCTCCCCTATACTACAAACATGTCCATACAATTTATACTTGCCAAATGCATAAAGGTCTAAAAGAGTTGAAATCATTTAAAAATCTTTAAGAAGTCATCCCACCATCCAAAATATTTTGCTTTGAAATGAACTATGATGTGTAAGGCTTACTCCTTTGCAGTCAAGGAGTGACTCCTTGAGCTAACACTTGGGAAATCTGGGAATCTTGAGTCATATAATAGCGCCCAATATCATTTCTATATAGTTTTTCTCTTAACCAATTTATGATGCCATTTATACCTTTGATTTTGAAAAACAATTATGTGTTGTAAGGCCAATAGGCACATTTCATCTATTTCATTAAGATGTTGTAAGCATTATATTTTTGTTTCTGTGAAGTCTAACCCAACTTCCCTAATGGTATTGAGAGTCTTGATTCGAATTCTATTGGAAAAATGGGATCCTTACCAAAAACAAGTTGATATGGTGAAAAACGAGTAGTTTTGGTACAAGTAATTCTATAGTCCCATAAAGCCTCTGGGAGTTTGGCAAACCAATTCGAGTGGTTGAAATATATTGTCTTCGTTAAGATTGCCTCCGAAACTTTATTGGTACTTTCCACCTGTCTGTTTGTTTAAGGATGTTAAGTGTTAGAGTCCTATAATAATAGGGTTCATAATTTTTTAATTAACTTTCATAGTCTTGTAAATATGTACATACCTTTCTTTCTGCAAGTTATTTTCTCATATTTTGAAAAGTGAAAAATAATAAAAAATGAAATGAGGGTAAAACACCTAAAAGAAATATCAAAGGACTTAGAAAAATGATAGACTCCAAAAGAGAAAGAGAAAATAATAATACATGACAGTGAGTAAGTCAAAATTCCACTACTGTTTACTTTACTGCAAGAATAATGATTATGTGCAAATTGTCAATAAATGCCATAATCCATTATCAGTTACACAGCTTAATCTTAACTTTTCATACTTTGAATTTCATTTTTTAGATAGAGAATAAATATATGTCAAACAGTATAAACTTGACAAATCAGTAGATAAGATAGAGAACAAATGAGGAGCTCAACAGTTTAATATGAGCCCTCGAATGAAATAAGGTTAGACTTAGATAGTTTGTATGCTTCGAAAAAATATTGATTTAGGGTTGCAAGCCTAAATGCACCCATGAAAATGAAGTAAAAAATGCTAGAAATAATGATGGGTAGGTAGAAATAAATTGTGCAAGCACGTAATAAAGCATCATCGGGAAAAATTACTAATTTCCCCTCCCCCACAATGATTCAGTATTCTAAACCTTCAGTTAAAAAGGCTCAGAGCATTTCTCTAACTTCTGTTGGGACCTGACCCAAGGCTCGATAACTGATTGGTTAAAAAATATTGAATTCCTACATAAAATGAAATTTCATCAACATTTACCCTTCATCCATAAATCATGATCCATTTTCCTAAGAAAAAATCCATTTTTACTTGGTAAAAGTAAAAACCCTAAATAATTAATTTCATTTCCATTCAAAATCACTCACAAACCCATAAAATGCATTTTATCCTAAGTTTAAGTGTGAAAACTAAAAATAGGACAAAATATGCTTATTTGTCTATCTCTTGCACTTTACTTAGTGTTAAAACATGTATTTTTCATTCATATCATATATTACCCCTTTATTTCATATTAATTTATAACTATGTTTATTAAATCCCTAAACTACACCCTCTCGTATAGTATTAAATCTTTTGCATTTAAATAACCCACAAAACCCATTATTTAATATTTAAACCAATGATAAGATATCCCACGTGATGAAATACAAACCCACCCTTATTCCCATTGGTTTAAAACGTATCTATAAAATAATCCCCACCCCCCTATGGTTATTAAACAATTGTCAAAACGTTTAAAAAACTATATAATAAACCCACGCCCAGTCTAATGGTTAAAACATTATGAAATGTTTTAACTTACGCATATATGACATTATTTCCCCGCCTATCTTATAACCCAAATTTTAACTTTAATAAATGTTTTATTTATAAAGTTAAAAACCCATTGCCGCATATATGAAAACCCTGGACCCCACTTCAATCCCAATGCATCTTATGAAACAAATCTTGACCATTCGCAATCGAACCCCATGATCCAATGATGGATGAATGATATCGCAAATAAAGATGCGTGACTTTAATCTTTTCATTTCTATGGGAAATGGGCAGTTTCGTCTATTTCTCTCTCCTTGACATGGCATATTTCCATTGGATCGCATTCGATCCATTCAAAACTGCTTACCACCTAGGATGCGCACGATAACCACCAGTGGTTTTTCGCCTTTGAAACGTGAAAACCGCATTTCTGTCTGATTTGACCGCCATTTAATGCAGGTTAAATTAACCCTAATTTGCCCAATAAAATATGAAATGCATTGTTATTCTCTCTTTCTGCATGTATCCACTATATTTTCCATTCGGACTTAGAGAACAAGTATTTTCCATTGTTTTATTTCTCAAAACCTGCAAAATTCTGACTGTACCTGTTGGGGTTCCCATGTTTTTGCCAGATTGGCAAGACCAAAAGATGAGACAACATCAGAACCACTTTTGGGCCCTAGGATCTAGCCCTCCCGGACCCGGAGAGGGATCTCTCCAATAAAACAAAGAGTGATATGTCTTTGAAAGCTCAAGGTGAGATGTTAGGGTAGTTATGAAGCACAAATGGGGGGTTTAAATGATTTGGTTGGTTGGTTGCTGGGTTGGTCAGGAGATCATAGACTGAGAAAGTAATGGGAGAAAGGAAACAAAACAGCAGGAAGTTTCAGCTAAGAGGATAGGCCGAGAAAGTGCCATCCATTGGGCTATGGAGTCATGAAAGGAAATTACATGCAACAACTAGCCAAGGCTTTCAAAGGGCAAGTCATCTACACTAAAGGATCTTTGATATCTTTTAAGCAGATGGTAGGAATTTAACCCATTAGGAGAAAGTGAAAGAATGAAAGACAACCAAATTTCATCTATAGATCAGGTGAAGAGTGTTTAACTCGGACACAACTTGGACATACTCAGCTCTCAAAGAGGACGGAAGGCGACTTGTAGATCAAGCCGGAGGGGTCATTGCTTCAGATGCCTTTAGCAACTCCAAAGGAAGATAGAGATAAGATTACAAAGGGATCTTAGAAAAGCCAGCTGGTCATGCAAGGATCCTAGTGGACAGGGCTAACACTCATCCCCAGTGTTCCCAAACCTTCCAGCTTAAACCCAGCAAGAACATCTAAGAAACGATCCATCCAATTCATACATCAGAGAATAGGCAATAACATCCACTACACTGGTTCAATCGACTGAAATCAATTCTCGGATAGCACATAAAGCAGAAAACATTAAAGGTAGGGAGAGCAGGAAACATAGGGCACCTAACAAGGGTGAATCCTATGCTATACCTCTGTTGCCTACCAGAAGAACATGAAACAGTATGAAAATGTAAATAACAGAGTTAAGAAAGACATCACCAATAGTAATAGACCATGATCCTGTGAAATGTGCTTTGATTAATTGATGCAAAACCAGTCATGTACAATAAGCTCAATGGCTAATACAGTCCAGACTTCTCCTCCCAGCCTATTACATATAACTACTCTACTACTCCCTCCCAAGACTGTTCTAACAGTCGAATGAGTCCCTCAAACAGCAAATGCCACAGCAAGGCAACAACAACAACAACAACAGCCCTTACATTATGTTCTCGGGGATTTTCTTATAGGAAAAGAGGAAGGAACAGCAGTAGATAAGCAAATAAATGAGTCTCATTAAGACAGTAAAGCGGAAGTGTTCACGCCCATACCACTTTATGGCTTTATGCAATATTTCATGTACTCTGTAATCTGTCTGAAGAGTCTCTGTCAGGCCGAGATCGACCTCGGATATTTCTTTGGGGTCCTTTCTGGTGCTTGGAGCTCTGCGCTAGCCTTCTAAATAAATGAACTGGGTGAAAGATCTGCACAGCTTCTCCATTCCTCCATTACTGTGACTCAGACAGTCTTCAATGAAGCTCCTGTCCGTGTATTTAATTGCTTATGGGCTCGAGGAGGCATGGAGATTTCTTGTAGGAGGATGTCCTTCTGGAGAAGAGTACTTCTGCTGATATTTAAACACGGATAAGACTCTTTGCGTGCTTAAGTCTTCAAACTGTGCTTGAATCCTTTGAATGCGGGATTAGACATTAATTGTATCAATAATAAGCATTAATCCATTTGAAGCCTTCCGCTGATCTGCAGGCAATGCCGAAAATACCTCTCTGTGCTATCTGCAACTATTTAAAGCCCAGGCAGTGGTGGCGGAGGAAATGCTGCGGAGGCGGTGAAATGGTGGCGGGATAGTGGAGAAACAGTGAAAAGTGGCAGAGAAATGATAGCATAGTGTAAAGCTCGAAGATTATCGTTTGGGTGAATTACACAGGAAAACACGGAAAAAAAATGCACGGAGGCATGAATGTGGGACCCGAGATACGAACATACGAGGTGGGACCCAATATGTCTAATCGCAATCGGAAGATCGGAAGAAGGGGTTGCGATTGCGATGATTGGAAGGGCAGAGCGATCAATCGCATCGCAAACATTTGCGATGCACTGATCGGGGGACACAACGTAAAACATGCGATTGCGATTAGGCAGAAAGAGCGATGACCATCGGATCAGTGGGGAAACAGACGGATGAGATTGAATCGGAGGACGGTGCAAGGGGCTTGCGATTAGCGATCAGGCGGAGGGTGCGTTTAATGTTGGACCATCCGATATGGCGGGGAGATCGACGGTGGAGAAGTGGATCGGAGGACTGCAATCGGGGCGGCACTACTGAGACTTGCGATTGTGATCGGAGAGGGGTTTGCGATTGAGCGGTGGCCGTCAGATCGCGGGAAGGATGAACGGTCGGGATGTAATCGGGGATCGCAATCGGAGGTCGGAGAAGAAGGCTTGCGATTGATCGGAGGGCATACTCGAAACATTGCGATTGCGATGGGCGGGGGGCTGCGATTAGTGCTCCGCCGTCAGATCTCCGCGGAAGATCAACGGTGTGAAACGCATCGCTAGACTTAACGTTACAAACTGATCGCATCAGACTTTTTCAATATAACAAAGGAATTTGCACCCTCCCGACCTTCCGATTTCGATTAGCGCTCAAGACTTAAGCGCTTAGTCCCAGCACACGGGCATGTGGGGGAAGTGGTTTGAAAGGGGCTAGCGGGAAGGGGCTAGGCCTTATAATAAGGTCGGAAAGTGGGTTTTGGCCCATTTAAATGGAATCTGAAGGCCAAGGAAGGGAACGATGGAGAAGGAAAGGGGAAAATGGTTAAACAAAAAGTAAGGGTATAATTTTAAGGGGATTTTGGGAGGATTGGGAGGGTAAAGAGGGAAACAGAAGAGGGGACCAAGGGGAATAAAAAGAGGCTAAATGAGGGTAAAATAAGGGGGGAAGGAGGCCTTTGGGAATTTCTTCACAAACAGAGAGTCTTTATGATGGAACTCAGCAGAAAGGATTTTATCAAAGGACAAAGACACATAGAGGCTTCAAAGAGACTGTGTTTTCAGAGGAAATGCATTCCTTGAAGGCTCGAAAACAATCTTAGCCCCCTGTTTTTCTTGCCAAAAATTTATAGGGGGGCTAACAGTGGCTCCACATGGGGATGGCTTCTTCTTGAAGGAGTCAAGAATTCAGAAGATGATCTCTTGGTGTAGGCCAGATACCTACTGCTTGAACCATCCCTTTCTTTCTTTAGATCAGCTGCCACAATATTATGAAGACAACATATCAGCAGTAAAATTCTCCCACACAACTACCTACCCACACTATAGTCCTAACATTTTTTCTTCTGGGTGCATTTGGACTTGCAAACCCTTTTACATCATCAATATTTTACAAAGAGGAAAATAAACATATTTTACTTCTACCCTTATTGCTCCATAAGACCAGATTAGACTGTTGGTCTCACATGTTTCTCTACCTACACTACTGTCTGCTAGGATTAAACTATATAGCATATTTCTTCTCTATATTCTAAGACAGAAATTGAAACAACTAATCTGCTTGCTCATGCACTGAGCTTTATTGAGCTTTTCCTACCTACCCTACTCTAACTGAAAATCTCTGATGTTCTAAGTGATACAATAATGCCAATGCAGCCAATCAAGTAATAGCAAAAAAGGATATGAGCACTGACTGCCTGTCAGAGATAACCACAAGGTGCTCTGTATGTGGTTCTTCAAAACTGAGGCCACCAGCAGTGGTGACCAATTATGTTGTGTTCGGCTCTTGCATACGATCAATGCTTGAGGAACTGAGCCAATGAGGGCCTCCATGTATTTTGCCACGGGATCAACAAAATCGTGATGTAAACTTTTTTCTTCAAAGCCTACCATGACCGATAGGCTGTCTGCATCCCGGGCAACTTCAATCACTGCATCTGCAGTGAGGCCTTTGTAATTACACTCCTCTTCCTGATTGGGAGTATTTGGCATATGGGTATCAATCAGGAATACCTCTTCTTCATCTGTATCAAGGCCGAGACGCCTGCGGGGAAGAATATCTCGCTCATCTTCAATGCAGCCTGAGCTAGAGGGCTCAATATATTCAACAGTGCTATCCTCTAGTACGACAGGTCGGTTTTGCTGCAATGGGCTAAACTCTGTGAAAAAATCAACATATTCTTGAGCAGGGGCTTCTTTGATTACCTTAATCCCTTCGGGAGAAGGCTCCGGGCATTCATTCCGCTCAAGATTTTCTTCATCTCTTTCTTCCTCGTCCTCTGCGCTGAAGAGCTGCTGGCTTCTGTCCGCTTAGCAAGTATAACTGATGTTTGGATATAAAATAGAGAGAAGATTCAGTGAATCCTCGTCTACTATCATGCTTTCAACGCCTTCTCCATTAGTATCATAGATGGCCTGCGTTAGCTCATTGCTTTCCTGAAGTTGATGGTCGTGCTCTTCCTCCCATGAATCTTCTGAAGATGTCCCTGCAAGCTCAGTTTCCCTTTGGAAAAATTTATCATCAGACAGATCAACATCGAAGAAATCCTAATTACAAGCATCGTCGCCCATCAAGTATTCGGGACTCTCAGCAAGTCTTTCTTCAACATAATCTGCAAGTTCATTTTCCAATTTACAATCTTGTTCATCATACACGCTTCGCATGTTGGTCATGTCTTGCAGTGATCTGGTTTGTCTTTTCTGAGGACAAGGAGCAGGTCCTTTCCAATCATCATTTCTAGTTTCAGCGTCATATTCTTGCTCTTTTATATTTAGCAAGGAGTTAGCAGTCTCTATCAGTCTTTCCAGCTTGTCTTCTAAGGAGAGTTGCGCTATTAGCTTTGTTCGGTCCTCCCTTGCTGCTTTTAGTCTTTCCTCCCTACACTTTATGTTGTATTCGACAGTGATTGCTATATTCTGCATTTCCTCCAGGCTCGAAGGTTCTCTTTCTCTTATATGGAATTCCACCTCGGGGTCAAAAGAACTTGGATAGTGCAATAAAGCCCATCCCAAAGGTGGTTTTATATCAGAAGGTATAGCATCATATACCTTATTAAACCTGGCTGAAAATTTCTGCACTGTCTCCCCTGGTTGCCTTCTCAAATTCTGATATTCTTTTAGGATGAGGAGAGCATTCTTCGAGGCTGACCACCTATCAAGGAAAACTTGAGAAAATTGATGAAAGATGAAAATGCTTGCCACTGGAAGGCCTTTGAGCCATTTCTTGACATTTCCTTGCAATGACAGGGCAAACATTCTAATGCACACATCATCTTCTTCTATCTCATACAATTAAATTAAATCTTCAAGGTTTTGAACATGCTCTTCAGCAGTGCACCCTTTATTTTCCCCATTAAAATGAGGCAGTTGGTTAATAAGTTCTGCAAGAAGGGGTTGGAAGAAAAGAGGTAAAACCAGAGGCTTATATCTTTCTATGACCTTTGTGGGTGTAGGTGGTATAACAATGGACTCATGGCTACTTGAAGCTTCTTGAGGGGTGGGAGATACAACATGAGCTTCTTGTTCCACCCGGTTTTTCACAAGAGTATAGGTCTGCTCACAGTCTGAAGACTGAGGCCTGAGATCTTTCCCATACTCATCATGGGTCTCATCCTTGTACACTCGATTAGGCTTGAAGTAGGATAGAACATAGTGATAGACAAAAACAATAAACTCTTTAAACCAAATCCTACCAGTATGTTCCACCCTTCTATGAGGTCTGGCCATCTTTCAGGTTCTTCCTCTAGTGGAGTCTTTGAGGATTATGAAGTGTGGAGTCGCCAGGTGGATGTATATGAACATTGAAGTAGGATGCTGTCCACCATCAGCAATGAATGCCAATATAACCAGAGATCTTGGGTCTATGAGTGCCTAAGAATGTTTGAGGTGAAATGCACTCAATTCCCCAGCGGAGTCGTCATTATGTTGGGGTTCCCATGTTTTGGCCAGATTGGCAAGACCAAAAGATGAGACAACATCAGAACCACTTTTGGGCCCTAGGATCTAGCACTCCCGGACCCGGAGAGGGATCTCTCCAATAAAACAAAGAGTGATATGTCTTTGAAAGCTCAAGGTGAGATGTTAGGCTAGTTATGAAGCACAAATGGGGGATTTAAATGATTTGGTTGGTTGGTTGCTGGGTCGGTCAGGAGATCATAGACTGAGAAATTAATGGGAGAAAGGAAACAAAACAGCAGGAAGTTTCAGCTAAGAGGATAGGGCGAGAAAGTGCCATCCATTGGGCTATGGAGTCATGAAAGGAAATTACATGCAACAACTAGCCAAGGCTTTCAAAGGGCAAGTCATCTACACTAAAGGATCTTTTAGGCAGATGGTGGAATGGAACATTAAGGAGAGAAAGTGAAATAAGGAAAGACAACCAAATTTCTGTCTATAGATCAGGTCAGAGGTCATTTAACTCTAGACCTGCTTGGACATACTCTAAGGCAGCTCTCAAAGAAGGGACAGAGGGGCAGCTTGTAGATCAAACCAGAGGTCATTTAACTCCAGGTCTGCTTTAGCAACTCCAAGGGAAGACAGAGATAAGATTACAAAGGGATCTTAGAAAGGCCAACGGGTCGCGCAAGGATCCTAGTGGACAGGGCTAACACTCATCCCCAGTGTTCCCAAACCTTCCAGCGTAAACCCAGCAAGAACATCTAAGAAATGATCCGTCCAATTCATACATCAGAGAGCAGGCAATAACATCCACTACACTGGTTAAATCGACTGAAATCAATTCTCGAATAGCACATAAAGCATAAAACATTAAAGGTAGGGAGAGCAGGAAACATAGGGCACCTAACAAGGGTGAATCCTATGCTATACTTCTGTTGCCTACCAGAAGAACGTGAAACAGTATGAAAATGTAAATAACAGTGTTAAGAAAGACATCACCAATAGTAATAGACCAGGATCCTGTGAAATGTGCTTTGATTAATTGATGCAAAACCAGTCATGTACAATAAGCTCAATGGCTAATACAGTCCAGACTTCTCCTCCCAGCCTATTACATACAACTACTCTGCTACTCCCTCCCAAGACTGTTCTAATAGTCGAATGAGTCCCTCAAACAGCAAATGCCACAGCAAGGCAACAACAACAACAACCCTTACATTATGTTCTCGGGGATTTTCTTATAGGAGAAGAGGAAGGAACAGCAGTAGATAAGCAAATAAATGAGTCTCATTAAGACAGTAAGGCGGAAGTGTTCACGCCCATACCACTTAATGGCTTTCTGCAGTATTGCATGTACTCTGTAATCTGTCTGGAGAGTCTCTGTCAGGCCGAGATCGACCTCGGATATTTCTTTGGGGTCCTTTCTGGTGCTTGGAGCTCTGCGCTAGCCTTCTGAATAAATGAACTGGGTGAAAGATCTGCATGGCTTCTCCATTTCTCCATTACTGCGGTTCAGACAGTCTTCAATGAAGCTCCTGTCCGTGTATTTAATTGCTTATGGGCTCGAGGAGGCATGGAGATTTCTTGTAGGAGGATGTCCTTCTTGAGAAGAGTACTTCTGCTGATATTTAAACACAGATAAGACTCTTTGCGTGCTTAAGTCTTCAAACTGTGCTTGAATCCTTTGAATGCGGGATTAGACGTTAATTGTATCAATAATAAGCATTAATCCCTTTGAAGCCTTCCACTGATCTGCTGGCAATGCCGAAAATACCTCTTTGTGCTATCTGCAACTATTTAAAGCCCGGGCAGTGGTGGCAGAGGAAATGCTGCGGAGGCGGTGAAATGGTGGTGGGATAGTGGAGAAACAGTGAAAAGTGGCAGAGAAATGATAGCATAGTGTAAAGCTCGAAGATTATCGTTTGGGCGAATTACACAGGAAAACACGAAAAAACAATGCACGTAGGCCTGAATGTGGGACCCGGGATACGAACGTACGAGGTGGGACACAATAGGTCTAATCGCAATCGGAAGATCAGAAGAAGGGGTTGCGATTGCAATGATTGGAAGGGCAGAGTGATCAATCGCATCGCAAACGTTTGTGATGCACTGATCGGGGGACACAACGTAAAACATGCGATTGCGATTAGGCAGAAAGAGCGATGATCGTCGGGTCAGTGGGGAAACAGACGGACGAGATTGAATCGGAGGACGGTGGAAGGGGCTTGCGATTAGCGATCGGGCGGAGGGTGTGATTAATGCTGGACCGTCTGATCTGGCGAGGAGATCGACGGTGGAGAAATGGATCGGAGGACTGCAATCGGGGCGGCACTACTGAGACTTGCGATTGTGATCGGAGAGGGGTTTGCGATTGAGCGGTGGCCGTCAGATCGCGGGAATGATGAATGGTCGGGATGTAATCGGGGATCGCAACCGGAGGTCGGAGAAGAAGGCTTGCGATTGATCGGAGGGCATACTCGAAACATTGCGATTGCGATGGGCGGGGGGCTGCGATTAGTGCTCCGCCGTCAGATCTCCGCGGAAGATCAACGGTGCGAAACGCATTGCTAGACTTAACGTTACAAACTGATCGCATCGGACTTTTTCAATATAACAAAGGAATTTGCACCCGCCCGACCTTCCAAAGACCAGAAAAATACCACAGAATATGTTTAAAAGCCTCAGAGACATCTTCAAAGACATATACCTGCGTATAACAGGTATTCCTCCAGAATTTAAGCCTGTTATCGATTTGGAAGAACTTTAAGAAAGAACAACTACATTCAGAGTTCATATTATCCAAAAAACCTATTAAAAAGATCCAAAAAACAGGCCAAACCCTGTCAAAATCTTTAAGAAACCTTGTTTTATACTGCGCACTGTTTTAAATGAAAATATTGAGTTTCTATAGTTTTTCTAAACTATTTAAAACTCTAAATTAGGGCCAGAAATCCTCTTAAGTTAGCCTAACCTATGTTGTTCCAGTTACTAATTCATGGCTAGAGATCATTAGGTTATGTTATCATTATTATATTCTTGAGAAAAGAGCAAAAGTCAATGCCCACAAAGAAGTACTTTTTACCATTACTACTAAATCCATTAACCAAATGTTACAGCTTAAACCTGATCCTCAAGTATTCTCTTTATCCATAGAAGCACTTACCAAGCTATACATTGGCCTTGATTTTCCTGAAAGATTCCAAATATTCCAAGTATTCATGCCCTTTCATGTGGAAATTCCTCAAATCAACCCTCCATATTCCACTTCAAGATTTCCAAAATGTTCAAGGAATATTATTTCAATGCTGTCATTCATCCTAGGGTATTTCACTGATGAACATATAGAAGAATCTATTTTAGGTTTTCTATCCACTTTTACACTAAGAAAAACTCCATCTGCTATCTTCAATTATGCTGAGTACATTGCAGACAATATCCATGACCAATTGGTTAAGTCGCCAACTGAAGGAGTGCTTAGATATACATCTTTCCTCTTCCACATGTTCTTGTATTTTCTAACAAATAATTTCCCAATAACCCTCCAAAATCTTGACATAGAAGAAAATTCTCTTTAAGTTATTTTCTGGACCTCCTTGATCAGAAAAGAGTCCACAGAGTTTATCTATGCAGAGTTTTCAGAATTCTTCATCCATCCATTGACAAAAATGTTAACAAACACTGAACAGAAAAGGATAAATGATGTGACGAAGAAGATTTCACAGTTATCAGAGGAGACCAAGACTAGTGATTGGTATTTGTATGAACAACACATAGAGATTAGAGTTTTTGGATCCAATTTGCTGCCCTACAAACTACCCAAATTTGTATCAATGGGGGTTTTTGCCTTGGAGTATATCAGGAAAATATTAAACTCTCATTCTATCAATTTCCTAGCAACAAAAAAGAAAACAAAATTTAAATTGAAGAATCAAGTGGGACAATTTATTTGCAATCATAGAGATGCAGAGGCAGAAGCAGCCAAGCAGTCACTAGATTACAGGTTTCAAGAGAGTTTTTCATGGAACTGTGATCCACAAGGCATATTAATCAAAATGAGGGTTAAGTGCAAGCTAACGCCCTACATTCATAAGAAAAAACCAGAGATAGAGAAGTATGCCAATCAAACTGAATGGATAGAAAACACTTTAGTAGATGCAGTAAAGAAAGGTGATACTAGTCACACTTTACAAACTGTAGATCAAACAGAGAAAGCCACTAAGAGAGTTAGAGTAGAAGGTACTTATGTTGCTGAAACCACCACTAAAACTAGGTTCAATTTAAGATACAATAAAAAGCCTAAGTTAAAGCCAGTGGGTAAAGAGAAAGTGACCATTGAGGTAGAAGATGCAGATATACCAGAGACAAATGTTGACACTACCACAGCCATCACAAATGAGCCACTTACAGAGAATCAGAATGAAAACCAAATTGATAATTCAAATGCACAAATGATAAAAAAACAACAAAACGTGGAAGCTTCATCCTCACAGACAGAAGAGGAAAAGGATCTAGATTTAGGGAAAAGTAAAAACAGATTAAGTTAAAGAATGAAGAGATTAAAAATGAAATTTACTCTCAATATCTCAAGCAAACACCAGGTATTCAAAATAGACTTCTATCAACCTCTGATTACTCAAACAAAATGTTGATCATGTCATTATTACAGCCTACAATGAAGACTCCAAAGGCAGTTGCAGATTACAAAAAGATTGATATAGAAGTGCCAACTGAAAGCATTCATGCACTTCATCAAATAAAATTTCATAGAATGAGTTCAAAGATGTTGTATTATATTGTTGCAACCAAAGCTACGAGTGTTCAAAAACTTGAGAACACCATCACAAACATGAAAGATCAAATGAAACTTGACAAAGCCTCATTATATGCTAAAGATCTCAGAATCAAATCTTTAGAAGAGTTGGTAATTCAAGTAGGATATGACCCTGCAAATGTCAAGGCAGCAGGACAGTTAGTGAAGAAAAATTATTAGGACATTGCAGCATTGAGGAAACAACTTAAACTTCCTTCAAGTGAACACCCACATGTGAAAGACATTATATAAGAACACACTCAGAAGGATGATATGATGAACTTAATCTTTCAGCGTACAGCACAGATAAAAGTAATGGAGATTCAAATGGACAAGCTTTTCCATGAAAGAGAAACAGTAAAAGCATAAGAAACCCCTACAGTCATTCCTATGGTTACTACAGTTGTGCCTTCAACTCTAGAAGAATAGTTGGCACCCAAAGTTCCACTAGCTACTGCAGTGCCAGTGACATCATCTACAACATCAGCTACAGAGTCGTCTACTACAATAGCTCATTCTATATATGATGCCAACAAGCTAGTAAAAGCTATGGAAGAAATGTCACTTCAGACACGTGAGATTAATAGATTGAAACAAGTAATTGAAAATCTTGAAGATAAAAATAAATTAGCCCAAATCAATGTCAAAACTCATGAGCAAAGGGCTAATAGAATAAATGAAGAATTGAAGAAACTTCAAAAGGATTTGACTTTAAAAAAGCCCATATCATATGTAAAGAACCAATTATGGAACAAGATCATTGAATCCATCAATGATGTGTGGCCTTCAATTCAAGTCATCTTTGAACAAAGAGATTTACTAATAGCAGCACAAATATAAATCCATAAGACTAAAGAAGAGCTAGGCAACAAACCTGAGCAAGCTTTAGAACTGATAAAGTTTCTCAACAGAAAAAACAAGCAAGAGTTAATAAGAGATTGAAATTAGTGACATTACTGAAACAATCATTAAAATAAGGAAATTTATCACTAAGAAGAACTTGATGAAGCAGCTGGAGGAGAAATGTGAGAATATGAACATAGCCATAACCAGGTGTATGGTTAAATTTAAAAATTTGAGGCAAAGGAGTTTGTCTAATATTTTGGTAATAAATGATAAACCGATGCCTCAAGAGAACTACAATAAAAAGATCAAAGAATGTGCAAAAGAACAGGTGACCAAGACACAAGGACAAGGAATTCCCATTGGCAAAGTTTTGCATTGAAGTTTTGAAGATTTATTCTCTCTGTAGTATGAAATAAGAAATTTGTTTGTCATAAAACCAACTTTTGTCAGATATACTGAAGCAGATGAAAACTTCAGGAAGCTAAAGAAGCTACAAATTCCAAAAAATGAATATTGACAGTCACTTACAGATTTACTGTGAAAGGTAAAAAGCAGAAAGATAAAAGAAAAAAACAATTTGATGATTTTCAGTCTAAACATATTTTTAATACAACAGTAAACAATTTTACAGTGGTTAAAGAGTATCTGAGTTTAAAATAGTATCAGGGATTAAAGAGAATCAGTGAAAGAGTAAAAGATAAAGCAGATCAGATTTCAAAACCAACTTGAAATATCTAAGCCAGCGAAAAAGACACCAAGGCAGCCAGCTGCACCTAATCTACAATTAGTTTCTATTTTAATTGGATAGATAGAACAACTTGCTAATTTGTTAAGTAGTTGTCACTATTTTGTTGTAAAGATATTTCCATTTTCCTTAGATAATTCCTAGAAGCATTCTAGGATATTTTGTAAACAATTATGTATAAATACTTCATCCTTTGAATTATTATCGTGGAATAAATTGCTAAAGATTTCTAGTCATTTTTGTTGTACTTTAAAGCTTTTGTGTTTCAAATTTCGAGTAGTAGACTGGATCGAATCAATTAGCATCATATTTTAAGATTCATGTGATGAGCTATTGAAGTGAAGTATTTTCTACTTGTCATTGTTTATCTTTCTTTGTTACGTGAATCCATATATGTGTTCTAAATTTAAATGAATGAACAGGAGTATTACTTCACGATTTGTTAAAAGCACCCTGTCTTTACTGTTTGTCATTTCCATGTTTTCTGCTAATTTCTAAAGTAGGGAACCCTTAATTGCTCCCTCTTTCGTTTGACCTCTGCCTACTACTTCCATTTTCCAGATCAAAGAACCCTTCATTGCTCTTTATCTCGATCATATCACCTCACCAAACAGTTTTCCAAGATCTTCAAGAGTTATCTATCTTGCCCTGAAAACATCTGACTTTTTGACCTTGATCCTAGTCATGTCTACTTGAATTTTGACTCCTTAGCCCAATAGACAAATAGATTTCCCACTATCCATCTCATTAAATGATTTTTCCCACCATCTCAAACCAAACCAAAACCAAATTTCACAATCATAACTAACCTATTATCTTATTATCAAAACAAAGTTAAATTTTATAGAGAGAGCCCTTTCTGAACCCTAGAAACGCTAGATCCTAGAGTTTAAAAGTTAGAATGTGGTTACCTCTAGTTTTCCTAACTATAAATAAAAATCTCACAACTTAGAAAATTACTAGAGTGATAACATATTGGCAACCATACTAGGGACTCAGTGAATCCTCAGTTGTTAAAAAGATCTTAAAGAAAATCATTTTTATCATCCTTTTGCTTTTAAGACTATTTGACTAGTTGTGAGTATAGAAAATTGTGATTCTGGCTTCTAGGAAAGTTTACTATACCAGGTTTAACCCGGATCCTAAACCTGTTGTTATAGTGGACAACCTAGATAGAATTGGGAAAAATAAAAAACAAACAGAAGATTTAGATGCTAAAATTTCATTAATAAAAGTCAATTCATTACCCCAAGAATTAATAAGTTTACAGGAGATAGAGTTTGATTTGGAATTTGAACATTCTATATTCAAGACCAAATCTGAAAGTAATTTAAGTACTGTTGTTTTAGACCCTATTTTTATTTCATTTTTTGAAACAAAACAGAAAAATAGTATAGCAAATTCTAAATTAAAGAAAGTTAGAAATCAAGACAAACTTGAAGAGATTAATGCTACTATTCTTAAGGAAATTGATGAGGCAATTGAATTAGCTCAGTTGTTAGCATATACATCTAAACCTTATGTTCCTCATTTAGATACCACTACATCATCTATAGTTTCTACTACCATCCAATCTACAGATCCATTTATTCCTAAATTACCCTTATAGCCTAGAAAATTATTTCATTCATCCCCTACATCCACTTCATCCACTAGTTCACCTTCTAATTTTTCAAACACGCCATTTTCCTTTCCTAGTAGTTCCATATATATTCCAGTCTCACTTCCTAGTACCTCAACTTCAGCTTTCAGTTCATCTACTATTTTTTCTAGTTCAAGAATCTGTACAAGACTACTGCACTAGATATAACAGTGTTCACAATTCAATTCTTGTAAATATCACCCAGATGGATTTGACACAGACATGGCATATCAATTAAGAGAGAGAAATGCGGAAACATTGGAAAGAATGCAAACATATGTTGTAGGTGTAGAAATAAACATTCTAGCTAAAAATGACATATTAAGAAATGAGAGGAGAGTAACCATGAAAGAAGAAGCCTCTAGTTCAGACAAAAAAAATAGATTTGTTAGCAAAGACTTTAGAGAGGATGATGGATAGATTAGACAAAACAGAAAGAATACCTCAATGGGATAATCAACAACAAATTAGAAATCCCAATTTTAGAAAAAATAAAAATTCATGAAAAACAAAAGAATCAGCCCCAGATCAGACAATAAGACCTCCCTTTCAAGAGAAATATGCTAAGAGTTCTCAAAACAATGATGATGATGAAGATACCATAAATGTAATGGGAATAAATGATAATAACACTATCTTTATCACACAGGAAGATCAAGAGTTATTTGAACCCCAACAACTCCAATTAGATTCAGGGGAATCCTTCGATTATAAGGAAGGTTATGACTTTGCCATTAACGAAGTACACAGTCAATATAACCTAAGAAGTAAGAAAAACAATGAGTCTTCTACCAAGAAAAATTCCCAAACACAGAATAAGAAAACAGTAGAAACTCCCAAAACAAAAGTTCTGCAAAATCTCCCTAGGGAAAATAAGTAAAACTCCAGTTTTTCCCAAAATATTTCTAGTCCTAAAATTTCACCAAGCCCTAAGATTGTTGACATCACTGATGAAGTTTCTCAAGCTGAAAAAGATTCACAAAAATTTGTTGCTGCTAAAGCACTTAATTCTGATAAAACAACACACTTAGATCCTGAAATACCCAATGCTGATCCTAAATCAGCAGATACTAAAGCGGCCACTGCAAAAACAACTTCTGATAATTCCAAATCTGAAAAAACATCTACTGCTTCACAAACCATTCCTGAAAAGAAAACAAAGAGTAGTAAGACACAAGAAACTCAAACTGAAAGTGAAAAAAATAATTGTAGAAAAACAAGGTAAACCAACCCACACTACAATTACCAAAGAAGAATTGATTCAAATAAGTAAATCACAACCTTCATTCGACATACAATCTGAAATTGCAAAGCTAAAAATACCAATTCCTTTCACAGAATTGGTAAAACATGATTCGTATAAATCAACTATCACTGAAACATTAAACATAAATGATGGAGAAGATTCCATAAACTTGAATGATGATCAACCAGAGTTGATTTTTGGCCCAAATGTGAATGGAAAGCATCTAAATTGAACAGTTCCTCCATTTTACATTAGTTTAACCATTCATGATCAAATTTTACACAATGCACTGCTAGTGTTGAGGAGGTAAATCCCCTCTGCACAGGGGTCTAGCAACAAACAAACAATGCTATGACGCAAGCTCCTAGTTACGAATGAAATATTTGGGATAGAAACCTACCTGGATTCCAAATACTTCGATCCGAAGAAGAGATGTCCCCGCTCCTTCACCGGCAGATCACATAATCCTTCCACGATCTCCGGATGAACACCTGCATTACGTAAGAGACGAACAGATACATGCATAGAACCAAAGATACGTAACTAAACATCATTTTAAAAGACATTACTCGCATTAACATAATGGACAAAGGAGTGGAACCATAATCATAGTCATCTATTAAAAATGATAAACGAATAGAAGTTAAACTAAGTTCGACGTCGTACCTTCCTTCGGACTTGCTCTGTCGTCTAATGCCTCGGCAAAGCTCGCCAAGGGGAAAGGGAAACCTCTCCCGCAGTCCTCGTAACAATGGTCTCTCGCTTGGATGCCTTTTAAGGGAAAGAAGGGATTCTTTTCAAAGACAAAGGCACTCAAATGTGGAGATGCAAAGCTTCGCACTTCAAGACTAGCTTACCTTGGATTTGAGCAAGCTTATATAGATGGGGTTGGGAGGGAGTTGGGATCCCTATTATTATGGGATTGGCCCTATCAACAAGGAAGGTTCCATGGAGGGAAAAACCAATTCCTTCCATAGAACTCCCCAGCCCAAACCTCCCAACTCAAGATAGGGGTGCTGGTTTGTGAGTTTGTTTTGAACTCAACTTCCGCCATCCATATTTAAAAAACAAACTCCCTTAAAATGGGTGGCGCGATTGAGCCGTTTCATACGGCAGAGCGCCAAGTGGCACGACCTCTGTGTAGGATTTTCCTTAGTGGCGCGAGTCCCGAATCGACCGCCCGCGCTAATGCAAAAAGGGGATGTTTTTTGTGATTTTTTCAAGGAGATGTCTCAAGGGAAAATATAGCTCACATTCGTAGGGATGCATCGATGGTGATTTCCAAAGCATGAGTTCAGCTGTGTCACGGAATGGGTCCTCCATTGTGCGGGATGGGGAGAATGGTTAGGATCAAGTGACAAATTATCGTGGCAACAGATGCCCCAAAGTATGAGTCTGAGAGTGAGAGGGGTGAAATGCTTTACGAGAACATGTCCAACAAGGCCCGCCGTCGGAAACCTCGCGCAGTAAAGATACAACCGATATCTCAAGTACATGATGTATATATGGTATAGATGCAAACCCATCCGAAACAGAGTACATGCTATAATCCGATCTAGGGTATGGGCGCAATGATCCAACTAAGATCAAACAAATAGACTCAGGTATGGTCGCAACCATCCAATCGTTGAGTCATGTACATAATGAATAATCCACAATCGCAGCCTGGATTACAATGTGCACACAATCCAGGGTCTTGCGCCTCCATCTCGACCCAACTAAGCACAAGTTCAAGCATGTGAATATGTAATCTCATGTCGAACATGTAGAACACTTGCCCGATTACCGCCCAATGATGAAAGTCATAACGTGACGCGAGAGAAACCACCAATAATGACAATGGTCCTCAAGGTACCACAGGTACACCCACGCGTGCGAATAAACGCTCGACGTCGAACACTCTCGCAGACCATTCGACGGAGCCAATGATGCAAACCTCACGCGCGAATGCGACGAACTCGCTACTTGAGGTATGCAGCTCCAAGGTACCACAAGGACTTCTGCACTCAACTTCCCGGATAATAAGTTAAGTCGCCAGAAGTGACTCCGGGACTGGCGTGGCTATAATGATTCCCACATCATCGACACGAGACGCAGGAACATAATGTTTTGTTGTGAATCAGACCGTATGAGAAATCGTAGGAAGGTTGATATTTGCAGAGGCCAACTTCTCAACACATGAACGACACGACAATGGACTTGGCAAGATTTGACATCAACGCGATCAAAGGTCATGGTGACGTGGGCGTTGAACAGATGAGAGGTCAAAAGAGATTACCCAAACCCATGGGAAGCAAAGTGAAGCAATGAGATGAGATGTCCCCTAACCCGACATTTCCACCAGATAAGTGCCATGTTCAAGAGCGACATACCGCCGATGACAACGACGATGGTTCCATTTTTTCCCCCCACCATTTCTGGCGAGTACCCCAATTATTTTTGATAACAAGCTTGAAGGGGAGCAGGCATATGCTTGTGATATAAGCTCGGCGAATCCATCCCAAAGGCATTTAACGAGTCCTAGGAAGGAGAATCGGAGAACGGCCATTTCGACGAATCCAATGTCATCACAAGGTTTAACGAGTCTCGACAAAGGAAGAACTCGGCAAATGCCTTTTCATGTTTAGAGAGTTTGAAAAGACAAATGAAAAAGAAAACCCATGTGTCCCTTTTCGTAAATAGTTTCTGCATCCGAAAAGGTAGAAAACAACATCCGAAAAACCCCCGGTCGCTGGAGTAGGTTAGGGTATTCCTTCGTAATCAACCTTATCCTGCCCGAAAAAGGGTTAAACTTGTACCGGTGAATGCCGATTCACGTCCATTTTAATGAGAGATCGAAACGAAAGGGCCTCGACAATCTTTTTCATATTTAGAGAGTCGCAAAGAGCCGAAAGATGACTCCGCAGTGACTTTTTCGTGTATTTACCGAGTCCGAAAAAGTATAAAATACAACTCGTTTCCATCTTTTAAGTCGCAAATACCTCGCCATCGCACATACCTAACAAGCGTAAAATCCATTTTCGACATAATATATTCAAACATTTGATAAAAAATAAATCTCTTTTAAAGCTCATTTAACGCTCGAAAGTTATAAATATGTCTAATGGTAAAAAATGAAATTACTTTTTTGCATCATTTACCTTGTGGAGAGCAAATGTTGGTCCATTTGGAGCAGATTCGACTTGGATCGCGACCGATCCAGGTGCAACCCAACGCCCCGTCTCAGGATGTAAGAGGCGCTCCTTTTGACCGATCAAGAGGAAAAGATGTTTACAAAGCACACCACACCATGCACACAAAAATGACAATCACACACCTATGTACACACACAAGACGGCATGCCCCGCATGATGTCTCCACCCGAGGTGCATGCCCCCAAGCTTCTTCATAGAAAAAATAGAGTGAAGGTTGAAAACAAAAGAGATTTTGAACTAAATCTATCAAAACCTCGAATTGGAAATGCTCATGTTTCATTGTTTTAACGTAGGTTGACACAATTTAAAGGAACCGTCCCCGTTGCATCATGTTTCATTATTCGAACACCTGGTGCAGACTTGAATCTCCCCGGGAGAATTGTGTCACACCCACATGAATGTTCTCAACAATCCCCGGTTTAACAGAGATGTTGATAGGAATCGTTTGAGTGATGTTACTCGATTGCCCTCCGAAAGACCTCGTGTGTCAAGATCGGTGCTCGAAGAGGCGGAAGGAACCTCGAGCAGCACAGCGCCTCCTGCATAATCGACATTGCCCCCAAGTCGGGCATAAACAAGGAGCGATGATGCCCATCGCCTCAGTAGCTCCTCGAAGAGAGACATAGTTTCGATGATGGCTTCATCCGAAGGAAAAGTCTCTTGAGAGGATCAGAATCACTCACTGCCAGGGGGATTGTGAGTAGACGTCAAGAGCCATGCGTTCATCGAGTACGTCGAGGGAGGTGGAGGATCTCGATGCGGGGCAGGTCAACTTCACGCAGCCCACCTCTACCGCGTTAAAGGCATGAATTCTCCAAACTCATAAGTACCTGGCCAGGTGAAGGAATGAGCCGTGGGTCATCATCCTCGACAACATGCCGACTCTGAGCTGCATTCTGCAAGGCAAGGGAATATACCCATGAGAACAGGGTCCTTGAAAAGACCAGTCCTATGCCGTCTGGGGATTCTAATTTGATCCACATACGCACGCTGTTCTCAGAGCCTCGAGGTGAAAACGCATAAATCGATCTATCAGGATAATCTTGCCCTCATGGGGGAACTACGAACTCGAAGACAAGAGATCGCGACGCAGCAGGCATGGGTCCGTACTCGCGCTGCTGAAGCATGTTGTGTTGGTGCCGTGTCAACTACTTCTACTTCCATTGCCGACAGCTTTTTCCTTAGAAAGGATCGCAAGACTCTCAAGAACTCCCAGGGGTTTAGACTCCCGACCATCGAATGCCTCAAGGGCATTAGGAGATGACGATATAAGGTTGGGAGAGCCGATGGCCTTCCAACACGCGGAGGACATAACACAAGTAGATGCACCTCATTCGCACGGCCCTCGTGAACGTTCGCACCGTTAATCCCGACTCAGATGACCAAAGCGATTTGATGCGGTTTTAGCAAAATTCTCCGTATCAAAGGTGAGAAGGCTCGATCAAGGGATCATGCCACCGATGGCAGCATACAATAAAGCCTTCCATGTGAAGGACAACTTCAAGAACCTCAAGTGCCGACATGGTATATGGCGCTTGTGCCAAATCCTCAACGATACTGTAATGTTGAGCGGCAAAGACGAGCATTTGGATTATAAGAGGATCTCCGAAGAACACCCTTGGGAGGTGGCTCTCACAACGGGTTCGAGAGTCGGCTTTCCGATTTCCAATGAACCGTAAGGTGGGGGAGGCGGTCCTTTCCGCCACCGCTTTCCCGGTGCCGCCGATTATTGTAATCCTTGGACCTCGTGAGCGATAAAGTGTGATAGGTGCATTAGTCTTCATCATGAAAACTCGGGGACCCAACGGTGCAGATGATGAAACTTGTTCGAATTATCTAATCACTGAGACTTAAAATGGCTCTTTTAAGACACCCGGAGTCCCTTTTTGAGCCTTTAAGAAGTTGACCAATTTCTCGACCGTCGTGGACAATCCTTAGTGTAATGGTCACCTTCACAAGAGACAAGGGAATTTCTACCACGTTGGGAGCCATCCCCGCTCGAGTTTTAGATTCGGTTTCTCGGGGCATCGGTACTTTGATTTGCCTTTGCCCTTCTTCTTCCCCTTGGAGGATTTGTCTCATAGGATCGTCCTCCGAACGGCATTGACCTCCGCGGTTTTACTCGTAATCGATGATGCGGATTGTGCAGAGGTATTGCTGAATAATTAGCCTTCGCTCCCATTCGCGCACTTCTTCGACTCTTTTTGAGAGATCTGAACCAATGACGCCATCCACCGTAGGGGTAGGCGGGGTCTTTTTGGCTCCGGGCCGTGGAGCATCACAGCAGATGTCATAAAGTGTGCCGATTTTTGAATAAACAAGATCCAGGAGCATCGGGCACGCGCGATAGCTTGTTCCTCCGTGGCCATACGCCTCCCATCGCGATATCCCGAGCGATTTTATCGACAAAGGAGGTGGTGAACCAAAGGTCAAAATCTGATCGTGAAACTTGACCGCCAATCCGACGACGCCGCCACTCATGGATGTGATCCGAGATGTGAGGCTGCAGTCCCCGTCTCAGGAAGACAGAGCGCCCGCCCTCATACCGACCGTAACCGGAAATGTGTGAGGAAAGCCATACCTAACAAGTTGGAAATCCTGAAAAATACCACGGATAGCTCTATGTACCACTTCTAGCAAGCAGCTCCCCGTTAAAGTACGAAAGACGCAGACGAACTCGAATCGTCGCCCAAGAGTTAGACGAACACGAGGTGATACTCGCCATTACATGCGCCCGGGCTCTCGCGATTTGTCTCAAACTTGGGACAATCTCTCGTATCTTGGTTGGAACCGAGGCCAATATGGATTATGAGAAATCGGATCACATTGGTCAACTTTGAAACGTCCGGCAGTCCAAGGTAGCCAGAATGGCAATGGAGGGTTAACTCCCATGCCATCCTAATACAAGGTCCAGCACTCCATGCTCCACGATGGTTGTGAAGAGTCCGGCTCTCTATGGGTTCGTCCTGTATAATTCCCGACCGTGAGGGGCATAATTCGTATAAATGCATCGATTTGGTTGCCGGTAACTATCGTGTGGGCTTGGATAACCAGGGTCCGGGCCCCGATTATGCGCTGTGCCCCGTAAGGCGCATTTGGATTTCCAGCCGCCGAGCATAGTTAGAACCGGTGGAGGAGGTTGATATCGATCCTCCGAGTGGTTATAGTTCGGTTGAGATCGACTATGAGATAATAACCACTCGCGAGGATGAGTAGGATCGGGCCGGAAGGTCAAAGTGGGAACCCGCCTGAGCCCTGCACGAGGGCGAAACGCTGATTTGGCCGCGGCGCTGAAACGGAACAGGCCGCGAGCAGAGTGAATCCGAATGAGGGGGTTGCCCCGAATGAATGCCGACTCCGAGGAGGGGGCGGCCCCCAATGAACAGGCAGCAGCCTCGACGAGGGGCGGCCCCGAATGAACATGTTGGCCCGATAGACAGCGGCGCCGTTGCGCAGCCGACCGGTTGTGTGAGCCCCCAGTTAAATCGCCATAAGCCGGTTGGCCCCGGGAGGCGGACACTGTGCTGTACCGATGACCCGCTGACTCGGGGTGGTGGAACAACACGGTGCTTGCCGGAAACCGCTTGATTCGAAGCAACCATAAAGTGGTCCCGGGCTGATGTGCAATGTTAGAGACAACAGATGTCGCGGTTGCATGGGTAAGAAGGGGTCAGGATTTGCCCCCAGACCATAGGCCGGTCCCCGCGTTGGATACTCCCGCCGAGGTCGAGCAGTCGACCAAATAGGTTATAATACGGTCCTTGCATTATAGAATGGCCTCTTATTGCCCGCAGAGTAGCCTTGATTGGGCCGGCCCCCTCGCGGTCATCATACGCCTGTTGACCGCAGGTTGGCCTTGAAAAGGTTGTGCCTCGTAAGTTCGAGCCCTCGGTCGTACGGTAAACCTGAGCATACGTATAAGCCTCAGGAGTAAGGAAGACGCTAAAATGTCCCCCATGCTCATCAAGCTGACCCGGAAACCATACACTCTGAGTGACGTCCCGTGCATAGTGCGAAAAGAAAGATCGGTAAGGATCTTGGGGATTTGTCCACTCCTGGCGTCGGGCCGTGAAACAGCTCGGATACTCGAGAAATATTCTCCCCGCATAGCAGGCTGTGATAAAATGTCTCTCAGGAGTTGGCCCAGATCTAGTAAAGCGATGCCGAGACACAAGAAGAGTAAATTTCCACACAAACAAGGGGGGTCGCACGGAATGTAAGGACGGCGTCGAAGGAGACACCCCCGGTGTAGTGGCACCGGCCTCGGCTGCAGAGATGATATTCCCATAGAGGCAAGCAGCCTGAGATAATCCGACCTGCAGAGTGTACTCTGCAAGGTGAAGAAGGACCACCTCGACGGCGGGTAGCCGCCGCACTGCCTCCCTCAAACAATCCACGAGGGATGCGCCTCGATAGTCATCGACCCGGAATTTCCTCACCGTAATCACCATGTGGTTGATCCCGCGTTAAATCACGCAGAAGACTCGCGAGGGACTAGGAGGAAAAATGAAGAAAGCAATAAACGGTGAACCCGATGTAAGAGAAAGGAAATCTCGGGCCTCCTAATCTCGAATCTCGGCATTACGTGGTCCAAAAAGGGCCGCTTAAACCGCTAACCGGTTCTCCAAAGGGCTGCCGGCGAGGACCGGTCCCCTCCACAAACTCTAAAACAACAAAGCCGTCGTGGGTTCAAATCGTGCGCTCGTAAGCCTCTCGAAGAATCGTCCGTGTAAGGACTACGGGAGACTTAAACCAGGTTCCACACCGTGACAAAAAGACTAGAAGAAGAGAGTACACACACACACGGCTGAAAACGTAAAGTTAAGACACACGATCAAATGTACCACAAGCAATATCTAAATGGGTGTGTAATCGTGGGAGATTGATTTTACCACATTGAAAATGAAACCAAATTCCTACCGCTTCATGTTTCCAAGAGTCGAGAAACGATAAAAAGATGACTTATCTCTTTTCAGAGTTGACACAAGCGCAGCAAGACAGGTGCCAGCGCTGACTAGCCTTTTTCAAGTTTAGGAGTCGAAAGACCAAATGATCGAAGCCAGAAAAAACTAGGCACAAAGGGTGTACCAACATCCGTGAACCGCAATATACACCTTGGTTTCAAAATGAAAACATCGTAAATCGACCAAGGACTTTCCGTACGTGCAGTCTCCCCCAAATGCCGTGTTCTGTATCACGGTATAGGGCGTTAGACTCCCGCTTCCGTGGATAAAGGATTGAAAACCTATAAGGGTCTCCTTTTATATACGCGACGGTACGGGAGCGCAAGTCCGCATTTAGCGCTGTCTAAAGCCAACAAGCGAACGATACCGCTAGGTTTAACGACGTTCGAACACGCTCTCTAGCTCTAGACCTTCTAAATATGTTGCGTTAAGTTCCAATGTTGTCTTAGGTTAATTGAATAAATTTTACAGCTTGATCTTCAATGTTTCCACTTTGTGCCTTATCGTATGTAGTGTCTCCTAAATGCGTTATATGCCATGGTGCAACATTTCGTTCGATGAAAACTATTAAATGAGAGAGTTGAGAGCTTTTATGCAAACGAAATGAAATGGAATACAAACAAGAATGTCTCTAATGCAACTAATGCAATTGCACACTTTTCATTCAAACACTAATTACCAGCAACATGGAAAAGATCACAATTTGCACTAATTTAACAAAAGCAAAAGAGATTATATATAAATTTTCAATGTTTAATGGCTAATGTGCACCGAAACAAAAGAAACAATTTGAGAAAATGATATCTAAGAGAGTCACAAACAACGTTCACTCAACGAAACAAGCAACCAAATCTCTTAAATCGACCCAAAGTCCTCAAAGCAAATAAAGACTCAAAACTTCCGATGGACCGTGTGATCTAGGTCCAAAGCAAGACAAACGACCTCGAATGAAGGAATGAACAATCACTCAAAAAAACGTAACGAAACAATCAAAGACCGTTAAGAGGGCGTGGAGAATCAATCAACAAGTTGGATAAAGACAATCAAGACACCAAAACTCCCAAGGAGGGCTCGATACACTAAGCCACTAGGATGCCCTAGGGCTCAAAACATGAAATCGGTAGATAGAGGCAAACAACCAAAGGGATAGAGGTGTGAATTCCAACCAAACAAGACTCCAACAACAGCCCGCACAACAAAAAGAAATCAAGAAGAAAAAAGTACCGGTCAAGTCCAGAAAGCTAAAAAATGAAGAAACTCAAAAAAGTCACAGGGTGGCGCGACCGTGGGCTTGAAACTAGCGCCAAGCCAATTGGCGCGAGACAGCATGCAACAAGCGCCAGTGGCGCGACCGTCGGTTAAAACCCACGCCGCCGAGTTCTCCAATAAAAATTAAAAAAACAAGCTACTCTGAAAGTAGACCAATACAAGCTAAGCAAACCAAGAAGCCAAAATAGTGAAAGAATCCAACCTAAGGTTCATCAAGCAAGGAGAAACAATCAAAGCGAACCAATCATAAACGGGACAAGCAAGGAAAACCGGACGATCCTCAAATGGAGTCGCCAATTTGTTGAGGAGGTAAACTCATGACATATCCCTACTAGCCCAGCAGGTCTAGCAACAAAACAAAACAATGCTATGACGCAAGCTCCTAGTTACGAAATGAAAGGCTTGGGATAAGAGCCTACCTGGATTCCAACGCTAGATCTGAAGAAGATATGTCCCCGTCCTTCAGCCCTGGAAGATCACAATCCTTCCGCGATCTCCGCGGATGAACACCTGCACACAGAAGAAACGAACAGATACAAGCATAGGAACCAGCATACGTAACTAAACATCGGTCGGAAAAGATATTACTCGCATTAGCATGATGGAAAAAGGAGTGGAACCATAATCATAGTCATCTATTAAAATGATAAACGAATAGAAGTTACAACCAAGTTCTGACGTCGCAGCTTCCTTCGAACGGGTCTCCGGTCGTCCACGTCTCGCAAAGCTCGCCAAGGGAAAGGGAAACCTCTCCCGAGTCTCGTAACAATGGTCTCCTCGCTTGAATGGGCCTTAAGGGAAAGAAGGGATTCTTTACAGCACAAAGGCACTTGGGAATAGGGAGATGCAAAGCTTCTGCACTTCAAGACTAGCTTGCCATGGATCTGAGCAAGCTTTTATAGATGGGGAAGGAGGGAGTTGGGATCCCTATTATTATGGGATTGGCCCTATCAACAAGGAAGGTTCCATGGGAGGTGGCAAAACCAATTCCCTTCCATAGAACTCCCGCAGCCAAACCTCCCAACTCAAGATAGGCAGTGGTTTGTGAGTTTGTTTGAACTCAACTTCCGCCATCCATATTTAAAAAACAGTCCCTAAAATGGGTGGCACGATTGCTGCTCTATGACAGAGCGCCAAGTGGCGCGACCTCTGTGTAGGATTTTCCTCAGTGGCGCGAGTCCTGAACTGACTGCCCGCGCCAATGCAAAAAGGGATGTTTTTTATGATTTCTGCAAGGAGATGTCTCAAGGGAAAATATAGCTCACATTCAGGGGGATGCATTGATGGTGATTTCAAAGCATGACAATGTTTACAGGTCACGGAATGGGTCCTCCATTGTGCGGGATGGGAAATGGTTAGGACGGTGACAAATTACTGTGTAACAGATGCCCCCTAAAGTATGAGGCCCGAGAGTGAGAGGGGTGAAATGCTTTACGAGAACATGTCCAACTGAAGGCCCGCCGTCGGAAAACCTACACAGAAAGATACAACTGATATCTCAAGTACATGATATATATGTGGTATGGACGCAGCCATCCGAAACAGAGTATGTTACAATCCGGATCCAGGGTATGGGCGCAGCCATCCAACTAAGATCAAACAAATAGACTCAGGTATGGTCGCAGCCATCCAATCGGTGAGTCATGTACATAATGATAATAATCCACAATCGCAGCCTGGATTACAACAGACACAATCCAGGGTCTTGCGCTCCATCTCGACCCAAACAAGTACAAGTCCGAGCATGTGAATATGTGAGCTGATGTCGAACATGCAAGAACATCGTCTGATTACCAGCCAATGATGAAAGCTGTTAACAGACGCGAGAGGAACCACCAATAATGACAATGGTCCTCAAGGTACTACAGGTACAATCTACGGCGTGCGAATAAATGAGTTGACGTCGAACACCCGCAGAATCATTCGATCGGAGGCCAATGATGAAAACCTCACGTCGAATGCGACGAACCTGCCATTGAGGCATGCAGGCTCCAAGGTACCATCAGGAGTCTCTAGACCAACTTCCTGGATAATGAGTTGAAGTCGACAGGAAGTGACCTTGATCGAAGGTGGGCCATAATGATTCCCACATCATCGACACGAGACAGAGGAACATAATGTTTTGTTGTGAATCAGGATCATATGAGAAACAGAGGAAGGTTGATATTTGCAGAGGTCAACTTCTCTTGAACACATGAACGGAACGACAATGGACTTGGCAGTATTTGACATCAACGGATCAAAGGTCATGGCGACGAGGCAGTGAACAGATGAGAGGTCAAAAGAGATTACCCAAACCCACGGAAGCAAAGTGAAGCAACGAGGTGAGATGTCCCCAACCCGACACGAATGCAAACAAGTGCCATGTTCAAGAGCGACATACTGCCGACGACAACGACGATGGTTCCATTTTTCCCCCACCATTTCTGGCGAGTACCCCAATTATTTTTGATAACAAGCTTGAAGGGGATAGCATATGCTTGTGATGTAAGTCCGCCCTTCGGGCGAATCCATCCTAGTGCATTTAACGAGTCCTAGGAAGGAGAAACTCGGAGAACGTCATTTCGACGAAATCCAATGTCATCAGGGTTTAACGAGTCTGACAAAGGAAGAACTCGGCGTCTTTTCATGTTTAGAGAGTTTGAAAAGACAGCGGAAAAGAAAACTCCACGGGTCCCTTTTCGTAAATAGTTCCCCAGATCCGAAAAGGTAGAAAACAATATCCGGGAAAACCTCCTAGTCGCGATAGGCTAGGGTATTCCTTTTCGTAATCAATCCATCCCAGCCCGAAAAAGGGTTAAACTTATACTGGGTGGATGTCGATTCGTGTCCATTTTAACGAGATCGAAACGACAAGGGCCTCGGCGATCTTTTCATATTTAGAGAGTCAGAAAAGAGATGAAAGATGACTCCGGAGTGACTTTTTCGTGTATTTACCGAGTCCGAAAAAGTATAAAATACAACTCGTTTCCACCTTTTAAGTCGCAAAAACCTGCTGCTGCACATACCCAACAAGCGTAAAATCCATTTTCGACATAATACATGCAAATATTTGACAAAAAAATAACTTTTAAAGCTCATTTAACGTCGAAAAGTTATAAATATGTCTAATGGTAAAAAATAAAAGTACTTTTTACTATTTACCTTGTGGAGAGCAACAGTGGTCCATTTGGAGCAGAATCTTCCGACGGTGATTGCGACCGATCCAGGCAACCATTCAGCGTCTCGTCTGTGACAGGTAAGAGGCGCTCCTTTTCTCTTTCTTTCCATACATTTTTTAATGATTTCCCTTCATAAATCAGCTCTGTAAGGGCACTTTTGAAATTTTGAAATGAGACGCTCGGTGGCGCGGGGTCTCGCCAATTTGTTGAAATTAAATCCCCTGCGGACGGGCGATCTAATAATGACCAGTCTAGCAACAAACAAACAATGCTTTGACGCAGGCTCCTAGTTACGAATGAAAGATTTGGGATAAGAACCTACCTGGATTCCAGCGCTCGATCTGAAAAAGAGATGTCCCCGTCCTTCAGTCCTGGCAAATCACAATCCTTCCACGATCTCCGTGGATGAACACCTGCACACAGAAAGAACAAACAGATACAACATAGGAACCAGCGTACGTAACTAAACATCGGTCAGAAAAGATATTACTCGCATTAACATGATAGAAAAAGGAGTGGAACCATAATCATAGTCATCTATTAAAGTGATAAACGAATAGAAGTTTCAACCAAGTTCTGACGTCGCAGCTTCCTTCGAACGGGTCTCCGGTTGTCCACGTCTCGCAAAGCTCGCCAAGGAAAGGGAAACCTCTCCAGAGTCTCGTAACAATGGTCTCCTCGCTTGAATGGGCCTTAAAGGAAAGAAGGGATTCTTTACAGCACAAAGGCACTTGGGAATAGGGAGATGCAAAGCTTCAGCACTTCAAGACTAGCTTGCCATGGATCTGAGCAGGCTTTTATAGATGGGGAAGGAGGGAGTTGGGATCCCTATTATTATGGGATTGGCCCTATCAACAAGGAAAGTTCCATGGGAGGTGGAAAAACCAATTCCCTTCCATAGAACTCCCGCAGCCAAACCTCCCAACTCAAGATAGGCAGTGGTTTGTGAGTTTGTTTGAACTCAACTTCCGCCATCCATATTTAAAAAAGAGTCCCTAAAATGGGTGGCGCGATTGCTGCTCTATGACAGAGCGCCAAGTGGCGCGACCTCTTTACAGGATTTCCCTGATTGGCGCGAGCACTGAACTGTCTACCCGCGCCAATGAAAAAAGAGCTGTTTTTCATAAGTTTTGCAAGGAGATGTCTCAAGGGAAAATATAGCTCACATTCAGAGGGATGCATTGATGGTGATTTCAAAGCATGACAATGTTCACAGGTCACGGAATGGGTCCTCCATTGTGCGGGATGGGGAATGGTTAGGACTGAAAAATTACCGTGTAACAGCCTTAGATTCAGAGCTTCACATAATCTAATGCCTAAAGCTATAATGGAAACCCGAACTTGTATACATCACAAGGTCTCTACAAAGATTTATTTTTCATTTGACTCGCCAAAGTAAATGCCCAGGTTTAATCGAAGATTTGCGGTAAATAATACTTCCTCAATATCCCGGTAAGAGTATACTAATGGACATTGTAGTAGCTAAAATCCCACCCAAATATGGAATGTTATTATCTCATGGGGGAGAAAAGTTACGTATCCTAAATTACATGCCTTATGCTACTATATCACTTTTGGTCAGCCAAAGAGATTATTATATATGGAAACATTGATGAAATATATGGTGAGTAGTGCAAAAAAAGATCAATAAATTACTAAATTTACACTACACCTAATGACCTAGATTCTTTCATCCTATGTAATGTTGAAATTGATAATGAAATCAACACTCGAACTAAGAGAAGAAAAGGAAATACAAAACAAATGTGATAATATCTTTCATGAATATTTATGGCATTTAGACTTTGATGGTTCAAGAATAAATTAGAGCAGGAGTGAGTATGGATAACTAATATAGAGAAAACTGTAGAAGGTCATACTTTCAGATCGAATCAAATGCACCAACAATATGGTTGAGTATGAAGCCCTCATTTTAGGACTCCATAATTAGAAACTTAAGAGGTAAAAGAATAGCAATAATGGAGATTCGTGCTGATTGTAAAGCAAATTAACATAATATTTAGCTTACAATCCTATTAAGCCGACATTGTAGAGACTCAGATATATTTAATCGTATGATTTATTGGAATGTAATTTTTCCATAATACCAAGAAAGAAAAAATTTAGAAGCACAATCATTAGCAACTTTTTGCTAGTACTTGTAATTTACCTTTTTCACTCTCTAACCACATGTATACTGTAAGTAAGTAAAACACGTACCAATAATTCCAAATAACCTCAAATATTGGCAAATTTTCTCACAAGACCAACAAATTTACCATTTTCCGAATAATGAAGGTGAATTTCGTAATCAGAAAAATGTATAATGATTGTACTATAGATCAAAATTTAGATAGTGTGAATTGATTTGAATAATGTATATGTAATGTGCTAAAGTTTGCTGCATCTAATAGATCTAAATAATCGATATAGATAAATTAGAGAGAGTAGAAATTGATGAGATAATTGATGATGAATCCGATATATTAAATCTCAAAGATAATTTCTTACCAAAAGGTTTAACTCCTTTAGAAGATTTATTTGACTCAAATGATGTTTCTAGAAAACCCAAAATGGAGCCACTTAGATCGTATATCGAGGAAGGTAATATTGGCACAGAGTTAAAACCCAAAATGATCAAACTTACCAAAAACCTTACCTCATCAAAAGAAAATATATCGTTTCTTAAGGAACTTCAAGATGCTTTTGCTTGGAGTTATGAGGACCTCAAATCCCATGACACCAACAACATAATTCAACATTAAATGCCTATAAAAGAGGATAAAAACCTTTAAACAAAAGTTGAGAAAAATTAACCCTATTTTCTTAACTTTGATAGAAAAAGAAGTGAAAAGAATGTATGATGCACAGATAATTGCACCAATCAAATACTTTGATTGGGTTTCTAACCTAATTTCAACTAGAAAAAAGATGTAGAGAGATTAGATTGTGTTGATTTTAGGAATCTAAACAAAGTATCCTTAAAAGATAAGTACCCTTTACTAAAAGATGGATCATATATTGCAAATGGTAGTTGGATTTTCTATGATTTCACTTTTTTAGGATGGTTTTTCTGCCATAACCAGGTTTTAGTCCAAAAAGAAGATCAAGCCAAAACAACTTTACTACTGGGGCACTTTTTATGTATGTAAAAATGCATTTTGGTTTAATGAATGCAAAGGAAAACCTTTCAAAGAGCTATGGATATAGCCTTTGCAAAGGAAATATGATTGCTTAGTAATTTATTTCTTAGATGACATTATTTTATTTCTAAAAATTGATAATGAACACTTGGATCATCTTAAACAAGTTTTTATAAAAATGCGTAAAAGTTTGGCATCTCATTAAACCCTAAGAAAAAATTTATTTGGATTAGAAAAAGGTAAGTTATTTAGACACATAATATCTATGGAAGGAATTAGGAATAGGACCCCGCTAGATAGAAGCAATTCTTAACATCACCACCAAGAAACATAAAAGAGTTACAAGCCTTTCTGTAAGATTAACTTTTTTAAGAAGATTCATATCCAATTTAATTGAAACTAATTAGGGAACTCAACCCATTTCTGACCGTACCCATTGAAGATTTATGAAAAGCTCCAGAGCTTCCAAAGACCAAAAAATACCACAGAATTTGTTTAAAAGCCTCGTAGACATCTTCAAAGACATATCCTCGCATACAATGCATTCCCTCCGTAATTTAAGCCTGGTTATCGATTTGAAAGAACTTTAAGAAAGAAAAACTACATTCAGAGTTCATATTATCCAAACAAGCCTATTAAAAAAGATCCAAAAAATAGGTCAAAAACCGTCAAAATTTTTAATAAACCTTCTTGTTTTATATCACAGACCGTCTCCTGAATGAAAATATTGAGTTTATATAGTTTTTTCACTATTTAAAACTCTAAATTAGGCCCATAAATCCTCCGAAGGTAAAGCCTAACATCTATGCCTGATTTCAAAATATTCTTGGGCCCAATTACCCATTGAAACACCCAAGAACCTTTGCTTTCTGCTTTCTAACCAATGAAGGTTTGTAAATCATGTTGAGAGTCCAAAATCGTAAAGGAAAAATCCAAGAAAATACCATATTCTACCTATTTTAAATCTAAGAACCTCTCGTAGAGTCGAGAATACTTCTCAGAACTCAGTTAACCTTGGCGTACAGCCGTAAAAACCTAAAGCGTAGTTTTGTAATCCCGAAACCTAAAGATGCCTAACCTGCCCCAACTACATCTTCCAAGACTCCGCCATCATATTAAATCCTCTACAACCACCCATTAATATGCATACTGATCACACTCCATTACAGATGTTGACCTATAAGATAGCAGTAATCGCTGTAGAATTCAATTTGCTTGGAACTTCATAACCGTGGAGCTAAAAATCTTTGATAATGTTGAAGAAGTTCAAATTTTTGGAAATCACACTCTGCTTGCCCAAATATGTTGTTCCACTTACTCATTCATGCCCAAAGAGGTCATTACATTATGTCATCATTATTATATGCCTGAGCAAAGAGCAATAGTCAATGTCAACAAAGAAATACTTCTTTACCATTAGTGTTGAATCCATTAACCAATTGTTACATTTTAAACCTGATCCTCAAGCATTCCCTTTATGCTAAAGAAGTACTTGCACGTTTCTACATTGGCCTTGATTTTCTCTTCTTTAAAAGATTCCAAATCTTCCAAGATTCATCTTTACATGCGTAAATTCTCAAATCAACCCTCCATATTCCACTTCAAGATTTCCGCATCGTTCAAGGCATGTTATTTCAATGGTTGTTATTCATCTTATGGTATTTCACCGATGAACATGGCAGATGAATCTATTTTAGGTTTTCTATCCACTTTCACCGTGACAACCTCCATCTCGTTATTCTCAATTATGTTGAGTACATTGCAGACAATATCCATCACCAATTGGTTAAGTTGCCAACCGAATGAGTAGTTTAGATACACATCTTTCCTCGTCCACATGTTCTTGTATTTTCAAGAAGATAATTTCTCAATAACCCTCAAAAAGCTTGACATAATAAAATCATCTTTAAGTTATTTTCTCGACCTCTTTAATCAAAAAAAGAGTCCACACAACACATGCAAAGCGACTTTCATCCATCCATTGAAAAAAAATTTTAACAAACACCGAATGTACCAAGGATAAATGTGATGAGATGAAGAAGATTTTATAGTTATCGAGCATACCAAGACCGGTGATTGGTATTTGTATGAACAACACAAAGAGATTAGGAGTTTTTTGGATCCAATTTGTTGCCCTACAAACTTCCCACATTTGTATCAATGATGGTTTTTGCCTTGGAGTATATCAGAAAATATTAAACTCGATCTCTATCAAATTCCTAGCAGCTAAAGAATAAAACACAGCTTCTTTTAAATCAAGAATCAAGTGGGGACCATTTATTTGAAATCATAGAGATGTAGGGAGGGAAGAAGCAGCCTAACAGCTACTAGATTACAGCTTTGAAGAGAGTTTTTCATGGAACTATGATCCACAAGGCATATTAAGGTAAAATGAGGGTTAAGTGCAAGCTAACACCCTACATTCATGATAAAAAACTGTAGATTGAAAAGTATTTCAATTAGATCGAGGGACAGAGAACACTTTAGTAGATGCAAAGAAATAAAAGTGATACTAGTCACACTTTACAAACTGTAGATCAAACAGGAAAGCCACCAAGAGAGTTAGAAAATAAGGTACTTATGTTGTTGAAACCACCACTAAAACTAGGTTCAAGTTAAGATACAATAAAAATCCTAATTTAAATCCAATGGGTAAAGAGAAACTGACGATTGAGGTAGAAGATGCAGATATACCAAACACAAATGTTGACACCGCCACGCTCATCACAACCCACTTACAGAGAATCAAAATGCGTAATAGATTGATAATTCAAATTCACAAATGATAGAAAAACAACAGAACATGAGAAGTCAACCCTCGTCGCATGAGGAAAAGGATCTATATATCACAGAAAGTACAAATCCGCATTAAGTTAAGAATGAAAAATATTAAAAATGAAACTTACTCTAAATATCTCAAGAAAAACACCAAAGTATCTTAAACAGATTTATCATTAAGCATCACTCAAACAAAAAGTTGATCATGTCATTATTAATAAATTCTCTACAGTTGAAGACTCCAAAGACAGCTTGCAGACATAAAAAATATTAATATAGAAGTGCCAACTCAAAGCATTCATGCAATTTATCAAATATAATTTCTCATGTATGCAGTCTCGGTGGATGTTGTATCTTACCGTTGCAACCAAAGATACGAGTTTTCAAAAACTTCTGAGAACACCATCAAAAACATGAAAGATCAAATGAAACTTGACAAAGTTCTCATATTATGCTAAAGATCTCGTAATCAAATCTTTAGAAGAGTTGGTAACCAAGTGGGATATGACCCCGAAAATGTGAAGGCAAAGAAACGCTTAAGTGAAGAAAAAGAATGAGGATATCGCATCATTGAGGAAACAACTTAAATTTCTTTCAAGTGAACATCTCAGACAAAGAACTTATACAAGAACAGATCAAGGATGATATGATGAACTTAATATTTCAGCTTACAAAAGACGCATAAAAAATAAATGGAGATTCAAACGGACAAGCTTGTCCATGAAAGCAGAAACAAGAAGCACAAAAGAAAACACCTATAGTCGCTCTACGGTTACTATAATTTTTTCCCTTTTCCAACCCCAGCGCAAGAGTTGGCAACGCAAAGTTTCACTATTAGCTATTGCAAGGTCGCTGACATCATCTACAACACACCAACTACAAAGTCATCTACTATAGCAGCTCATTCTACAAATGAGGCCAACAAGCTAATAAAAGCAATGGAAGAAATGTCACTTCTGCATACAGATGAATAGATTGGAAACAGTAATTGAAAATCTTGAAGATCAAAATAAATTACCCCAAATCGATGCCAAACTCAAGAGCAAGGCTAATAATGAACAAAATAATAATGAAGAAAATTCAAAAGCATTGACTTTGGAAGAGCTCAGTGTCATATGTAAATAACCAATTATGGAACAAGATCATTGAAGCCATCAATGATGTGTGTCCTTCAATTCAAGTAACTTAGGTTTACATCACTAATGAAAATACATGGTAAACTTAAGACTAAAGAAGAGCTAGCAACAAACCCTAGCAAGCCAGAATCGATAAAGTTTCTCAACATCAAAAACAAGCAATATTATGGACGAGATTAATACCATAAATTGTAACAATCCTTGAACAAAGAAAGTCACTACTAAAAAAGAACTTGATGAAGCAGCTTGGAGGAGAAATGGGAGAATATGAACATAGTTATAACCAGGTTTATGTACAACTTGAAATTTTGAGGCAAAGGAGTTTGGCCTATATTTTGGTGATAAATGATAAATTGATGCCTCAGAGGCCTACAATAAAAGTATCAAAAAACATGCAAAGAACAGTGAAGACACAAGGACAAGGAATTTCACTCTGAAAGTTTTGTATAGAAGTTTTGAAAATTTATTCTATCTCATAAAAGAACAAAGCTTTTTACAAATACAAAGAGTATCAGTGGGATTAAAGAGAACTTCATGAAAGAGCAAAAGATAAAGCAGTATCAGATTTCAAAACTTAACTTGAACATTCAAGCTTGCAAAATACACTAAGGCAAAACAAATTTTACCTAATCCACAAATAGTTTCCATTTCAAGTCAGATGATATATTATGATGTTGATTTGTTAGAAGTTGTCATTATTTTGTTGTAAAAGATATTTCATTTTCCTTTATAATTCCTAGAAGCATTATATATTTGTAAACAATTATAAGAAGAACATTTCATCCTGAGCACATTATTGTGAATAAATTTCCAAGATTTTCATATTTATTTTTGCCACTAACGTTTATGTTTCAAATTTCTAGTAGCAGACCTGATCTAATCAATTAGCACCATTTTCAGATTCATGATGAGCTATTGAAGTGAAGCATTTTCTACTTCCGTCAACGTTTATCTTTCTTTGTTACATGCATCCATATATATGTTCTAATGAATTGTATTAGTAAGAGTATTACTTCAATGTATTTGGTTAAAACTGCCATACTACTGTCATTTTATGTTTTCCACGTATTTCCATAGGAACTTCAATTGCTCCCTTTTTCATTTGACCTATGCTTCATTTATTTTCCTTCTTTTCCTGATCAAAATAACTCTTCTATCGCCTTTATCCTGGATTGTATCACCTCACCAACAAATTTTCTCCAAGATCTTTAAGGGTTGGCCCATTCTGCCCTCGAAAACATTTGAATTTTTGCCTCGATCATAGTCCTACCGTTTTGAATTTTGACTCTTTAACAATGGACAAATAGATTTCCCACCATCCATCTCATTAAGTGATTTTTCCACCAATTCCACCAAACCAAACCAAATTGCACAATCATAACTAGCCTAATATTCAGTAATCAAACAAAGTACAATTCTTATAGAGAGAGCCCTCTCGAACCCTTGAAGTGCTGTATCCCAGATTTTAAAAGGGTCTCATGGTTACTTAATTTTTAACTATAACCTAAAACTTGCTAACTTAGAGAATTACTAGAGCATATCAATAAGTAGAATTAATTTTGTGTTTAATGATATTTTTGTGGTTGCAGAAGAATTTTATGACTAGTGGAATTTAACTTCATCTAGCTATGATTTCTATAGTGTTAACCCATAACATGCCAGCTCAAATAGAAAATTAATAACTACCTCTTATGTAGCCTTTGGGAGAGCTATTTCCTCAACCTATTTATTTGCATAGTTTTAGTATACTAAAATATATATTTTCCGATTTGATGGCATATCAAGGGGCCCACTAAATTCAACGTCATTTCTAAAGGTTCAAGTAAAATTTACAATGTTAGTGGGCATTTAATTGGGCTAAATGTATGCCACCCATCCTCTAAGAATTATCACAACTCTTGACATAGTTCTTTACATATTTAAATATTGTGGACCATCATTAGCCCATTTGTACAATTTTATGCACACATTCCAGATCAATCAAATTCCTACCCGTAGGTTCATTATGACAAGCTTTTAAAACATTTCAATTTTTATCTTCCCCTAATGCATATGTGTATTTAAGATCAAACCCTATATGGAAAAGGTACATGTCAATTAAGGGAGAACTACGGAATTTACCGAACAACGAGCTTTTGTCAGATTTACAATGTGCTAGAAATTTCCCTACTAGGCAATTGCTAATATGTTTACCTGAAGTAAGTTTTTTGATCATTACAAATTCAACAAGATGTTCATTTGGAAATTGGTCTCACAAAAGAAGAGTCACCAATAATGGAATTATGGATGGAAAATCATCAACAATATTTTTATTCCCTGCTCAATATCTTCCATTGCGATATCGAATTTTTTTTTGTAATAACACCAACCATCGAGTTATTTGACCAATGTGTTATGTAAGAACTGGAATTTAACAAACCTCCATCAACACTTAAATGTCAACTCAAGAGCTTCGAAAATTATAATTGTAACATCGAAATACCAAGAATGATCCGAAATTTTCTTAATTTCTATTCCTACTTTTTTAATTACAATTCTTAATCAAAAAGAAAATAATCACACTACAATTAATACCAAAGAAATTTAGTGCTGAACAAAATAGCATTGTAGAAACTCAAAAATGAAAGAAACTCTCAATTCATTGTGAACAATATTGATTAATGAAAATGAAATTTAAGATTATATTCGGTTTATTTACAAGATAGTGTGAGCACTAAGCTATTCAAGATTTATTTCATTCTCTAAAAATATTCTTTCCTCGTACTCAGTCCTGTCAGTTTCGCATCGCAATATTGTTCCCAACAAAATGTTCCTGACCGGAACGAGATTTATGCATTGGAAGTTAGCTTACTTGCAATTTAATATTTCGAACCTTCATACATGAATTGAGTTTGCATACTAGGGACACCCTATTCTTGTACCAAGATACTGCCTGTACCGTAAAAAAACCGTATTCGTGTACTTGGTTTCCAAATTACTTGCAAATGAAGAGCATGTTTCACTAAATAAATAGATTAAAAGGAAAGCAGAACTCAAAGAAAACCTCAGAAAATATTCTTCAACCACTTTTAGATTCAAAAATAAGAAATGTTTTTAAAAATCAAAGTATCTCTTCACAAAACAACAAACTTCCCTTCATGCATATAAAGAAATTATCTAACTCATGTGACAAGAGGTTTTCCGAGATACTTGTTTACTATATGAATTAGATTTGCACTTGAAAATTTTTTAACTCAAAGGTTCATTTCATGATTTAACATTAAGTTCAATTCTTTCCATAGAAAACATTAAGTGCAAGCACAGCACCTTTCATATCGCGCTAGTGTTCATTTCTCTCTTATCAATGCAAATTAATTCTTAACTAAATCGGAAATATTAAGAATTCTTTTATTCCGAACAAACATTATTCTGGCAAGAAGAAGAAGACCTTAGAGAGGGAAAGAAAATGAAATAACTTTCTAAAAATAAACCAAGGAATTGAGACTTGCGAAATAAAACAAACAAAACAATTCACTCGCACTTCTTCTCGCTGCAACAAAAACAAGCATAAAAGAAAAATATATAAATTAAACTGGCGTACAGTCAAACCCACACCTCGAATCCCAAAGTACATGATTTGCAAAAGAATTAAAAATTTTACTTTACTAGAGAATTAAATATTATCCTATTTACACTTGTATAAATAAACTAACACCCGTGATAATAAAAGAGAGAACGGCGCCGAGTTGATGGGCCCTAGCCAACCAGCTCAAGCTTCCCTACTACAAGATCCTGCAATTCTTACCACTCAATGACACATCACAACGAAATTGAAAACGAAATGACAAAAGTACAATCATCATTAAGTTTCAAAAGCAAATGTACACTGTGAATCAAATCCAACCCAAAAAAAAAAAAAGCAATACCAAAATGATTACAAAAGGTTTCAAAAAAATTTACAAAATATCACCACATTCATCATCTATTAGAAAACTACAATAAATACGTAGTCTTACCATGGCCGTAACAAGTAAGGATATAACACCGCTTAACTTGAGCTTCTTCCGTTATCAAAATGCTAAACCAAGAAACATTTACCCAGTTCGATCTTCATATCTACTCCATTTTCTTCATACCCTTTATGCCCACAAAGGATGAACCGATCCTCTTGAAGAGAGATTTGGCATGCTTTTTTTTAGTTGTCTCGACCACGTATGGCAACTCGTAACTTATCATTGATAGCTTCTCCTCCGAAAGTGCGTGAACTCACGGCACAAGAATTTGCAATTTCACTCAACTATTTTCAACACAGACAACACATTGTCTCGTTCAATCAATTTAGAAAAATAAAAAAGGGTTGAAAAAACTAATTATAATATAAAAATTTATTAAATAAATAATTAAATCTATATAACCTTTAATATGAAAAATATAAAGAGAATGCAAAAAATGAGTATATGGCTGTGTGAATAAATGTTCCAAGCTTAAAACAAGAAGTTCCTTCCAAAAAGTTGTTGACAGGCTAAATTGCTTTACTTTTTAACTTTCATCCAAATTTAAAGACACATGACCCAAAGCCTTTGTTTCAACCTTCTGGAAACCCATTTATTCTCGCACTTTTTTCGTAATCATGCTCATTCCTCGCACTCTCTTTATTTCCATATTAAAGGCTTGTCGGGAATTAATTATTTATTTATGGATTTACATCTTTAAAATTGTCTTTGAAACTAATATTTCCTCTTTTCTAAAGTATTTGACGAACAATGTATTAATCATTGTGGAATAATGAACAAGTGCATGTAAAATTCATGCACTAGCTAGTGGTTCCTGTTAGCCATCAGTATTTTTTACATGTTAGTGATGACTATATCTTCAGCTGAGTTTTCTAGAAACTGATTTCCTTATGTCAATATGTCATCCAGAAAACCCTCCCAAAACTTTTCGCCTTTTCAATTATGCAGTCCCACCCCTAGCAAAACCACAACCTCCTTGTCAACAATCCTATCTAACCTCAGTCTTATTAATCTGCCCATCAGCCTTAAAAGGCAAATCCACATCTGTTTCAAAGGTCTCCCCTATGTTAGGAAGTGGCGTTTAGGACATTTCACCTTTGGCAATCATCAAAAAGCCAAAAAAAGCCCTCATCTGCAGCAGACCTACCATGACTGATCCCTTACTTTGCAAATGAAGTTGACAAACAGCCTTAAGTCGCGCCACTCATATTCTCTAGGTCTCAGCACTGCATGAAGCCCATTCTCAAGCTGACTAATAGGTTTTTCACTGTGTTCTATGGTTCTACAAAGACAGGAAATATATTTCATCTCATGGAGTAAATGTTGAGTTTACAGTTAGAGGAAACAGCTGCTTCTAAGTGTATTATGAGCCTGAGATGAAGCTGCAAAACAAAGGTCACTCCTTAGGACCTTACAGCGCTTTCCAGCATGAAAATCACAGTAAGAAAGGGTTTCCACTGTCTCAGCTAAATGGTAAATTGTCAAGGCCCAGAACCTCCTTCATTTACAAGCAGAGGGTTAGGGCGCCTCCTTCATACATAAGCAGAGGGCGCAGGCCAGTGTTGAGTCAGAAGGTTGCAGAAGTCCAGGTTTGCCTTTACTGAAACAATGAAACAATATCTTCAGGTTTCATGAATGTAATTGCTGACCATAACAGGAATGGAGCTTGAAATATGCTGGCTCAAAAGAAAAGAGAGTTTGCCCGGATAAAGGAGATCATCTGAAACTTTCAAGTCAGGTGAATGGTTGAAACTTTAGAAGGCCTGTCATCAGTAAACATCCAAATCATAAGAGGCTTGTTTTGTTCAAAATCAAATAGAACAGATGATAAACAATGCCATTACACAGGCAGGAGAAAGTGCTTGGTTTTTTCAAAGAAACACTGATCTTCATAAGTCACAAAGTTTGTTTGTTAAAAATAATCAATCATAAGATGCAACAAGCCAAATGTTTAATTCACCCTTAGGACAATGCAGGGAGACAGTATTACTCTGGCTAGGGTTTCTGCTGACACACAATGATGCTTGCAAGTGAACATGCTTAAACTGATGTTTTCCAAGTGGTCTACTTAACATCACCTTCAGAAAAGGCTGTCTCAGAAAAAGAATTGTTAAAAAAAACCTTCAAACACCTTATCTAATGAAGAGCCTCCTCCATGCATGAGTAGAGGGCCAAAACTACTGCAGGGTGCTGAAACTGATTGATGCAAGAAAGCGGTGGAAGGACACCAAAGACTGAAACAAGGTCACTACACAGATGAATGACAGCTCTGATAATGTTAAGATACTGATACTCCTATTTTTAAGAACTACCTGTCAGACAGTACATCTAGTTGAAAGGAGAAGGTATTGAACATATTGTATGCTATGAATGCCAAAGGAGCAGTTGACTTAAAAAGGGTTAAAGACATTCCATGACCACTTATCCAGAAATCAAAGGAAATCCTTCTGAGAAAACAAAGAAGTCTAGGGTGAAAGGATGCAACCTAAAAATTGTATTTACAGGCCAGAGAAAAACTTGTGAAACACCTAGAAGCAGCAATTTATCATTGGGAAAGTAAAACAATGACCAAGGTTGAGTCATAAAATGCATGATGACAGGTATGCAATACTATGAATAGACAAAGAGACAATTTTGAGCATATGTGTGCCACTGATATCAAAAAGAAGATTTTCTCCTTGAGGAAAGGGTCAAGCAGCAAAACAATATCATATGTCAAAAGTCCAAAAGAGGCACCTTTCAAGAAGGGGTGTTTACAACTTTTCAAATATTTTTGGTGCATTATGAAATAGTCCTTCTTTGCTAAACAATCACCAAGAGAGGGAGGCAGTGAACATATGTCCAGTCATGAAATGGTGCTATTGACAAAAAGGGTTTTAATATACTGATCAGAACAGAATAAAGACTGTGTGCCAAAAAGCCCTGTTTTCATATTTTACAAGTTTGTCTTTTCAAATGAGGAGGCAAATGGGTATATGATCCTATGATTAGGCAGAAGGAATTTGTTTTTGATGAATTATCACTGTTTATATTCCCTAAAATAGACACAATGGTCATCATCCCAAAAGACAGTTTCAGTACAAAGATACAGTATAGCAAAAGCAGTGACAGGGATGTGGCACAGTGAGTTATAAAGCAGAGAATCATGTTATAAAAAGAAACAGCTAGAAGAAGACACTTACAGTCCAGAAGGAAACCTGTAAATCACCTAAGGACCAAGATTGTTAAACTGATTGCAAGGGCACCGGTGGTCTCCTGTAAGTGATAAGGCAGCCTTCAAATACCTTTGACAGTTTTTGAATGACCTTTTCTTTTGTTGACATTGTCACCTAAAATGCCAAAAAGAGGGACAAAGTCGAGTTTTGAAATGTCTCTCTTATGAGAATAGGTATGTAACTTCATGAATAGGCAAAGCAAATGTGATGAACTATCACTGTTTAAAAGGAACAACTTGATGCAAACACATTTTTGTATCATTTAAAGAATTGCCACTGTTTGACCGAAAAGCTTCACTATGTTCAAAAATAGTCATAGGGTCTTTATTTTTTTTAATATAACCGTTGAGGGAGTATCAAAGGAATGAAATAGAGGAGTAGTAAGTCACTTGTGAAATCAAAAAAACCAATTGCCGCAGCTCCCAAGCATCACAACGTGTTTTCAAGAAAACTGAGGTTTTCTGCACTGGTTTAGGGCGGTGCGACGAGCCTGGAACTTGGCGCGACGTGCCTGTAGGCGGGCGCGACGTGCCTGTAGGTGCCCGCCCGACAGCACCTCACGCCCACCCGACACCTTCTTCCGGCGCGACAGGTTTTCTCCAGAGGTTGCCGCGCCCCTTTTTCAAGCTGTCCAGGGTTTCTTGCACCCTCTCAAGCGGGCATCCACTAATTTCGAGGTATTTTTATGAAATCCCATCAATTGCAAAGTGTTGATAAGTGACAAACATGTTTGAAAACCCCGGATCTTGCCATCTTTGCTAAAAACAAAAGCAGTTTCCTTACACAGTGAGATAAGGTAATTTAAGAGGGCCGAGGTTGTTAATGAGAGTTTAAAACTTGGAGGCAGGGTGATAAAGTGTATTGGTGCATATCTCAAAACTCACAAGCCAAGAGTGTATGGTCTAAATTACTGTTACACTGATTCTTCCACCAAAGCTAAATTTGCTCTTCCCTTGCACTATATTACATCATTGTGGAAAATTGTTGACAGAGAGTTTTCTAAGGGTGAATGTTACATTGAAGGGCAGATTTAATTAATGTTTTTCTAGCTCCGGAGGCAGGAGTACAAAAGCAGTTTTTGATTCTCTTAAAAAACTTCACAAAAGAAAGAAGCCTTTTTTCGGGAAAACAGAGTTGTTAATGTTTTGAAATTTGATATTAAGACAGAGGTACAGGTTGAAGACTTATTGACAGAAAGCTTCCAAAGATGACAGCATAGTAAAGGACAGAGATTGTTGATGGCTAGATTTTGACATTAAGGGCAGAAGTACCAAAGTGGTGTTGATTTTCTCAAAACTTCACAAGTGAAAATGGCCACTGTCTAAAGGGCAGAGTGCTTGGTGTTTACATTTGATTTAAAACAGAGGTGTAGGTATTATGTTGATCTCTTAAGCTCACAAAGCAGAGAGTTTATTTCCTAAAAACCACTATTGCACTTATTTTTCACCTAAACTAAGTCTGCTTGTTCATTACACTACATTGTCATTCTGAAGATTGTTGAACAGAGTAATTTTGAGGGTGAAATAAGGCCATGTTCTAGAAGGCATTTGTTGATGATCAAGTTTTCATTAAGGGCAGAGTTATAAAGGCAGTGATTGACTTCTCAAAAAGTCACAAGTGATAGGTTTTTCCCTTAACACAGTGGGCTAATTTTTCACCTAACCACAGGGTCTCTTTTCTTTTCCCACTGTGTGGTCTCCACAGAAGTCTGCTAACAGGGGCATGTTTCAAGGTAAATGACCTAAAAGAGCAGGGTTATAATTTTGAAGTTTGGTTTCAAAGACAAAAATACAAGTGCAAGCAGGCCTCTAGCAAAGTCACCAGAGGGGTGATTGTTTCAAGACTGTGCACAGAAGATCTACAAAGCAGTTTCTCACACATAGTGCCATTGATAAGAAGGTTACATAGCTGAAGTGTATCCAGATTTGAAGAACTATTGTTAATAAGTGTAAAGGGGGTTTATTCAAGGAAGCCTTGTTGCATTCTATTCAAAACCACAATGACCATATCTATCCAAACAGTCTGGTGGCCTGTTTCAAACCAGCCGAGCATTTCTCATATAGTGAAGGCAATTTGCCTCTTCCAAAGCTTGTTTCAAAGTCAGGATGCCTCCAAAACGAGATCACAAAGGCGGACAACATAAGAGATATGAGCCTATCTCCATAGAAGAAATCAATGCTCATCCCTTAGTACTTTTCAATTTCCATGAAGTAGGCTGTCTTGATTTCTGTCAGAGGATAGAGGAAGTCAAGAGTTTCTCACCACTTACACATTTGTGCGCTTTGAAATTCAAGAACAAACACTTCCAGCTTGCAGGTCTTGACTTCAAAATCTCCCCAAGGTATGTATCCAAGGCTACTAAGATCCCGTATCATGGTGAAAAGTGGTTTAAGCAAGCACATCTTAATCTGGAGGATTATAAACCTTTCATCAAGCCGGAACATAGGGAGACCATCATTGCTATTTTTCCTTTCTCTTATCTTCTTGACAGTTATGCTCCACTGATGAAGGCCATAATGAGATACTTCACTTGTGAAGGGAGGTTTAGCCAAATCTTTGCCTATCATGTTCGCTTGTTGATGCATTTTACCAGGAGTAGACAATTAAACCTCCCATACTTTTTGTCCAAGAGCATAGAGAAAATGGCAGCTACTGTCCAAAAGAAAGCTCCACCTCAGCAAATCCCTTCTCTCTTTCACCATTCCTTGATCAAGATCATTTTCTTACACCAGCTGGAGAAGAAGGGGGTTTCATGGGAGTCATTCATTAGCCATGACGATTTCGCCACTGTCCCTCCTGTTCATGTGTCTCCTACTCAGCCTGTCCATCGCCCAGTGCCTTTATCTTGTAGGCCTACCCCTAAAAAACTCAAGATGATCACTGGGCAGCCAAGTACACAAGGAGAAGGAGAGGGCAGTGAGCCACAGGGAGAAAAGGAGGATGATGAGCAGCAGCAGCCAGATTTAGAGGGACAGCAGCAGTTGGATATCATTGGACAGCAGCTAGAGGTTGATGAACAGCATCAAATTCAGGGAGAGTGACAGCAGCAGATAGAGGTTGAAGAGCAGCAGGTTGAGCAAACACTTGAAACATCTTTTGAGCCACAAGCTGGACAGGATGTTGAGGGAGGACAGCAAGCTGAGGCTGCCTCCTTGACGGTGACTAAAACTGTTCCTAAGAAGAGGAAATTGCCTAAAAGGACAACTTCAAGCTTGCCAAGGAGAAAGAGCGCTAGATTGGCCTTCAAAGGCAAAAGTACAGTTGGAGAAAGCGCCAAGCTTAGAGGTAAATCAGCTGTCATCCCTATCCCAAGCGATGACAGCGACAATGAGGCACGCATCCTTGAAAATCTCCTCATTCACAAAGAAGGTCAAATTGAGGTGTTACGAGAAGATCTCCAAAAGGCAAGGAATTTCAATCATTTCTTGGAGGTTGAGAACAAACAAATGAAATTTCATGCAGCCATTCATGAGGCAAGGGCCATCAAGTACAAAAAGGAGGCAGAAAAGGCGCAAGTAAGAATTGAAGAGCTTATCGGCGAATTTGATGATGAAGAAGAGGAGGACCAGCCTAGGCGAACGAGGCCTAGAACCATCGGGCTTAGGAGAGCCTTGGAGAAACAGAAGGCTGAAGAACAAGCTCAATTCGAAGCTTTTCCTCTCACTACCCTCTTTGAGCGGGAAATTGGGGAAAACAAGGAAGCTTGGCTTGAGAGGGCTAACCAGCATTTGGAGACCAAGCTTGAGAAGGCAAACAGGGATCTCGAGCTACAGAGAAAGAGAACACTTCACTTTCAGAAGCTAAACCAATTCGCCAGGCACAAATTGAAGGTGGCACAAGAAAAATTGAAGAAATTGAAGGAGAGGCGCCTAGCACGGAAAGAGGCAAAAAGCATATCAGCCCTCGATATTTTAGCTTCAGCTTCGAAACATGTCTCTATGGACCCTTGAGGGTCATCCATGCCAATTTTGGGCCTGTTTCGAAAACTTTTTGTTTTTTGGCATTTTTGGAGTTTTCGCCAAAAACTCATAAATGCGCCATTTCAGTTTGATGAGTCGTCAAGAGAGGAGGGTGATGCCAATGGATTCCATAATTTCATGAGCAGCTCTCCAGCGATTTTCAGGGCATTTGAAGATCATTCGCCCCCTCAAATTGGCGAAAAACAGCCTCATTTTGCACATTCTGCCCGCCCTATAGGCGGCTATTTTTACGGGTTTTTTTGCACACGGGTACAGTTTTGAGGGACTTTCAGAGATCAGATTGAGATGATTCCACTTGCATTGGGAAATCAGACATGAGAGCTTTCCAACGAGCCATCATGAGCCTCATTTCGACATCGGGAAGGCTTCCATTTGCATCCAGCAAATCAGGGGACCTTTTTCAGGCATAAATATGAAGTATTTTTGCAATTTTTGAACTCCAAAATCTGCTTTTCCCAAATGTGCGTTAGGCTATTTTTATCATGGGAAAATCATGTAAAGTCAATATAATTTCCATTTTTAGCAGTTTTTTAGATATTTTATTAGATATTTTGTGCCTTGGGCTTTGCAAAGCCTCAAGGACAAGTTTAGATATTTTGACTTGGCCAATGGGATGGCTAGTTGCTCCATGAGGTTTTCCTCCTTCTAGCCTATTTATCCCATGGTTCTCATTGTAAATCAGAGGCTGAACTTGAGAGAAGAATTAATGCATTGGTCATATGAGCTTTGAAGAATACACTTGAGTTATGATGTTTGGATTTCCTCTTGGATGCTTTTGAGGAATGTTGAAGTCTTGTTGATGGATTCCTTGACATGGTAGAATGGTATAGTGCTTCTTAATGTTGTTTTGTCTTCTAGTTTTCACTCATATTTCATTTTTCTTGCTGCTATAGATCATTAAAGATTGATTTTGAGACATGCCCATGGAGGCACCTCAAAATTCCTGAATCTTCATAGCTTGATGTTTTCTTCTCCCTTAGTTATGCTAAAGAATTCTTAGTTGCTCTTTAGTAACCTAAGGTGTTGTTGCTAAGTTTTATTCATCAGTTCCATGTATGTTGAGTAGGATGTATGGTTTGCCCTACCTACCTACCAGCTGCCCATAGTTCTGTCCATAAAACTTTCTCTTTGACTGATTTGTTGATCATTTTGTTGAACCAAGGAGGCCTAGTTTCGATCTAGCCCTTTGCCTAAAACTATGAAAACTTATTTGTCCAAGTGCCCAATGACTTAGAGACTATGTTTAGGCGTTTCGGCATAGTTCATGAGTTGTTAGTTTGTCTCATGTGTTTTCCCCAAAGTCTGATAGCCTTTTCCCGAAGTTAGAGGGTCTTATACCTCTATGTATGGCTGGAATGTTTGATTTCTATGTATTGATTAGCTTATAGTTATTCCTAGCATGATCAATGGCTTGCTATTACATGTTTATGTCTACTATTAACTAGTTTGCACTTGAAATCCCTTGTCTTTCACCAACTTATTGTCCATTTAATCCATTTTTCCCAGAGATCCCTTCTACTGTTGGGAAAATTTCCGACATTTGGTCAAAAGCGTCGGAACCAAGTGTCGGAATTTCCGCCAAATGTACTAGTTCCCTCCACCAAGCCGAGGGTTGGAGGCAGGCTGGGCAACGCTCGATGGTGTCGCCCGACCGGCCTCCGACCCCCAGCCAGGTGGAGGGTGATTCCAAGAATCTCCCTCTGCCAAGCCGGGGGCCAGAGGCCAGTCGGGTGGCGCCATCGAGGGCTACCCAGCCTGCCTCCGCCCAGCTAGGGGCTGGAGGCAGGCTGGACAGCCTTCGACAGTGCCACCCAGCCTGCCTCCGCCCAGCTAGGGGCTGGAGGCAGGCTGGACAGCCTTCGACAGTGCCACCCAGCCTGCCTCCGACCCTCGGCTGGGGAGTAGGTGATTTCGAGAATCACACCCTGCTAGGCAGAGGGTGATTCCGAGAATCACCTTCGACTGGGTGGAGGGAAATTATGAGAAACACCCCTAGCTGGGTGGAGGGCGATTCCAAGAATCACCCTCCACCCAGTTGGGGGTGATTGTCGGAATCGCCCTACGGCCAGCCGAGGGCCAGAGGCCAGCAACGCGACGCTGTCGAGGGCTGCCAAACCTGCCTCCAGCCCCCGGTGAGCGGAAAATTAATTTTTATTTTATTTTATTTTTTCAAACACAAACTATTTAAAAAAAATTAATTTTTTTTAAACAAAAACTATTATAATAAAAAAAAAATTATTGTTTAATATAAAAAAAAAAACTATTCAAATAAAATTTTAAAATATAAAAAAACAATAAAAAAAAATTAAAAAATATGTTTTAAAAAATAAACAAACAAATATATTAAAAAATAAAATAAAATAAAATAAAAATTATTTTTTAATTTTAATTTTTTAAATTAAAATAATTATTATTTAAAATATAAAAAAAAACAATATTTTTTTTTTAAATATGTTTTAAAATATAAACGAACATATATCAGAAGATTTAATTTTTAATTTTTATTTTCTTAAAACTAAAACAATTATAATTTAAAATATAGAAAAACAATAAAAAAAAATTAAAAAAATATGTTTTTATATATAAACAAACAAATATATGAATAATAAATTTTTCATTTACTTGATCGTTTTTAAAAATTGTTTAAGTCATACTTTCTCCATAATTTCATGGTTCAAGTATCTTGAAAACTTAAGATTTAAAAACTTGAGATTTACAACTTGTCATTAAGGTTTTTATGCGCTACGAAATTTTATCTTTAATGTTATGGTTGAAAATAATTACAATTTTAGGGTTGTTTAGAGTCAAGATATTTTATGTTTAACAACATGGATAAAAATTGTTCTAAATGATAAGCCCTTCAGACATGATTTTGTTTATATTTAACATCATCTATCAAAAAATTTAGAATTTTACGATTTTTCAATGTCCTAATATGTTGTCTTTAATTCCATTGTTACAATGTGTCAAAAGTGTGACACAATGTTTTTTTTTTTATTCCAGCATCAACTTGTTTTGTTCTGAGGGTGTTTTCTCAATCATTTTTTCAAGAAACAATTTCGTTTTTAGCATAATTTAATAAAATGGTGAAATTTGACCTTGAGAAAAAAACAAATGCATTCTGGAATACACACTTTTTGTTTTTGGGGCTTTTTATCATGTTTTTTGGGTCTTTTTGGGCTAGAGTTCCCGTTTTGAGGTAATAGTTCCCATTTCATCGATAACATTGTTTGCAGCAAAGGTTAATGCAACAGTGTATTAACATGACTGAACTTTGAGACTATGTGATCACTTTGTTGTACTCCCTGAACCACTTGCTTAAGAGTAAAACTGTGCTTGTCTCAAAATTCTAATTTTCCACTTTTATCCACAACAAATTTCCCATTTCAATTCACATTTGGTGTTGATGATTCTTTGTTATTATTCACCTTCGATAAAATTATTTAATTTGCATTGCCATAATTTATGAATTTTGTGTTGAACTTGTCTCACAGGCTTGGTTGATTTTCGATTCATTTTAGGATCAAACAACATCACTTAGGATTTTTTGTTCTCAATCACTCTCCTGCAAGTTGGGGAGTGTTAGAAATGACAATAAAAAAATTTCTAGAATTGTTGAGCTTGTGAGGATTGATGAAACTGCTGGGGTGGAGTTTTTTTTGTATTACACATGTAGTCTAGGTACAAAATTGAGGGGAAATTGCCACATTATCATCTTGGGAGTTTGGAAAATGTTGTTTCCTTGGAATTATTTGTTGGAAATGTTATGAATTGTATACACAAGGCTATTGGTCAAGTCAAAGATGATAACGTGAGTCTCTAGGTGCTAGCAGCATTATCCTTGATATTGTAATCATTGTAGTTAATTAAAAATTGAGAAAATTAGTGTTTGACATAGTGAGACTTTATCATTGTACTTCTTATATATACACATATATGTGAGAAAGTAAGGAAAAGTAAGAAAAGGTGTAAGTGTGAAAAATAAAAAAATGAGAAAGAAGTGAGCCAGGTGCTAATAAGTCTGCAGTTATTATAAGAGAAACTTGTTCAGTACCTAAAAAGAATCACAAGTACATATGTACTTTTTTCATAGGTTGCATGACCTTTAAATACATTGGTATAAATGCTAATAAAAATCATTAAGGTTGGGTGTGTTGATTGTAGTGCACAACACATTGGACTAGTTTCAATGAACATATCATTTTTTCCTCCTTTTGAAGATGGTGCCAGAGCCAGGTTTATTATGATTTGGGAGACTTGCAGGTTTTTATTAGTGTATTTACTTTTATTCTAGAAGATATCGGAATTTGATAGTTTCTTGTTGTTGTTGACATTGCTAAGCAAGGGGGGGGAGATAACATTGACTTGAAGCATTCCCTTTCTGAACATCAAGTTGGTGTTAATTTTGGGGTTACGGCAAAAGTGTTGTTGCTCTTGTTAGAAGAGCACTATATCTACTATCTCCTTGATGATGCTTCATGGGCATATGGATGGCTCAATTGGGGTGTATGATTGACATTAGAGTGTTGTATTGGTGTTCTTTCCTGTGGGGTTTTGTTCTTGTCTGATTTTAGGGTTCTCTTGTGAAGAGGTACCTAACTAGGATGAGCATTGAACGCTTAGCCCTTGGAGCTTAGGACATAAATTCACTTCTCAAAAACAAAAAAAAAATCGACCATAATTCACCTATCAAAAACCCCAATATGCTAGGTAATCCAAGAGCAAAGATACCAAGCATATACCAACAAGTTTCATCCCTTCATACACACTTTTCCACACATAAACTAGATTTGAATTTTTTTTTACTTAATGCATATTTACAATAGTAAATATTCCATATTATCTTCAAAAATTTTGTGAAATCACTTCAAAAATTTGGCCCTTAAAATGTCAAATTAGCATGAAAAGTGGTGCAACCAAGAAAACAATGAAATGATGCAAAATAAAAACTGCAACTACACGAGTATTGGATAGTTGGAAACTTCATATGCATGTATAAGGATGAAGTACATCTATCTACCACAAATTTATTATCACAAAGTGATCACAATATTTCAAGGTATCCAAAAATATTGCTAGTAAAATCATGAAAATGCCGTCCACCACCAAAGATATCCAACAAACAAGAATCAACACCAACAATTTCTCCTTGGCTTCAACAAAAAGATTGTATCTCAGAATCTCTTCACACTAGCTAGCATTATATTTTTCCTTAGGGTTAGAAAACCCTATCCATGTTGCATTAAAAAATTATGTGGCAAGACAACTCTAGTGTCAGTCTCCAAATCCACATGTCTATCTTTGGGTTTAAATCCTCAGACTCCAAGTTTTCCACACTTGCATCATCAACATAATCAAGAACTCCATGGATCATCAAGAATACATGAACTACATGATCTTACACTAGCCTTACATCCCATAAAAACAAAGCTCCAAAACCATGCAAGGTGTTAGCTCCACTCTCCAAGTCTTCTATTGTAGGCTAAAAATACAACAAGAAACACAATAACCATTATCATTTTCAACATCCTGTTCTTCTCTTGAGTATACATATATAGCATAAACCCTACTATCAAGGAACAAGGAACAAGGAGATGAATTGTCGAACAAAAAACTTGAAGCACTGACATAATGCGTTAAACCTAAAGGGGAGATATCTAATATAGATATTTCAGTTATCTCTGGTTCCTTTAAATAATTTTTTACTTTCCCACTGCTAGGTAGAAATACCTTGGGCCTGGAAAGGTAGGAATCATTTCCATGTGTGACGACTTTACAAGAAAGAAACAAGAAACTTACCCAAGTATCAAACATGGACCAAATTATGAAGGGGGCTCCTTTTGATTCCCTTGATGTTGCAGGTGTTTCTTGGGAAGATGCATACCATCAATTAGACAGCCACAAAAAGGACTCCACTCAATTACTCAACAACACAAATAAAGTATTTGATTGAGGCAAAGGAGGCATATGAAACATGCTCACAACTTTGGTGGTGTCCTTGGAAAGACAGCTCCAAGAAAAACTTATTATTGTTGTAAATGGAAGAAAGATAATTCTATCATCCTACCTCATCCACTTTATGAATTCAGTAGGGTTCTTGTCAATTTTGATAATGTTAGATGGAATGGAAATGAAATAATTAAGAAAATCTATTGGCAAACACGAATGCTAGCAGAAAAACATGATGAGGGTAGTAGGTTGGCTACTTCGAACCAAAAAATGCATGATGATTGCCCTATTTTAGTGACTAAAACTCAGAAAACCATATGCAACTCTCATTGATTACAATGTGGATTTTATACTCCAGGCTTTGGTATGACCATGTATGTGTCGTATTGGGCTAGTAAGAAGCCACCCATACATGAAAAAATTGAATATGGTCTTGCAGGAAATATGTGTCGGTGCACAGGTTACAAGCCAATTCTTGATGCTTTCCACATTCTTGCAAAAACTAATAATACCTTGTACAATTACCATGCTTGTACAAACATGTCTAAAAATGCAAAGGTAATTTTCCTTTCAACAGGATAGCCTTGTGACTGTGGGGAAAGGGTTGACAATGATAGCAAGGATTTTGGGACTTCTCACACTACCTATAAGTAGCTCTAATCTAGTGAAATTGATGGCATATTTAATGGTAACCATGAGCTCATTTTATCCCTAGATATTTTGTCAAGGAAGCCTCAACCTTTATATTTGACAGGCCCAAGAGATATGAATTGGTTTTGTCCATTGAATTTCCAAGATGTTTTAAGTTTTGAAATCAATATTTCCTAACACAAAGTCAGTGATTGGCCATATGGAAGTTGGTATGGAAACAAGGTTTAAAAGCATCCCTTATCAATTAATGATTGCAACTATTCATGTACATGAGCTAAATATTTTGAGATTCAAAGAGGATGGCTTGAAAATTAGGGCATCTGTTACTTTGAGTGGACTTGTAGATACTTCAAAACAATATATTGCACAATTTGAGGCACATGAAACATCAACATGCTCAAGCTTTGTGGAATGGGTGAAATGGTTTGCTGGAAGCCAAACTAGAAATTTTTCTTCTGTTGGTGGAAACATTAACACACCCAACCCAATATTTGATTTGAACCCTATTTGGATGGAAGCCAAGGTACAATTTCACAAAATTGATTGCAAAGGAAGTGTGTTGACTTTATTTGAAAGGAATTTTTTCAAAGGCTATTGGAAGTTTGAATTGGGATGTGAATAAATATTACTATCATTTTTCTTACCATCTATAAGGTAGGGTGAATACACCAAGGAGTTCAAACAAGCTCACCACAGTGAAAATTTTGCACCTGTAAATGAAAATATGTAGGTTTTCCTTGAGAAGAAATATAATACTATTGTTAGTGGAGTTATGAAGGGCGAGAAGACAACTACCAGTTTTAAAAATGGATTATTTAAAATCATTTTATACTTACATTTGCAATATGAACTTGCCTACAGTGGATACCATGATGGAAGAGACATGGCAGTTATCTTAGATATTGGTCGATTCCATTATCAACCCAAATCTATAATGTCCCTACAATTTCAAAGGCCAAAGTCAACTTAAGAAATAATTAACTATAAAATATTGATTATAACTCCAGTCACAAGTAGGCAACTCACCTCAATTAACCAATTTATTAGGACTACTCTCATTTTGGAATTAATCTCTTGTTGTCTGGGCATGTAGTATGGTACACAAATTATTTGTTGCAAAGAAAATACAACAAAAAGCCAAAGATATTTTATGATGGTTACTATGTTCATGACAGTGATATGTAGGAATTTTATGATGGAAATTACAATTCTTTCCATATCAATGACCCATAAAATATTCTCAACCAAGGGTTTGAATTCACATTGTACACTGTTATGTACTTCTTTGGTTATGAATTCCAATACAAATTAGTAATCCAAAATGGATCTCAGTGCGAAGACATCACAAGTCTGACATTCATCACAACTATGGACTTTAGGAAAGAAGAAAGGGAAGTTGCCTAATAGGAGGTGAACTATAATTATGAAGACAATGAGAAGATAAATAACATCAACACAAAAAAATAAGAAGCGTGGATAATGATTGGGTAGTTGTATAGAGATTGAAAAAAATGATAGAGCCACATCAAAAGTTATATTATTAGTATCATTAGGGCTTTTGTGATAGTATACCAAGCATAATTATTAGGTTTTTAACCAACAATATGTTCTTTCAAAGGTTGTCTACAACGTCATCCTTCAAAGCTTGTCTATATGAGTGTTTCCTCTTCATCAGAGGCAGAAAATTTGAGGAGCCGAATAAGGAATACATATGGAGTTGGGATTTTGAGATGTAACTTCAATTTGTTGAGCATTTTCTTCTCCATAACCAATACATGTTTCTTTTCAAATTTATTTTCTAAGATGTCAAGAAAGTCATTTATCTCTCACCAAAATCGAAGTAAAACAAAGTGTGAGTAAGACTATGAAATCGGAAGCCAAAAAGTATCCATTCATTTACCAAATAGAGCCTATATTCTCCAATCATCAATACAAATACCCACTTGTGGAGACCAAATTGCCTCATACTTTGAAACTAGAAGCATCGCAGTAGCACCCACTAATTGATATTTGCCCCTCGATACAAGTTGAGTAGCATGATATCAATCAATAAGATTTTTTGTAAGATATAAAGTCTCTGGAATCAACCCAAATCTGTAATGTCCCTACAATTTCAAAGGCCTAATGTAGAGGGATATGGTATAAAAACTAAATACCAAAACCAAAAGCCTATAACCAAGAGGAAAATTTTATAAACACATAAATGACAATAACAAAGAAATTAGTTAAACATGATTACGTGAGTTTCTGAGATACATTCAATGGATTATTTTGAAAGATGCATCATGTTTGCTACTCATTGGTTTTGATTGATTGCATGTAGTGATGATGACAGTTTTATGAGGCCATTCATGTAAGATTCAGGGGGATAATGGGGAGCAAGGCCCTCAAACCTTGAATTTTGAAACAATAAGTATGGATTAATGGATGCGGATGCAACAAATATTTGATCCTTATTTATCAGGGATCCATTCCATTGCATACCATGGAATGCCTACAATTTTCTTGCATCAGAAAGGGAATCTTAATCAATTTAATGTAATATTCCAAAATGGAAATAACAACAATACAAGACATAATAATGTAAAACACAAAAATTCTAAACATGTCATAAGAGGGATCAATATACAACCAGAATTTTATTCATATATCATCAACAATATAAAACAAATATCTTGAGGTCAAGCCACTCAAGAAATAAGAACAAGCCTCGAATGATTAGAACAATAAGCACATGAGTTGTTTCTACTATATAGAATGCCAGAAAGAAGTGACATCGATGCCTACATCAGTGTATCTATTGCTGTAAACATACATAAATGGAATATGGCTGATAGATACAAAATAAATTCCTAGAAAGGAAGATATGGGCTCTAATACATGATTTCTAGCCAACCGAGAAAAGATTGTTAGAAATACCAACAAAAATATACAATGTGACAAATAACCCTAGGGTTGATATGTCACTGCAAACTGGAACTAAACAGAATTAAGATATGACAGGTCTGAAATGATAATATCCTCCTCTAATGTATTTCTCAATAGAAGGTTGGTCCCTCTATTCAGAAATAAACACTCCTGATGAGCTCAATAAACCATTCGAGCAACTGCCTCTAAAATAACGTAGATCTAGTTTGTAACTACTCTGTGAGGGATGGTATATGGTTGGAATGATGCCAAAAATGTAGAAATATGCCCAAGAGCCCTCCTCGCTGATCCTCCAATGGATAGGCTACCTCTCCACTGAAAAACAAGCCCAAAGATGGCAGTTTGTGATCCTCCTTTGTTGCACTCTGCAACACACCCAAATCTAAACAGAAACTATGTTGTAGCTAGAGGAGGTAGCTTGGCCAAAATGCCAGAATGAGGAAATTCAGCCAAATGAACCTCTCCTTCTCTATGGATGAGGTAGGTATTTCCAATTAGGAACACCCTTGTGCTAAAGAAAACAACAAACCCCACTAAACAACTAAAGGATGCAAAGTCTAAACAAACCAATATCAAAATGATAATCTAAAACATGAATAACATTGGTTGCCATCCCCTCCATATATAGTATGTGAGCCTTATCACATTGGGTCCCATCTATACTTGACACTAAGCTCATGCAAGTTGTCCTCCACTAAAACTGCGTTGTCTCATCATAAATGCCACTCCTCCATGACAACATTGTTGATTTGGTCAAAGTTGGCCTATTCAACATGTATCCCTCCAATTCACACCCAAAGGTGCTTAATCCAGCTGCTTATTCTTCATCCTTTCACATTATGAGTGTTATTTTTCATTCTAAGGAGATTTATGGGCCTCCCTACCCACTTATTCACCTACCTAGTGATGAAACAAAATATAATATTCTATTTAGCTGAAGGCTAAATTTTTGGAATATTACAGTTGTCCCCTCCAAAATTTTTCTTGTCCTCAAGAAACTGTAAATGTGGAGGAAAATTCCTCCCATTCTCCTCTCTTGGCCTCTTCATCAATAGTTCCCACCATTGCAAAAAAAAAAATCTGCAATAAATCTGCCTCCAATGATTCCTCCCAAGTATGCAACCCCACATGTCTCACATAATGAGAAAGCAGAAAGTGTAAGTGGAAACCTTCTTGCTGTCCAATGTCCTCCTCAAGGTAGGAGTGATGAAAAAAATGGGGGATCTCATTCCCAATGAGAGATACCCATACCCATGCTATCATCCAAATGAAATGAGCCATTCTAGATAGCTCATTAAAGAAATCCTCAACCCCCAGTTCATGCAATGTATTGGGGATGTATGGAGAGATTAGATTTTTCCACCCATGTTGTTTCTCTCTCCATTTATGATATGTGTGGGGTTGTTGCTGATTTTGGGCTGAAATTTTATGTTCTCCAAGAATGTCCCAAGTTACCCCATCAATCAAAACATCCATGAAGTGCCCCTCCCAAGAACTCAAGTTCTCCAAATGGCTCCTCCCACATGAAGACAAGAGATGTAGTGTGGAAATCATGGTCTGCCCATTGTTTCTCCTAAAACATGAAACATATGAAGTATGGAGAATCATACTCCCAATGGGCACCTCCAACTCTTGTGCCATCCTCCCAACAAAGCTTCCCATAAGAACAAGAACATCATCAATGTATGGAAGCAAAATCAAATAAAAACAAGTTGTCATATGACAACCGAGAGGTGGATCATAGTACTACTTGTGGAACTAGTGCAATGCATCTCCTACCTGCCTTAGAACAAAGTATAAAAAGTTTCTTTTCAGCCACATTTTTGTTGCCACAATCATCCTACAATATGGGATCATAAAAGTAAAATTTTCTACCAATGGTGCACACCAAGGATCATGTGGCATCTCCCATAACCCACCAATAGAATGGCTGACATAAATACTGCAAATCGACTCAAGTAAATCACAATACAATATACAAGAAGGAATAATCCTCTTTGGTACAACATGCTGCTCACAAAAGTTAAAGAAGTACAAATCATCATTCATAATTGTACATCCTCTATTATGTACGTTGGTCATTGAGCTGAAATGGCTCAACTGAAAGTTCTCCCTCAACCTCCATGAGTAGGGAAGTGGTTGTGTCAACCTATCCATCATCATCTGGGCTATGCATCTCTCCATATGCTGATATACATCCCGTTGGATTCCCTCCCAAGTGAACTTTTCCATCAAGGAATGATATGCATCAAGGTGCATGGAAATAAAGTCCACAAGTGCTGCATGTAATAACTTCTCCTTGAGCTCAGAAGCTCTAGTCAAGACGACTCTTCCATAAGAATAGATGAACCCATCATCCACCATGTATCTATCATCTCCCTCTGGGTCATCAAGAATTATGCAAGCACCAAGATACTTGGGGTACTCTACCAAAAGTTGAGATCTCCAATATGGATCAATCCTCCTAAGAGACAGCGCTGAAGATCTAAAATGTGAAGCTCCCCACATGCTACTATATTTTACTTTTACATCCCTCATGCCAAAGTCATCCTCCAAAGTGCTGCCATGCCCTCGATGCAGCTATTCATGCTCAAGTAAAAGTGGTGACCTTTGGAAGTTGGCCTCCCATGAGAAGCTACCATCCAAAAAGAACCTCCTGATCTTGGCCAATGTAAGCATCAGTGGCCTCCATTTGCTCCAATATGTGGAGGATTCCTTCCTCAAGGGAAGTTTTATCTGTTTCTCCAAATCCATGGAGTGGTCTCCTTGCACCATGGTGGTGCCATCCTCCATCACTGCAGCAACTTCTGTTAGTGCAGAATATGTAGTGAGAGTGGCTAATGCTGGAAATAGGAGAGTGTATCCCTCCTCCTTGAGTCTACCCCAGACTCTCTGCACTGTACTAGACCCCTCCAAATTATCCACCTCTCCGAAATCTAAGAGTGGTGAACCAAGTGGTAATATGTCTCTCAACAACTCTAGATCTGGTGGCCTTCTAGGTGGAATTCCTCCATGGAGTGAGACATAAATATCTAAAGCAGAATGTATATATGAGTGGAATTATTTGTTCCTCCTCTCTTTGCACAATGCAGTCTCCTTATTCTATGAAAAATCCTCCTAAAATAGATAAGGGTGAATCCTCATAATCCCTTGATGTTGATCCTTCTCCTCTTCTCCTCCTTCCATCTGCAAAGTTTCACAATCCACAAAAACTGATGCATGCTACTCCAGAATTGTGCTTCGGTCCCCACATGTTAGATCATTTGGAAATCCTTGCAAAGACACAAGGGATCCTCTAATGGAAGAAATGGCTCCCTTTCCACCTCCATGTGGTGATAGATCTTCTCCTAATGGTACAGTGATGTCAGCTCTTCATTTCTCATTCTCTTCACCAATATTTGAGAATGCCTCATCATCAATGAGATACCCTAGATTTTGGTCCTCCCTTGAAGGAGGAATCTCCATGTCTTCATCTATATAAGAGCGCTCTTCAAGAAGTAGGTATCTTTCCCTTGGAAAGGTATTATGCATTTTTTTATCCTCTACAATAGAAATATAGAGTGGAGTTGGTAAAATAAATCCCTCCAACTCGTGCAAAGTTTTTGAATTTTTGGTTTCAAAAAAATATGTTTTACAATGTTTATATCAAATATTTTCACTATTTTCTCAGTGAAACCTGCATAAGTATTTACACTTGCATTATGAAATGAAGCAGAACTATAAAACCACCAATCATAGGCCATACCTTTAAGGTGCAACGCTGCTACTCTAATGGCCTCCTTCTCTGAAACTTGGTGTAGCTGAAAGTAGGAATCTAGCTTCTTCACCCAAGCCTTAGCTATGCACTTTGTTGATCCATAAAATTTAGATAGAAAGATTCTACCTCTATTGCTTCTATTATGTTTTTTGGATCTTCTATCTTCCTTGAGTTGGAAAAACCCTTGGAAGTCCAAGTGCTCTTTGAATCTCCAAGAATGAGACTCATACTCCTGAAGATAGTCACTCAAGGTTTCCTTCTTGGGTGCATCTTCTTCCTCCATCTCTCTTGTAGTGAATGTGGGCAATAAGATGCATTGTGGATCTACATGTGTGGCTGAATTTCCACACCCATCATGTGAATATCTAGGGCTTTCTTCTCTTTCAAGCCCTCTTGGAAATTTTCTACACCTCTCCTCTTTCATCTCCTCGATGTCTTCCTTGATATTTTTCACAGTTTGGAAAAGAAGCTGGGAGATCCTTTCTTCCTTCATTTATCCAAATAATGGAGTTATGCCTTTTTTTCTTCTGTATAAATTCTCCTTTATATGAGAATCTTCTCCTCCTAATGGCATAATGTCTTGAATGCATAGGCTGAGCCATGATTATGCTTCGATACCACTGTAATATCCCAAAATGGAAATAGCAGCAATACAAGACATAATAATGTAAAACAAAACAATTATGAACATGTCCTAAGAGGGATAAAAATGCAGCCATCATTTTATTTATATATCATAAATAATATAAAAAAAATATCTTGAGGGTCAAGCCACTCAAGTAATAAGAACAAGCCTCCAATGATCATAATAATAAGCACATGAGTTGTTGCTACTGTATAGAATGCCGAAAAGAAATGACACCACTATCTATATCGGTTTGGTTTCTGCTATAAACATAAATAAATGGAATATGGCTGATATATACAAAATAAATTCCTAGAAATGGAAGATATGGGCTATAATACATGATTTCTAGCCAACCCAGAAAAGATTTCTAGAAATACCAACACAAATATACAATGTGACAAATAACCCTATGGTTGATATTTCATCGCAAACTGGAACTGAATAGAATCAGGCTATGAAATATCTGAAATGATAATTTCCTCCTCTAATGGTATTTCTCAACAGAAGGTTGATCCCTCTATTCACAAATAGACCCTCCTGATGAGCTCAATAAACCCTCCCAGCAACTGCCTCTAAAAATAACGTAGATTTGGTTTGTAACTGCACTGTGAGGGATGGTATATGGTTGGCCTAATGCCAAAAATGTAGAAATATTCCCAAGGGCCATCCTTGCTGATCCTCTAATGGATAGTTTACCTCTCCACTAAAAAACAAGCCTAGAATTGGCTCTATGTGATCCTCCTTTGCTACACCTTGCAACACACCTAGCTCTAAACAGAAACTGTGTTGTAGCTGAAGGAGGTAGCTTGGCCATAATGCCAGAATGAGGAAATGCAGCCCAATGAACCTCTCCTTCCCTGAGGATGAGGTAGATATTCCCGATCAGGAACACCCTTGTGCTAAACACCACAAAAAACCCTGCTAAACAGCTAAAGGATGCAAAGTCTAACAAATCAATATCAAAATGATTAACAAGTTGTTGCACCATGGTTTTATTCCAAAATAATGTCAACTAATTAGATTTCTTGTCTTCCATCTGGTCAGACTGAAGCCTCTCTTCCTACTGGTAGTCATCGTATCCTTTCCCAAGCTGAACCTAAAATTCAAACTAATATTCCAGCCCAATCAATGCCATTGCCTCAATTTCCTTTAAGAGATTGTCCTATAGAATAGGAAGGAGCTCAATCTGATTCCCAGAGATATTTAATTTTTGGTGTTAATATAGATAACCCAACTTTGGCTATTACTAATATGGTTTCTAATGCAAGGAATGTGGTAAAATTTTCTCATGTAGCCAATTCATTTTCTGTTACGGACTTATTGAATATGCCTCCTTGTTTTCCTGTCTTTGGGTTCTCTATGAATTCAAACATGGGTGTGTCTGGAGGCCTAGATCATGAAAGTGGGTTTTCATAGCCTCCACCAAATTTTGTGAAGATTAATTCTCCTATGAGAACATTCACTAAGGTCAACTATCCATTATCCCACTTTTCACTTTTATCTAAAAATTTTCGTTTTTCTAGTTGAATAATAAACATGCTTTGGTGTATTGTTAGGTTTAAAAGCTAGGATTTTTTGGGATGTCAGTGGATGTAACACGTTTCAGGGGCTATCCATATCTGTGCACCGAGCTTGACCATATGTTTGGTCCAGAAGGCCAACTCAAAGATCCAAGATTAGGCTGGCAACTTATATTTGTTGACAAGGATGTTCTTCTTCTTCGAGATGATCCTTGGGAGTATGTGTCATGTTTGTTTGTATGGATGAATTTTTAATGTTTCTAGTATGCATGATATTCCCTTATCATTTCCCCAGTGCTTTTTGTAAAATTTTCTAATTTATCATCCTTGGAACTTATTTTCTTGAAAGTAGGGAACATGCTAAGAATATTAACTCTCGTCAAACTGTGCAAAGCATATGTCTCGATCATGACTGAATCAAGCTTGAGGTTACTCATCCTGGGAACTAATCTGCCACTTGTATCCATATGTAATTTTGGACCTCCAACTAAATGATATATGCTAGTCTTTAACCCTCTAAATTTACAAGGGGAAAACTTTAAGGGTTAACACACTTTGAATTTAGCTATTCTGCGTGATTATTGACTACTGATAATTTTGTATGTTTTGCATATGAATTTGTTTATAATATATGATAGGTTAATTGTCGTAGGCCAACACTTTGGTTTTCTATGTAGGGTTTCATAGTATCTATTTTCATGAAAATCATATACTGTGCTTACTATTTGGTTTGTTACATGCTCTAGAAAAATGTGCAAAAAATTAAGAATTTAACAATTGGACCATTGATGCTCTAATAAACCAATCCATGGTGCTCTAATTGATGCCTATGGAAATTACAGGGGCCAAAGATCTTCGCATGGACTACGTTCACATGCAAAACCACCTTAGGAGATTGATATAATAAGTAGTAGAATGGTGTCTATAAACTAGAGAAATTCAGAGGAAGAAGAATAATTGTGGGAGGATATGAGCTCAAGGTTGGAGAATAATGTTAGAGGAAGTGAATACTCAAGGAAAGATGATTATTTTCCTAGTGACCTAAAGAAGTGGTCAGGCTTAGAGAGATAGAAAAGAATGGGCCTGGAACCTTCTCTTCTTGACAGTGATTGAAAGATGAATGAACCCTTGGCTGATATGGATATACTTATGATGAGTGAGATATAGAGACGAACTTCTAGAAGGGTAGCCTTCATTTATCTCTACTATATTTTTTGATCTAATCCCCATTTCCTTTTTTCCTTTCCTTTTTAATGATTTCCTTAGCATGTAAATATGCAGGATGTCTGACATAATGATATTGTTCTTAATGAAGGATTCTGAAGAGCACTATCCATATTCTCTTTTGAAATAAGGTATTGTGTCTTGAAATATCAAAGATACTTCCATTGAGACAACAAAGAAATCATGTATTTTGTCTTGAAATATCAGAGATACATCCATTGAGGCATCATATTTTGTGCAAAGTAGTTAATTTGCATTAGGAAATAGACCTGTAATGGGTCGGCCTCCTCACCTGACACATCTAAATCATAAACCGACTTCACAATAAAGGCTGATAACACTTCAAGTTTATGTTCTTGGACACAATAATTCTAGTTTGGGATCGACATATTCATTCAAATTAACTCATTCTGGTGGTCACCGTGTGGCTTCAGTGATTGAATCTAAGTTAGTAGTACAAAAATTCCATTAAGAATGGTACCAAAATCTGAGGAAAATTATGGATCTTCCCTTGGCTTTGATCCCCCTGAGCTTTGAATTACTGTCGCCTGTGACACCATCTTCGAGGAACATTGCTTTGTCACAAAGGAAAAAATCAAAGAGACTTGCTTCTTTGTCTCCTATAACACAATATGTAAAATTTTTTATACAAATGATGCCACCTCTACCTCCATCTACAACACCCCTTCAACATCAACAATTTCAACCACTAAACCATCAACATCAGAATAATTTCATGAATGTTGGTCAATCACAAGTTCAAATTCCTTCTCTCCATTCCCAAGGTCATATTTACAGTCCTTTCAACAATATCCACTTCAATCACAGCTTGTTCACCAAATTCCTCAATAGATACCACAATTACATCAAGTTTCAGAATCCTAAGCTTCTCTAGAGTTGTTGAATTAATTACCACACAAATTTTCACAAGGTAACAAAATTCCACAAAAATTACCAATACCTCAAGAAGTACATCCAATTCTCCTTACTCCATTTCAACAGATTACTTCATCTCAGGCATTGATGCAATCCCAACCTCCACAAAAATCATATTTAAGTTATGGAGCATCCAAAACAATGGGATATTTTGTGAGAAGTAGCATGATGTATCTTAATTTAGGCTTTAGTATCAATGCCTGCTTTACTTCTTGTATTTCTGAATAACTTGTCTTCCCAAGTTTTAGGAGGAGTGCATCCTCCTATATCTCTTGGCCCACCAACAACTTAATTATTGGTATCATCAACATCACAGGAATGATAATTAAAAAATTCAAACACTACAATATGATCTTTGATAGGAAATGTGTTGTCTCTTTTATGGTCATTGATGGCATAGGGTGTAATATGTGCAGAAAATTCAACCACATCTTCTTCTAATCCATATATACTTGTTTTTTTGGTGGAAATACCAAATAAATCCTTAGATAAAAATGCAACAACACCTATTGTTTCTATTACGACATCCTTGTTTCTAGCCCCATATTTGAAAGAATCACCTCCAGAGTCTGTTTCGACTGAAGAACTGGCTACTGCTCAAGATATCATTGGAATTCAATTCAATTCAGATATGCTCAAAGTTCATCATGATTTTTTTATTAGTGAATTGTATGAGGATTTTCCAGGACAATGCACAACATACGGTTTTCACTTCAAGTTTCAATAAAAGAACAACAATCCCATGGATTGGCATGTGTCTCGAAATCGAACTGCATCTAAGAGTCATAAGCAAAAGCACCACAATAAGTTTCTAGAAAATGGTTTGTGAGTGCCAATGAATGACTCAGTGGAATAAAGGTGTTAACATCTGGTGTTATTTATACTTTTTTCCCTGTGGAAACAAATTTGGAAAGAAAATATAGTGAGAAAGTGGTAGTGCCCGCTGATGACAAACAAAGTGTCTGTGTTCTATGTGGGGAACTATTTGATTATTTATATAGAAATGAAACATATGGAAGGATGTATAAAGGAGCAGTGTATATGAAGGTATAATTTGGGTCCTATCGTACATGCTAAGTGCAGGTCAAAATCTGTGGGAGCTTCTTTTGCAGATTCTGAAGAGGGTGAACAGTTAAGAAGTTTTAAAGGACATCTAATTTTTCTTTTCATTTATTTTTTTCTATATACTAGTTGTGATGTTTATTATGACACATATTTAGAGTATATAAACAGTAGCATGCAATTTTGTTATAAATATATTATGGGGAATGGGATTGCTTAAATTATGCCCTTGAAAGTATAGTTTTGTGCTTGAACTTCCCGCTCTCCTTAGTCTCCTCTGTCTAGAATGCTTTAAGTTGTTGTTTTATGTCTTCCTATGCATTACCTTGGATTGAAAAGGATTGGTTCTGGTCTTATGCTCTGAGATGATATTTTACCTATTCTAGCCTTGTGCATTCTAGTCACTTGTTGCATTTGTACACAACGTATTATTTATTATTTGATCATTTATTGATTTTTTTGGCTTGGATCATGAAGTTTTGACACTAATGGGTATTATATGATATTTTTCTTGTAAATTTTGACAATTTATAGCAATACCATATGTATGCTTTTATTTTTCTCATTTTATTGTAAACAATGTTTGGATAATGAAGAAAATGGTTGTTCATGGGAATGAATATGTTTATGGGGATGAAGGTTCCCTGTCTAGAATCTTGTCTGTCGTGAAATATTTGAATTTTAAAAATAAATTTATGCTTATTTCATTGTTTTATTTTAGTATATTATGCCTTTAAATGTACTTGACATTACATACGATGTCTAACAACATATAATGTTATTGGTAAGAGTCGTCGTTAACATAGAAGATTCAAATTGGGATTTATTTTTCTTGGTAATTATTCGATAGTAGATCCTTATACACAGTATCAAATCTCTTTAAGCTCCATTCTTCTTGAATCTTATGTGGAATTTAATTCATTTTATTACCTTGGGTCTTTGCACCCTTCATACTCAACCTGAATTATACCAACTCGAAATGAATGTGTGGACATAGAGAGCATTGCATTGGTTTTAGTGATATAGTCCTATTTAGTTCAAAACATGTTCTTCCATGGAAATTATTTTGAGTTGATGAATATCAACTTCTAATAGTAGTAAAATAAAAAATGATTCATCTCAAAGAAATGAAAAAAAACAACTATATCTTATTGAAAATATTTCTAATCTTAGCATTGGAAAGGGATGGACAACACAAAAAATCCAATTTCAACAAGACAATTGGAAAACTAGCAGTTGGGACAATCCATTCAGGCAGAGAAGTCCAATTTTGGTAATCGTTTACAATGAATTTTGTGGAGGAGTCAATATATGGAACATGTGTGGGTAAAACCAAAGGAGAATTTTTTTTTCTTCTATAATGCAATTTTCTAGCTAACTGTCATATATTATTTATTATATACTCTTTTTCTTTCCATTTTTTTTCACAAGTTATCTACAACATGAATTTTTTATCATATAAATTAGTTGGAATGATTGTTCCTAAGCTTTTCTTGACGGTTGAATACCAAGTTCCTAAGGTGTTATTTTCTATGGTGATGTTTTATTTTGTTTGCTTATATAGGTCATCTATCCGCATAATGGCCACTATCGCCCAATGGAAGAAAGCTTCAAGTTTCGTATTTTTATGGTGAAAAATAACATTAATATTTCTGATGTTGAGGTATTTGTCGTATAAATAATTTATAGTCTACTTTATCTTATATTCTAGTGTTTATTGTCTTTCATGTCTTATACCTTACATTGTATCATTTTTTATTTTCAGAAAATGAATGCAGTATGGATAGTGAGAAGAAACAATTGAAGAAAGAGGAGAACAATAACACTGGACCATCAAATGCAGAAAGAGAGAAAGAAGATAACCAGTCTAGTTATACCCCTAAAGTAAATATCTCACATGAGACACTCACAAATAGACTGATGGTCAAGTCTTTAGAGTTGGTGAATTCACCTACAATATAATGTTTTGAAGTGATGAAACAGTATTTCAAGTGTAAATTGTAGTCCAACCAATATTAACTTGGAAATTCATATTGTAATACTTGACATTTCGTGTAATATAATTTATGTGGTTGAAATTATTTATAGTTGTACTTGATATTATTTAGTATTGTAATTAAGATATGTAACTTTGTGTTTTCATATTAGATGAACATGCACATTGTATGACATCTTTTTACTTTAGTCGCAAAATCATACCAATTAATTTATGTTAATTAATAATGAACATATAAAATCAATATAAAATTACTAAATTAGTAGTTTATATTATTTAATGATGAACACAAATAAAATTAATATACAATGACTAAATTAGTCGTTTATAATGGTTATTAATGAAAGAAAGTGAAATGAATATAAACTACTAAATTAGTTGTTTATATAATGAATATGAAATTACCAAAAAAATATAAATGTCTATTGTAAATGATAAATTTGTGATTAAAAATGATGAATAAGTTTTGCATATGTACAACTATTAGTAGCTAATTTACAGAATCTTATAACATGAATGAAATTTAGTCATATTTCTCTGGTGATTAATTCGTTTTAGAAAATGACTAAAATTTCATATATATTTCTATTAGTAGCTAATTTATAGTATCTTATAATGTGACAAACATTTTGGTCATATTTATTTGGTCATTAATTGGTTTTCTCGGACGATCATGTAGTAGCATATTTTGTTGTTTATTTGGTCATTAATTGTAACAATTAATGACTAAATAAATGAGTAAATTAATGGCCAAATTAATGACTAAATATACTACTAGACGATAAAATTGAGACGACCAATTAATGACTAAGCTAAATACGACTAAAAGTTGGTTGTGTTATAAGATACTGTAAATTAGCCATTATTGGTCACCGATTAAAAAATAGTCATTTATATGCAAAATTTAGTCATTTTTTAGTAACTAATTAGCCATTTCGTACTAGCGCACTAAATCAATTCTGCCAATTGCTATTCTAGAGTTAGCAATAAATCCAACAAAGGGAGTCATCGAAAAATCAACATTCAATCCTTGAGCCTAAGCAGCTCAAAATTATAATATAATTGAAGATTTGCCTCAGTCACCTTCAACTATATCGACGCTTGAGGTACTTCAAAATTATCCCTCCCAGAAATGGGCTTTTTGTCGAAAATTGGTGGAATTGACCCGAAAAATTCCGATCTTGTAGTCTTTAGTCATATGGGTTATGTGCCACAATTACCAACTGAATTATCATTCTCGATCCAAGTAAATTTTCTCAATAGCCTCGTTCATCGCACTATTATCAATGAAGGAGGATATATTTGTATTATGTCTCTAAAATTCTGGAAGTCACTTGGATTTCCTCACTTATCTCAATCGTTTATGATGTTGAAAGCTTTTGATGGTTGTACATATATGCCTTGCAGTATCATCAATAACCTGCATGTCGAACTAGGAGGAAAAACGGTAACTGTTGAAGTTGAAGTCATTGAAGGACCCCTTGACTACAACATTTTACTTGGAAGGCGATGGGTTTATGATATAACTGTGATCGTCTCTACTTATTTTAGAATTATTTCATCCCTCATAAAGGAGTTATCACAATCATCAATCAACTCTCCTTCTTTACGTCTAATTCCCAGGTAACTGGAAGCATTCCGTTAGTTCATGCACCCAAGCTAACACTTCAAAACATTGGTGTAGGGATCTTAAAGGATTCTTCCCTAATGGGCACCTTTGGATTATTAGCGCCTGCGACGTCGACAAAAATTGAAATAATAGAGGCCTATTGCATGATATCTTCCACTTCATTTGAATTAAGGAAGATTACCAATGATTCTGAAGTTGTTACGCTGGATGAATTCTTACCACCAAGCCGAATTGAACTGGCATAGAAATCATTTTATTTGGCTTAGGTGATGTATCTTGATTCATCGTCGCTGATCATTTGGGTCGATCGTTCATTAGATTTTGTTACTCCATCTAATCCTTTTTCATCCACATTCTTGACTAATGAGAGCATTGTGGAATCCATGTTGCCAGAAGGAGAGCCATGGGAAGATCATCATCATTATTCCCATATTTAGGATTACAAAAAGGATAATATTATTGAACTATATCACCCTTCGATCTCTAATTTATTTTCAAATTCTATTCCAATTAATGGCATCTAGTCCAAGAAAAACATATTAGATATTGAAGAAACCATTTCTATCGATATTTATACCAAGCCGGGCATTGTAGAAAACATTCATGTCGACATGTCTTATTCTCCATCCAAACTAGAAACTTATCGCTCTTTTTTTCGTGAATTCTGAGATATATTTGCTTGGTCTTATGAGGAAATGCCAGGCATATATACTAGTATCGTTGAACACGCAATTGAAATGTACCCTGATGTTAGATGGGTACGTCAATGCCTTCGTCCTGTTCATCTGAGGAAGGCTGCTACAATTAAAGCAGAAGTTGAAAAAAATTTGTGTGCTGGTTTCATTTACCTTGTTTTTCTTACTGATTGGGTATCCAACATTGTTCCTATCATGAAAAAACAAGGGAAAATTAGAGTGTGTGTTGATTATCGGGATGTCAATATTTCTTGTCTAAAAGACAACTATCCTACTCCCTTTATCGACCAGATTATTGACGAATGTGCCAGGTGTGAAATATTTTCTTTCATCAATGTATTATTTGGTTACAATCAAATCAATACCCACCCATAGGAACAATATAAGACAACATTCATCTATCCCTGGGGCACATTCGCTTATCGTAAACTCCCATTAGGTTTAAAGAATGCTGGGGAAACATTTCAGAGAGCAATGGAGTATGCTATCAATGACATCAAGCACATTGTTCAACCTTATCTAGAAGATTTTCCCGCACATTCACGAAAGTAGACTGATCACTCGGCACATTTGAGAGCTATATTTTTACACTGCTGACACTACAAGATATGCATCGATTCACACAGATGTGTGTTTTGTGTTGGTTCTGGTCATTTTCTTGGATTTTTCATCTCAAAATATGGAATTCGAATCGATCCAATGAAGGTCTAGGCTATTCTTGATTTTTCTACACCATCAAACTTACTTCAATTACAGAAACTTCAATTAAAGGAAAAATTCCTAAGGAGGTTCATACCCAACTACACCGAAATGGCTAAAGGATTTACTCGTCTCTTGCAAAAGGGGATTCTGTTCCATTGGGATAAGGTTGCAAAATATTATCTTTATTCTCTTAAAGATACCCTGATCCGAGTGTCATTAACGTATCCCCCATATTATCGGAGTCATTATTTGCTATATATCATTGCAGCAAATGAAATGATTTCTATGGTTTTGGTCAAGAATAAGATGGGATAGAACATCTGATATATTATTTGAGTCATAATCTCAATGATATGGAAGTGAAGTATTCATACTTCAAAAAGCTTGCCTTGACGACCATTCAAGCTGTCTAAATATTTCATCATTATATCCTTCTCCGGAAGACCATTGTCATTTTGGAAGGCAACCCCATGACATACGTTCTATCATGTCGATTTCTGGGCGGGGGAGTATTCAAAATGGATTGTCATTTGCAAGAATTTGATTTGGAATTCATAAAATCTAAGTCAATGAAGTATTTAGTTTTGGCTAAGCTTCTCTATGAACTTCCCTCTGATAGTACTAAATCTACATTGGAACCATCAATTCCAAATGAGTCTCTATTTATAATTGGGTCATTTGACCCTTGGTATAGGGATTTTATCATTTATATCCAAGCCCATAATTTCCGGCTCGATACCTCTCGCTCATAACAACAACATATTTGATACCAAGACAAGTATTATCTAATCATCGGAAATACACTTTATCATCATAGTGTTGATACGATTTTAAGGAGGTCCCTCACTCATGAGGAGGTTGAGAAAGTTCTAAGTGATTGTCATGCTGGTGCTTGTGGTGGACACTTTTCTAGATACATTGCTGCACATAAGATTCTCCACATCGATTAATTTTGGCCATTCATATTTCGTGACTGCATCCTCACGGTCTGAATTTTTCATGCATGCTAGAATATTGGTCATAAAATCTGCATGCTGCTAGCACCAATGCATCCTGTCATCGTTGTGGGACCATTTCCATAATGGGGAATTGACTTCATGACCTGTAACCTTCATTCGACCGGGGGGAATGGTTATATTATGGTTGCATTCGACTACTTTACCAAGTGGGCCAAAGAGATGCCTACATTCAATAACAAAGGTGAAACAGTGGAATTTTTCTTTTTCAATCACGTCATCTCATAGTTTGGTTTACCAAAATCTATAGTTACAAATCATGGTAATAATTTTCACAATCACATGATGAATGAGTTGACTGCCAAAATTGGGATTGTCACATGATAGTTCTACTCCTTATTATCCACAACCCAATGGAAAATTTGAAGCCATGAACAAGATCCTTAAATGAATGCTTCAACGAATGATATGAGTTGACAAAGTAAATTGTCATTTAATCTTGTACTCAACTTTGTGGGCATATTGAACCTTGGTGAGAAATGCAATCGGATTTACCCTATTTCAATTGGTGTATGGTCTGTAAGCTATCTTGCCAATCCAATGTGAAATTTCATCATTAAAAATTGTTATTGACCTGCTACCTGACACCTCTAATGAAGAAGTGTGTCTTTTTAACCTCATCCATCTAGATGAAACGTGTCGTGAAGCCGCATTGGACAACGAAGCGCATAAGAGACGAATCAAGGTGAAATACGAATAACATGTCAAGCCTCGCATCTTCTCAGAGGGAGACATGGTATTGCTTTATGATCAAGAAGATGATTTGATAGGAACATGAAAATTTGAGCCACTATGGCATGGCCCCTACATTGTCAAAATAGTTCTGGATAGAGGCACCTACAAGTTAGTTGACTATGATGGAATTCCATTGGTGCATCCTCGAAATGGGCTGTATATTAAATTTTACTATGCTTAATTAAGCACATTAAATTTTTTTATTATATTATATATATGATTTGATTTGAATTTAAAATCTTATTTTGGTTTTCTAGAGTTTTCTTGAAGTTATTAATCCACTTTACATTTCATCGCAGATGACTGAATCTATGGAACCATTCGTTGGGTACATCTATGGTGCTAGTCATAGTATGCAAAACCTATCCTCTACAACATGGGCCACTTTCACTCCAGGTGGCGAATTAGTGAGTTTTTAAGGGATTTGTATCGGTCGATCCACAAACAATATCGCTGAGTATAACACGTTAATCGAATTTCTCTCTGGTTCCATTTCATTTGGTATTAACCACATCATCATTAGGTTAGACTCACAACTTGTTGTACTACAACTTACCAGCATCTATACTGTCTGAAATCCAAAACTTCATCATATTTTCCTTAGAGTTCAACTTTTGGAAACACATTTTGATTACTTTCAATATCAACACATTTCTAGAAACTTGAACACGTTAACTAATTCATTAGCAAATTATGTTTTAAATAGACATTTGCAACACATGTAAAGTCACATTTTCAATTCACATCACATCATTGAATAGGATTGCACATTAAACATAGGAAAACACTGAAAACAAATAGATAGATAGTTTAGGTTTTTACAAAATTTGTGCCCAAGACACAATGTTCATCTGACCTCAAAATGTATGAAAAAATGTCAAAAGTAAACTAGCGATGCTCGTGATAACAAGAAATTTCTCTCGCTTATATTCTACACAATAACGACATGAAACAGTTAGGAACAACAATAGTATGGTGCAACATTCTCATAGGTAACTCCTTGATCTAGTATTTTGGTATCCCGAGAGTCAACCCCTCCCTCGACGTGTTGTTGCAGCTCAACAAGAGTCTCAGTCAAATATAAATCCGAAGGACTTCTCTCCCAACAATCCTCTCTGCTAGCTCATATTCTCCCTGCTATGGTTGAGCCACTAGTCAAACACGACCCACATCTATGTACATCAAAACTGTAGTTTACTGTTGGGAAACGTCAGAATACAAAGACATGTACAAACCTCAAAAATAAAAAAACATGGTAAAAACATTCTTACCAATTGCACCCCATTGAGCGCCATATGGTAGAATAAAGTCTGGATCTCCATGGAGGCATATGGATACTCATATATGGCGACTATCTATCATCTAAAGCAGGCAAAGAATCGAGTAGAGAATATGATGGTTGATTGACGAGCATGTCTAGAAATCAATTCAACCCATCTCTGCATCTGAGGATCTCTAGGACCAGATCTACTAAGTGTAACATTTTGTGGCTGCATCAATGGAAATCATGCTAAAATGAAGGAAATTAGGATCGAGCCATAATTGAAATTCTTCTTCCCACCACCCTTTGCTTTAGCCAACTGTTATTTCATTTGAAAGAGTACTTCTTCAGCCCAGTCGAATAATGTTGGTTCTAAACACTCAAGAGCATACTGCATGTATGATCGGTTTGCAACATGTAGTGTTGTTGAACCAACAATATTTTCATTAGTAAAAGGGATGGTTCTCAAAGGAAAATCACACACATTACGAATATTTATTTTCCCATATTTACTTGCTTTATTACTTAGCCAACAATGCTGGCATATGTAATCCCTCACTGTCTCTCCTCCAAGAGAAGATCCTGCAAAGGAAATATGAGAACCTCACCTTGATAATCCAATGAGAAAGTAAATATCATCAACCTATATTGGAAGCACTTTATCCCCAATGTGAAAAGACTGCAATACCAGATCCCATGAATGAACTAAGAACTGCAATAGTTCCATATGCTACCTCATCCCTGATAATCTGAAGTATTTAAGAAACTTGCAATCCCTGAGGGCTCTTACTGTACCCAAATCATTTAGGGAAATCATATCTTGTTCTTCATGTTCTCTCTCTCGCAATGTAGTTTTCATTTTGATTCAATGAATACCTGAAAGCGAACCATAAGCTTCATTAGGATCCATTTCATGCAAAAAAATTGGGAAATTTTGGGCACACAACAAGAAACAAAAAATGAGAAATTCACCCAACACACCCCAGGTCAACGGACAGAGCATTGCAATGCACCTGGATTTCAAATTGAGTGCACTGCAACACACCTTTCGACATTCAATGGTGTGTTTCCATCAGAACGTAATAATTTTAACCAAAGGGGCTCAAAACCCTAAAAATATACCATGAAATGCAACATAAATGATAATAAAATAAAGAGAAGGTTCATAGCTCCAATCTGGATCAAACAACAAGATAAATTGTCCACTAAAACTGTCATAATCAACTGTTGAAATTCAAGGGAAAAACTAGTTGAAAGCTCCTAATTTTCAAATGGTAACTATGGAATGGTAAAAACTCTTTTTATTAGTCATTTTGATTATTTTAAATCATATTTAATACAGTGACTATGGTTTTTATTCAATTTTACTATGAAACAAGAATTTTTAATCTGTTTGATGGTTCTCTGAACAAGTTTTAAAGCTGATACAGTGATTTTAGTGTGCACACCTATTCAAGAATGATTTGGAAACAAAGCATACTTTTATCATTTTTTTTTCTCGATCTGTGATAAAAATTAAAAAGGAATTAGAAGTGCACTTTTATCTCTTTTTTGAGCTTTGATAAATGCGAAAAAGGAGCACCTTAGTTGAACATGGCTAAGATGTTTTCTTAGGTATCATTTTACACTTTTTCAGAATTGAGTGACAAATTTATGAAAAAGGACTCATGGAGTTTTCTTTTTTTCCATTTTTTCAAACTCTCTAAACATGAAAAAGGACCAGGTTTTCACTATCGTTAGAATCATTAAAACATAAAATAGCGACATACTTTTTGATCGTGGCATGATCGAGTTTTATTATCACTAGACTTGTTAAATCAATAAATAGCGATGGATTCACCCGAAGGGTCAAATTATAGATGAAGCATATGTTACCCTCCTCAAGCTTGTTAAAAAATAAAGAGGTACTGGTTAGGAATGACCGGGGAAAATTTGGGAAAAAGGTAAAAACACTTTATGGTAGCAGGCCGTTCTTAAACATGACACTTTGACTCCGTTCGTGAATTTTTGGATGATTAATCTTGTCGACGGTTCATCATACCTATTGTCCATCATACCATCACTTCAATTTTGGGCCAATGCTACAAACTCATTTCAATGTCGCCGATATTTTTAGAAGAATTAATCCAGTAATTACTCATCTTCTGCAATAATCATAAACCTTCATTTTCATGACCGCCATCCCTGAACATTGCTACATCAAGTCACATTTTGTCTCCAAAATCATTACTTCCATTTCACGATAAAGTTTCTTCCTGTCGACATCAACTAATCATCTAGGAATTTAACTTAGAAACATATTTCTAGTACCTTGGAGCTTGCTACATCATCGACAGGTTTCTCTCTACAGGACCTTTGACCAAAATATTTTGTTTGGCATTTGACATCAAATCATCTATTTATGCCTTGAAAATTATATTGAAGTACCTTTAGAACCATTAACATCAAAGGTAGTTTCTCTCACGTCTGTTAACAACTCACATCATTGGATGGTAATCAGATGATGTCTTCCCATGTTCGAATTTTGATCATATATTCGCATGGTTAGAATTGTACATGAATGATCAAGTGAATGAGATAAGAAGACCCTGGATCTAGTTTTATCCATCTAGACTACGATTTCAGGAATTTTACACATCATCTGTATGATGGCTTTACATACAAATCATCATCCAAACATGGGCCTATATATCTGTAAGCATGTCTATATGAGACAAAATTACAATGTAGATGGCTTTATAAATTATGTACATGTTATGATAGTTTATATGCCGAGCATGGGTATTCCTCCCTTAGAAATTCATGTCCAAGATGTAAGATATCAGGATCTAACGTATTGCAAATTGATGGAGGCCACCATCCACTTCAGATCCTACTCATCACGTCATAAAACATCTCATCCAAATATTACCATTATTTTGACTTCATGCTTTAGGGGGAAACTGTTACAGGTCAAATTGGGCATCATCCCCCAAATACCAATTAATATGGTCTATCATCCCCTAATTCAGTTTCTATATGCCCTAAGATAATTCATTCCATAGATGGCTTCAATTGTGAGATTTCCAAGGTTTGAAGTATAGATTATATGACCCATTGACTCATGACCACTCCTCTGCATGGGCATAAATTCACTGTAGTGCACTTACCTCCATGCAAATTTGAATTGAAATCCACTTCTTGCCACTTAAAGGTGCGTTGGTCTCCTGGGAGTGAAACCATCAATGTTCCGAGAATCTCCAAATTTCCAATTCCTTCTAGAAGATATCATAGGTGTCATATTTCAAATACAAGTGTTCATCCATCACCACTGAACTTGGAAACATGTCTCACCTATTATTAGAAAGCCATTAAATTCCATTTATTGAGAAACTACCTTAAATTTCCCTTAAAATTGAGCACTCATCTAAGTACTAGGGAGGGAGAAATTTGTGTAATGTTATGTTGTTGGACTCTCAATTGATGAGATATGGAAGTATTATCATGATATTGAGATGATTCTTAGTGTGATGAGGGCAGAATAAAGTTGGATCATGTTGACGATGAATCGATCTATTAGTTGTAATCTTCTCCTCCTACTTTCTTAATAAAGATATCTGTTCATTTTATCATATGTATGATTATATCTTGTGAATTACATTCTTAATTGTGTATGTATTCTCAGATATAATTGGTTCGATTTGGTTAAGATAAGTAGATAATTATGTATTTGTATTTTGTTTGTTGTTATTTGTCTTTGATTGCAGGAATCGATCTAGTAGATTTAGTTGGATTAAAGATGACAACAATGACAGAGGGAGAAAGAGAGTGAAGGGATCACAAGTAGGTTTCTTTCGTTTTTGTCTATCTATTTTTCTTATAGAAAACAATAGTTGTCTTTATTTTGTTTTTCTGAGTGAAGGAACACCATACTCAGGGAATCTAGTTAATATGTAGATTAGAATTCCGTATAACACTATACATACCAATTTTGGGTAAAGGAGCATCCTGCTAGAAGTGAATCTCATGTTCGATATCACACTTTGGATGCAACCCAATTGGTTCTTGAAAAATATCATCATATATAGAAACGATTTCAAACATTTTCTTCTTATGAGTGGGACCAAAAAATTGGAGAGCTTCAAATGTTTCTACATATTTTTCTCTCACAACCATGAACATGCACCCTTTTCTGGAATTCACCAACCTCTTCATCAGATCTCCACTTAAAATACCGGCATTCACTTTGGCACTATGAGATCTAACAATGCATTCCACCTCATATTCTATGGGATGATACTTATTTTCACAGAGAAAGAAAACTTCTTTCGTGTCATAAAAATATGGACTCCCCAATACCATGGCACATATATCCAAAGGTACAAAATCAAGATAAACCTCATCTAATAGTTTGGATGCAAACAAAAATATAGCCTTATACTATTTGGTTACATGTAATTTGGATTTATCACACACCCAACCAAGTGGGTAAGGTTTCAGATGAGGCTTGGTTCCTAATCATAATTTCTTAGATAAGGATTCTAAAATAAAGTTTACATGTGAGCCTAGGTCAAACAAGGTTTCCACTTTAGTATGTTTCATTATGACTCTAATAAAGTGGAACAATTCAATCCTTTTTCATTCATTAAAAAGATAATCATTTGAAGAAATTGTAGTTACATGTAATTCAGAACTTCCATTATCATAAAGAGAAAGGTTACCTTTTATGGCCATTGTTGTTATCTATGTCTCATCATAGGAATCAGATCCAAGGTCCTACTATATAGTTTCCATCGTATTTTTCTTGTTCTTCCCACCAAATATCTTAGGTTTCAAATCTAGATGAAACTTGCAACAATTTTCATAATCACGACCTTCATTATTGCAATGTGTGCAAGGCAATTTTTCTCCTTTCTCCTTTCTTCTTTCTCCTTCTTGTCCTTTCCCTTGCCTTTTCCTTTGAACTTTCCATTATGAAGTTTGAAAGACGATTTTGTTGGATTCTATTCTTTGTCATTATTACCCTTGCTTTCAAGGTGAATGGCCTCGACACTAACCACATCAATAGTAGTGGGCTCAAACAATAACAAAGACTTCCTGATGTAACTATGTAGGGCACCAATATACTTTATTAGTTTCAGGCGAATCAAGTGGAATGTTCAAATTCAAAGCTTGTTTCCTAAAATATTTTGTGAAGCTTAGTGAATTTTGACCCTTTCCTTGTCTTAAATATTTCCGTTCCACTAAATACTTTTGTCGATAACCCAAAGGAGAAAACTGATATTTTAATGTAGAAAAAAAATTGGACCATGAAGAAAGGAGATTACCCAAGTCTTTGCCGCCTTTCTACAACATGTTCTCCCACCGAATGAGAGTGGTGCCACTTAGCCGAGGGGATTCTAGCTGGATATTTTCCTCGTGCTCCTTGATTTTATGAATCCGAAAACAAACCTGATCTGTCTAATCCAATTATTTAGTTTCTCTACACTACATTCTCCATTATATGTGGCCAAACAAAAATTTACATCTAGCTTAAAAAATGGTTTTGTAGATGCATTTATGGTTCCTGTTAGAATGGTGAGAAGATGAAGAAGAAGAAATTTCATTGGCGGATTGAGAGGGGGGAGTCTCTTCTCCTCCACCTCCATCGTGTACCAATACATGATTGTTAAAGGTCGATTTGGGCATCATCCCAAAACACATATCAATATTCATTAGGGTCTATCATACTCTAAATTGGTTGCTACATTCCCTAAACAAGTCATCACATTGATGGTCTTCCTTCATGAAAGTTTCACTGCTTAGATTCCAGTTGAAGTGCCCTATTAAGCCATCAAAGCAACCGTAGAAAACTGTAACATATTTGCAGAGCATCTACTGCCATGAAAGGTTGCGTTGCAGAGGATCTAGGCCCACTTTGGAGTGCATTGGTTGACTGGGAGAAATTGTTCATTGGGTTCCGAGAATCTCCCTGTCTTCTTGTGACTTATAGAAATTGTTCCAACTTTCACCTTATCTGATAGCCTCGAATTTGGAACCCATGAAGTCATTAAACTCTTATCCTCCTATTCCCATGAATAAGGAAATATCTTCATCCATTTTTAGAAAAGACATTCAATGTCATTTATGTGAAGCTACCTTCATATACTTATAAATAGAGCACTGAAGATAGTGCAAAAGAGAGTAAGAATTTGTGTTAAGTAGAGTTATTCTAGTGAGATATGATCCAGGTGGATATTGATGGCCACCTGCCTATTCCACTTGGGGCCCCACCATTGTCTCTTTCAGTTTTTTTTCACAACTTACTCTTTTTAGCATTTTTTCAGGTCCTGAACTTCCAGAGCCATTTTGAAGCCTCAAACAAAGATAGTATGCCGAAGTTGCATCCCTGGGAAGTTGAAACACCAATTTACCAAAACAGGGCCCATAGTTTTGGTGCTTCATCTCCTAGGGTTAGATTTTTGGACGTTTAGAATTCTCCATTGTTTCTCCATAATAAATAGGCCCTCGAGCCTCATTGTAATATAGTTCAGAGGTCTGTAGTCGCTACATATCTTCTCAGAGATTAGCTACCAGCACCCTAGCTATTTTATTTCATCATGTTTGTAAGCATATTTCTATGATTTGATATTAATGAAATGAAGCCTTATTGCCACTGTATTTCTATGTTTATGGTTATTTTTGTATTCTGTTGCATTCCTGCATAAATCCGGATCAGTGGTATCAGAGCGGTCTGCTTTTTCTCGATCCTTCTTTGCATGTCCCCAACGAGGTCGGGGTATAAGGAGTTAGGGCTCGATATGGTGGAACCTTTGCAAGATCAGCCTCGCAATCCCCGACGGACGGCCATGGGGGACGAAAAGAAAGATGAGGGATCAGGAGATCCTATCAAAATATTTCTCAAGGAGGCCCTTGAAAAACAAAGGAACGCGATGATGGATAACTTTGCCCAGATCCTTCAACGATTGCCCACTGGCAGTGCATTTGCATCCAGTAGCCACTTTGGAGGCGCGAATCCCTTTAAGGTACAAGTAAACTTTGACATTCCCATATTTGAGGGTCAAATAGATGCAGATGCTGTAGATAGATGGTTGAATCTATTAGAAAGATATTTCTCAGTTCATGATTTTTCTGACTGGGAGAAGATTATTTTTGCACTCCTCAGAGCTACCCCCCATGTCAAGGACTGGTGGGAAACCTACTGTGAGAAAACGGATGAGACGGAACCCTCTCTATTCTCAACCATACCCACTTGGAATTCATTTCGAGATGCCATCAAGAAACAATACTATCCTATGGGGAGCTATAAGGACAAGTACATAGAATGGACCACGCTGCGACAACAAAGGGATCAAGATGTGCGTGAGCTAATGAATATGTTCCATACCCTGCGCACAAAGTTGGGTATAAAATATTCAGAGAAACATTTGGTGCTAAAGTATCGCAGTTGTCTGCACAGATACATTCAAGAGGAAATGGAATTCCTCGACATCTCCTCGCTTGGTACGGCATACTGGTATGCTGCCAATATTGAGAAATAATTCAAACAGAAGAAGCGAGACTTTGGATCTACAAATCAAAAGCAAGGGAAAGGTGCCCCCAAGCTGCAGAAAAAAGGACAAAGCCAGGGCATGGCGGCTTAAGACAACCTACCAAAGACACAAGAAAATAACAACACCATGAAGCCAAAGAAGGACATAGGAAAGTGTTGTGAGTTCCATAAGAGCTCCACTCACAACACAAGTGAGTCTTAGGCCAAGCAGTCGCTGGTGGCCGAGATGAGGGCTTCTGAATTAGATGCATGCTCTGAATTTGAATTAGAGCTTGACAAGGTGAATGAAAAAGGGAAGAAGATTATTGATGCAGAGCCCAATGCCACTGTTGCCACTACAAAGATCCAGAAGGAGGAACCAGAAGATCCAGAGGAGACAGAGCGTCTTTTCCACTCCCAGATGTGGGTAAAGGGTTCCCTGATATGGTTCATTGTCAATAATGCGAGCCAAAAGAACCTCATTTCAGCAAATGTCGTGAAGCGGTTGGGCTTCCTGACCACATTGCACCCACAACCATACACCATCGGGTGACTTCACCAAGGACAGGAACTTTGCACCAGCCAGCAGTGCCGCCTTCCCTATAGCATCAAGCCCTTCATAGATGAGGTATTGTGTGACATTGCTCCTATTGATGTTTCTGATGTATTATTAGGCCAACCATACTTGTGGAAGCGGCATGCTGTGTATGAGTCCCAACCTCGTGATATTATTGTTACTTTGGGAAATAAATTGTACAGGATACCAGAGGCACCACTGCCTCCCACTATCTCTTTGGTTACTGCAAAACAATGTAGTAAGCTCATTTCCCAAACCAGGAAATTTGTTTTCCTGATGATCTTCCCCCAGGGCAAGAAGAAGACTGTGGCCATGACCTCCAGACATGGCTCCTCTACACGACAACGACAAATGGACAAGGTTTTGGAGGAGTACGAGGACATATTCACCTCACCCATAGGGGTGCCTCTACACTGTCAGGTCAAGCACCCCATTGACTTGACCCCAGGTGCATCGCTACCCAATGGACTGATCTATAGGCACTCTATTCTGGAGAATGATGAAATCGAGAGGCAAATTCAGGAGCTACTGCAGAAAGGTCACATCCAGCCAAGTTCATTGCCCTTTGGGAGCCTGATCGTGTTGGTATAGAAGAAGGATGGGACTTGGAGACTCTGTATTGATTATCGGGTGCTGAACAAGATCACTGTCTAGAATAGGTACCCGATCCCACGGATTGATGGCCTTCTGGACCAAATCAAAGGGGAAAAATATTTCAGCAAGATCGACTTGAAGTCTGGGTATCACCAGGTACCAATCGAACCCTCTGATGTGAGGAAGATTGCCTTCAAAGCCAAGGAGGGCCTTTTCGAATGGCTCATCATGCCATTCGGATTGAAAAATGCTCCTGCAACCTTCATGAGGTTGATGGACGACATATTGAATCCATTCACCAACTCATTTGTAGTGGTTATACTTGGATGACATTCTTATCTTCAGCCAGACTTGGGAAGAGCACCTCCACCACATCCGAGAAGTCCTCCAAACACTAGCAACACAAGTTGTGTGCCAATTTGGAGAAGTGCACTTTTGGCATGACCAAGGTTCAATATCTGGGATACATTATCGATGAAATGGGGGTGCATGTGGATCCATCCAAGATCCAAGTCATTTAGGATTGGCCAGCCCCAACCACCTTAACAGAGCTTTGCAACTTTCTGGGTCTTGCTAATTTCGACCACAGGTTCGTGTTGGGATCCTCTCAAATCACTTGGCCCTTGAGTCAAGTCACCAAGGGAGGAGTGAAAGAAAAATTCTGTTGGTCAAAATCTCAACAGAAGGCGTTCGTAGAATTGAAACATCGCCTCTTTTCTGCCCTAGTGCTCACATTACCAGACTTGCAACAACCATTTGAGATCAAGATAAGAGCCCCTGACTATGCTATTGGGGCAGTTCTTACTCAACAGGGGCATCCAGTGGCATATCACAGTGAGAAATTTTCCGACACAGTTTGAAAGTATCCCACTTATGAAAAAGAAATTTATTCCATTGTGAAAACTTGTCGACAATGGAAGCATTACATTTTGGGTATGGAGACAATCATCCACACAGACCACCGACCCTTGCAGTTCATACAGACACAAGGGAAGTTGCAAAACGATCGCCATTAGAAGTGGTCCACATATCTGCAACAATTTCATTTGAACATCAAGTACAAGAAGGGTAGCACCAATAATATTGCAGATTGCATTAGCCGACCACCGATCATGGGCATAACCACCGTTCTGAACTCTTGTGGGCATGAGACTTTTTATTGGCTACTTCTCTACAAGAGCAATCCAGAATTTAGCCACACACACAAGGCACTCTTGGGGGGTATGCAAGTTCCAAATTTTCACCTCCAAGATGCACTATTATGTCACCTGGGACATCTTTGTGTTCCTTCAAGTGAGCGTGCCAAGATGATATGGGAAGTGCACTACAGTCGAGTCACTGGGAATTTTGGGGTCGAGAAAATAGTGGCAGTATTTCAGAAGTATTTCTATTGGCCGAACCTTCGACAGGATGTCGGGAAGTACATCATATCCTGCACTGCATGCGCCATTGCCAAACCGATCATCAAGAAGCAAGGGCTCTATACTCCGCTACCTACCCCTAGTTGACATTGGGAATCCATCTCCATGGATTACATGTTAGGCCTTCCTTCTACTAAGCATGGAAACAAATTTGTTTTCGTGGTTGTCAATATATTCTCAAAGATGGCCATTATGGCGGCCTGCAAGAAGAATATCACAGTAGAAGCCACTGCTAAACTCTTCTTTGAATGAGTGTGGGTGCACTTTGGGATGCCAAAATCTATCATATCAGATCGCGACAGTAGGTTCCTTAACACATTTTGGTCTAGCCTTTGGTCAATGTTGGACACCAAGCTCACCAAGTCCATAGCTTTCCATCCCCTAACTGATGGCTAGAAAGAGGTCATCAACAGGATGATTATACACATTCTACGCATGTACAATTCAAATCATCCACACACATGGGATGAGAGCCTTCCCTATGTACAACACAGTTATAACTGGGCTCTCCAAAGCTCAATTGGCCACAGCCCCTTTCAGGTGGGCTTTGGATTCCAGCCACTATGTCCCGTTGACATATCCATGCCATTTGCAACTACTCAAGCTGATTCGGCTCATGTCCAGTCTGAATATGACAAAGCAAACAACCTCATCGAGCCCATTCAGCACATTCGCCAACAGGTTCATGACATATTGGACAAAGCTAATGCTAAGTACAAGCAATGACATCATCAACATCGGGTGCCACACAACTTCTAGGTGGGCAAAAAAGTGTGGCTAAATTTGCAAAAGGAGCGCCTCACTGGACCCCACTGCAAGATTCAACCGCTCCAATATGGTTCGTACACCATCACCAAGGCTATAGGAAACAATGCCTTCGAGCTCAGTATTCCACCATTCCTTGGTCTACACCCAGTATTCAATGTAGGCCGCCTTCATCCCTACTTCCCACCTCTGTTGGACACCTCTGACATTGCAGAAGAACTCACACCAAAAGAGTTAAACCCAGAATGCATGGAGCAGGCCACCACAGACTGTATCATGGACATGCAAATCAAGTTCAACACTCACCGACAGAAGATCCAACTGTATCGGGTTGTCAAAGCTGGCCAACTCTTGCACCAAGGTAAGTGGTTCACCAGGGACCAAGTTCAATAGAAGTTTCCTCATCTCATGGAGGAACTCAACGTAATGGGGACCATTGCTTCCTAAGGGGGGAGTAATAATCCAGGTGGATATTGTTGGCCACTCGCCTATTCCACTTGGGGCCCCACCATTGTCTCTTTCAGTTTTTTTTCACAACTTGCTATTTTTAGTAGTTTTTCGGGTCCTGAACTTCCAGAGCCATTTTGAAGCCCCAAACGGAGATAGTATGCTGAAGTTACGTCCCTGGGAAGTTGAAACACCAATTTACCCAAATGGGGAACATAGTTTTGGCTCTTCATCTCCTAGGGTTAGGTTTTTGGACGTTTAGAATTCTCCATTATTTCTCCATAATAAATAGGCCCTGAAGCCTCATTGTAATATAGTTCATAGGTCTGTAGTCGCCACATCTCTTCTCAGAGTTTCGCTACCAGCATCCTAGCTATTTTATTTCCATCATGTTTGTAAGCATATTTCTATGATTTGATATTAATTAAATGAAGCCTTATTTCCACTGTATTTCTATGTTTATGCTTATTTCTGTATTCTGTTGTGTTCCTGCGTAAATCCGGATCAAGATACCAACTCTTGAAGGTGTTTTGCATGTACTTTGATGCTATTGGTTTGTTGATGCTGGATGTGATATGGATGAGACTCAAGCTGGATGAGTGATAAAAAATTGATCAAATGGTTGTACTCTTCCTTATACTTCATAATAAAACATTTTTTCCTTTCCTAATGCATGTGTCGACGATGTTATATGTGTATTAATGAGTTTAATAGATTAATTTTTTTTAACTTGAATAGATCATATTTCCTTTATGTTGTTTTCTGTATTCTATTTTCTTGCTGAAGTTTTGAGTGGTTGAATACCTCCAGAGACTAGTTTTCCTTTACTCTTGTTTCCTCACTTTGGATTTGTTTGATCAATGTTTATTTGTGTTTTATTTATCATTGTTGAATAGTTACAAAGTTGAATTTTACATTTAATCAATTCATTATTTTCGAAAAGAGAAATTGTTGTTTCAGTCTTTGTTTCTCTTGAAGGTTTTGAGTGATTGTTTGTGCATTAGTTTCTCTTTCATTTGAACTTTCCATTATGAAATTTGAAAGACGATTTCATTGGATTCTATTCTTTGTCATTATTACCCTTTCTTTCAAGGTGAATGTCCTCCACACTGACCACATCAATAGTAGTGGGCTCAAATAATAACAAAGACTTCATGATGTAACTATGTAGAGCACCAATATACTTTATTAGTTTCAGGTGAATCAAGTGGAATGTTCAAATTCAAATCTTTTTTCCTCAAATATTTTATGAAGCTTATTGCATTTTGACCCTTTCCTTGTCTTAAATATTTCCATTCCACTAAATACTTTTGTCGATAACCCAAAGGAAAAAACTGATATTTTAATGTAGAAAAAAAATTGGACCATGAAGAAAGGATATTACCCAAGTCTTTGTTGCCTTTCTACAACATGCTCTCCCACCAAATGAGAGCGGTGCCACTCAGTCGAGGGGATTCTAACTGGATATTTTACTCATGCTCCTTGATTTGATGAATCCTACAACAAACCTCGATCTGCCTAATCCAATTGTTTAGTTTCTTTAAACTACATTCTCCATTATATGTGGCCAAACAAAAATTTACATCTATCTTAAAAAATGGTTTCTTAGATGCATGTATGGTTCCTGTTAGAATGGTGAGAAGATGGAGAAGAAGAAATTTCAATGGCAGATGGAGAGGGAAGAGTTTCTTCTCCTCCACCTCCATGGTGTACGAATGCATGATTGTTACAGGTTGATTTGGGCATCATCCCAAAACATAGATCAATATTCATTAGGGTCTATCATACTCTAAATTAGTTCCTATATTCGCTAAACAAGACATCACATTGATGGTCTTCCTTCATGAAATTTTCATTGGTTAGATGCCAGTTGAAGTGCCCTATCAAGCCATCAAAGAACCCGTAGAAAAATGTAACTTATTTGTAGATCATCTACTCCCATGCAAGGTTGTGTTGCAGAGGAACTAGGCCCACTTCGGAGTGCGTTGGTTGACTGGGAGAAAATTGTTCAATGGGTTCCGAGAATCTCCCCGATTTCTAGTGACTTCTAGAAGTTGTTCCAAGTTTCACCTTATCTCATAGCCTTGAATTTGGAACCCATGAAGTCATTAAACCTCTTATCCTCCTATTCCCATGAATAAGGAAATCTCTTCATCCATTTTTAGGAAAGACATTCAATGATTCATTTATGCCAAACTACCTTCATATACTTATAAATAGAGCACTGAACATAGTGCACAAGAGAGTAAGAATTTGCGTTAAGTAGAGTTATGCTAGTGAGATATTGACTCTTGAAGGTGTTTTTCATGTACTTTGATGCTACTGGATTGTTGATGCTAGATGTGATGAGGATGGGACTCAAGTTGGATGAGTGACAACGAATTGATCAAATGGTTGTACTCTTCTTTATACTTCATAATAAAGACATTTTTTCCTTTCCTAATGCACGTGTCAATGATTTTATATGTGTATTAATGACTTTAATAGATTAAATTTGTTTAACTTGAATAGATCAGATTTCCTTTATGTTGTTTTCTGTCTTTTGTTTGCTTGCTGAAGTTTTGAGTGAATGAATACCTCTAGAGACTAGTTTTCCTTTACTCTTGTTTCCTCACTTTGGATTTGTTTGATCAATGTTTATTTGTGTTTTCTTTATCATTTTTGAATAGTTACAAAGTTAGATTTTACATTTAATCAATTCATTATTTTCTAAAAGAGGAATTTTTGTTTCAGTCTTCATTTCTCTTGAAAGTTTTGAGTGATTTTTTGTGCATTAGTTTCTCTTTCGTTTGAAATTTCCATTATGAAGTTTGAAAGACGATTTCATTGGATTCTATTGTTTGTCATTGTTACCCTTTCTTTCAAGGTGAATGGCCTCCATAATGACCACATTGATAGTAGTGGGCTCAAACAATAACAAAGACTTCCTGATGTAACTATGTAGAGCACCAATATAATTTATTAGTTTCAAGTGAATCAAGTGGAATGTTCAAATTCAAAGCTTTTCAGATGTAGGAATCTGAATCTCCACAGTAGTCATTTTTCATTCTACGTTTCGAGTCTAGATCTAGACTCATCATCAGGACAATCAGATTTTCCTAATTATGAGTCTAGATCTAGACTCGAAACGTAGATTGAAAAATGACTACTGTGGATATTTTGAATCCTACATCTAAAAAAATACACCACAATTCAAAGCTTGTTTCCCAAAATCTTTTGTGAACCTTAGTGCATTTTGACCCTTTCCTTGTCTTAAATATTTCCATTCCACTAAATAATTTTGTCGATAACCCTAAGGAAAAAACTGATATTTTAATGGAGAAAAAAAAAATGGACCATGAAGAAAGGAGATTACCCAAGTCTTTGCCTCCTTTCTAATACATGCTCTCCCACCGAATGAGAGATCTGCCACTCAGCCGAGGGGATTCTAATTGAATATTTCCCTCATGCTCCTTGATTTGATGAATCTGACATCAAACCTCGATCTGTCTAATCCAATTGTTTAGTTTCTCTACACTACATTATCCATTATATGTGGGAAAAAAAAACTTTACATCTAGCTTAAAAAATCGTTTCTTAGATGCATTTATGGTTCTTGTTAGAATGGTGAGAAGATGAAGAAGAAGAAATTTCACTGGCGGATGGAGAGGGAGAGGTATCTTCTCTTCCACCTCCATGGTGTACCAATGCATGATTGTTATAGGTCGATTTGGGCATCATCCCAAAAAAAAGATCAATATTCATTAGGGTCTATCATACTCTAAATTGGTTGCTACATTACCTAAACAAGTCATCACATTGATGGTATTCCTTCATGAAAGTTTCACTGCTTAGATTCCAATTGAAGTGCCCTATCAAGCCATCAAAGCACCCCTAGAAAACTGTAACTTATTTGCAGAGCATGTACTCCCATGCAAGGTTGCGTTGCAGAGGATCTAGGCCACTTTTGGAGTGCGTTGGTTGACTAGGAGCAAGTTGTTCATTGGGTTTCGAGAATATCCCCGACTTCTAGTGACGTCTACAAGTTGTTCCAAGTTTCACCTTATTTGATAGCCTCGAATTTTGAAGCCATGAAGTAATTAAACCTCTTATCCTCCTATTCCCATGAATAAGGAAATATCTTCATCCATTGTTAGGAAATACATTCAATGAGTCATTTATGTAAAACTACCTTCATATAATTATAAATAGAGCACTGAAGATAGTGCACAAGAGAGTAAGAATTTGTGTTAAGTAAAGTTATGGTAGTTAGATATCAACTCTTGAAGGTGTATTGCACGTACTTTGATGCTGGTGGACTGTTGATGCTGGATGTGATGAGGATGGGACTCAAGCTGGATGAGTGACAATGAATTGATCAAATGGTTGTACTCTTCCTTATACTTCATAATAAAGACATTTTTTCCTTTCCTAATGCACGTGTCAATGATGTTATATGTGTATTAATGAGCTTAATAGATTAAATTTGTTTTACTTGAATATATCAGATTTCCTTTATGTTGTTTTCTGTCTTTTGTTTGCTTGCTGAAGTTTTGAGTGAGTGAATACCTCCAAAGACTAGTTTTTCCTTTACTCTTGTGTCCTCTCTTTGGATTTGTTTGATAAATGTTTATTTGTGTTTTATTTATCATTGTTGAATAGTTACAAAGTTAAATTTTACATTTAATCAATTCATTATTTTTGAAAAGAGGAACTGTTGTTTCAGTGTTCGTTTCTCTCGAAAGTTTTGAGTGATTTTTTGTGCATTATTTTCTCTTTTGTTTGAACTTTCCATTATGAAGTTTGAAATATGATTTCGTTCGATTATATTATTTGAAATTATTTCCCTTGATTTCAAGGTGAATGGCCTCCACACTGACCACATCAATAGTAGTCAGCTCAAACAATAATAAATACTTCCTGATGTAACTATGTAGAGAACCAATATAATTTATTAGTTTCAGGTGAATCAAGTGGAATGTTCAAATTCAAAGCTTGTTTCCTAAAATATTTTGTGAAGCTTAGTGTTTTTGACCCTTTCCCTCTCTTAAATATTTCCATTCCACTAAATACATTTGTCGATAACCCAAAGGAAACAACTGATATTTTAATGTAGAAAAAAAATTGGACCATGAAGAAAGGAGATTACCCAAGTCTTTTCTGCCTTTCTACAACATGCTCTCCTACCAAATGAGAGAGGTTCCACTCAGCTGAGGGGATTCTAACTGAATATTTCCCTCATGCTCCTTCATTTGATGATTCCGACAACAAACCTCGATCTGTCTAATCCAATTGTTTAGTTTCTCTACACTACATTCTCCATTATATGTGTCCAAACAAAAATTTACATCTAGCCTAAAAAATGTTTCTTAGATGCATTTATGGTTCCTGTTATAATGGTGAGAAGATGAAGAAGAAGAAATTTCACTGGCGAATGGAGAGGGAGGAGTCTCTTCTCCTCCACATCCATGGTGTACCAATGCATGATTGTTACAGGTCGATTTGGGCATCATCCCAAAACATAGATCAATATTCATTAGAGTCTATCATACTCTAAATTGGTTGCTACATTCCCTAAACAAGTCATCACATTGATGGTCTTCCTTCATGAAATTTTCACTGCTTAGATGTTAGTTGAAGCACCCTATCAAGCCATCAAAGCACCACTAGAAAACTGTAACTTATTTGGAGAGCAACTACTCCCATGCAAGGCTGTGTTGGAGAGGATCTAGGCCCACTTTAGAGTGCATTCGTTGGCAAGGAGTAAATTGTCCATTGGGTTCCAAGAATCTCCCCGACTTCTAGTGACTTCTAGAAGTTGTTCCAAATTTCACCATATCTGATAGCCTTGAATTTGGAGCCCATGAAGTAATTAAACCTTTTATCCTCCTGTTCCCATGAATAAGGAAATATCTTCATCCATTTTTAGGAAATACATTCAATGAGTCATTTATGTCAAACTACCTTCATATACTTATAAATAGAGCACTGGAAACAGTGCACAAGAGAGTAAGAATTTGTGTTGAGTATAATTATGCTAGTGATATATCAACTCTTGAAGGTTTTTTTCATGTACTTTGATGCTACTGGATTGTTGATGCTAGATGTGATGAGGATGGGACTCGAGCTAGATGAGTGACAATGAATTTATAAAATGGTTGTACTCTTCCTTATACTTCATAATAAAGAAATTTTTTCCTTTCCTAATGCACGTGTCAATGATGTTATATGTGTATTAATGAGTTCAATAGATTAATTTTGTTTAACTTGAACATATCAGATTTCCTTTATGTTGTTTTCTGTCTTTTGTTTTCTTGCTGAAGTTTTGAGTGACTGAATACCTCCAGAGACTGTTTTCCTTTACTCTTGTTTCCTCACTTTGGATTTGTTTGATCAATGTTTATTTGTGTTTTCTTTATCATTGTTGAATAGTTACAAAGTTAAATTTTACATTTAATCAATTCATTATTTTCAAAAAGAGGAATTGTTGTTTCATTATTCATTTCTATTGAAAGTTTTGACTGATTGTTTGTGCATTAGTTTCTCTTTCTTTCATCTAAACTTAAAGTAAACTGAAAAGAAAAAATTTAATTTGCATTTAGGGATTGTGAGTTCTACTTGACGAATATTTTAGGGAAAAAATGCATTTATATGTGCTCATTGATGATTACAAATCATCTGATTTGTCTATCCCTACTAGCTAGTTTTTCATTGTCGAAAATCAATTTGAAACAAATTCTTATCATTATAATTTCATTCTAGGGATGTTCAATACATATCATGGTGAACCTGAAAGACAAACTGATAATCAAGATCAACATAAAATTTATCTAAATTTATCTATGGAAGCATTGTAATATTAATGATAACATTTAGAGGTATAGGCTAGAAGCGTGTTTTGGCAACGTTAAACATAGCAACTGCCGTTAATTGTTTGCAATAAATTATGAGTGTGATAACTCATTCCATGTATGTAAGTGTATCAGAGCTCATCCATGTAATTTTGGGTATATCGGGTGGTGTTATAGTATGAAAATTATAAGGGGATGCTATCACTGTGCATTTTCACATTAGACAACGCTGACACGGATTCGGCCTGCACATACCTTCGCGTATATTTGGGAGGAAAACTTTAGTTTTATTACCATCCATATTTAACCGAGTCGGTTGCATTGTACTTGTGATACACTGAACACAACATTGTAGAAGATTACCTATATGTATAATAAGTACTTTGTTTACTGAGGCAGTGTATTGTAGTTTACAGTTGCTTGGTAAATATTTTTTCGTGGTATCACCCTCTTTTTGTTTTTTGTTTTTGTATAAAATCAATCAAAAATCATGGAACAAGATCAACCTCTTCCCCGTCATTCACGTAGGGCAGCGAATAAATCTCCGTTACCACTAGAAGCTACTCCTAGTAGATGAATGCGTACTCACCCTACCGATTCCAATACCTCTGGAACTCTTGGTGCTACATCATCTGATATACTAGAGACATGTGATCCTTTGAATAACGAGTCTTGAGTATTTTTGACTGATCCCAGTTTATCTACTATTGTTGAGACGGAAATCTCAGAGTTACCTGATGACACTTAAATTAAATCTAGTGAAATTTTCAATCCTGAACCCGATATTGTTCAATTGGAAGTCGATCCAGTAGTTGATCCCGAAGTAGAATAACGAGAAGTTGTTTTGGTGCAACCGTATGATCCTCAGCCATCCGTAACCATTGAGTCTTCCTCTTTATCGTAGAGATTACTGCCTAGAATATATCTCGAGTCTAACGGTGAAGTACTTCCACCTGGTTGATTTTGATAAAGGAATAACTTTAGGAAGAGATAACCCCTTCGACCCCCACTCATTTTGGGTTGGATATTAATTTATATCAGTCTTTTCCTCGTTTGACCAACTCTACTTCCATTGATACTTTTTACTCTCAAGTTCCCATATATGCATTAGAGTATTTGTAGAAATGTTATAAATACTGTGATTTATTACTGAACTCTCCTGATCTAACAATTATATCCACTTTTAAATATATAATCCTTCTACTTAATTCTTTTGCAGAAATTTAATCGCGAATTGTAAAAAATCAATTGCACATAACACAAATGTTTTTACCCGGAAAGCATAAAGCTAAAAACTCCAAATATCATATATTATGTATATCATGGATCATGAAACAATATCATACAAAATTATACTCCAAGAGCTCTCAGTACAATATACAATCGTCTCACACTATCATACAAAAATTGGCTCACACATGCACTAATTTACTGCCTCCTATAAGCCTGCCTCCACTTCACAATCCCTGCTGATGAAGATCCCTGAATGAATTTTATCTTGAATTTCCTTCACTGCGCAATACTCATTGGCATATCCAATGTGTGTGTAGTTGCATTGACTGCACCACTATATTCACAACTGATAGTCAACCAGGAAATTTCACCTACCTCTCAACTGGGTCTCCACTAGATCTGACATGCATGTAGTTAACAGTGGTATTTATTTAGTTGCATGTGAGACCATTTCTTGTGACTTAATTAAATAATTAATTCAGTGATCTCTCACTAGTGTATCTTTAGATACAACTAGTTACAACTAGCACAATTGAGTTTAACTCACTTAACTGAGTTAAACTAAATAAAAAATCACATAACTACACATCCAACTCTGTTACAAATTTGTATCACTCAGTTACAATGAAGTCCACTACATTGTCCACCAACCAACCACTTCAACTCTAAATACACTTAGCTAACTTATTTTCTACTTCAGTTAACTAGTTCCAAGTGATCATTGAAAATAGATAATTATTTTTTGTCTAATTTTTGTTAAGGGCTTAACAAAAATCAACATGCATTCTAATTTTAAACATGCATTCCACGAAAAAAATTCGCACATGCATTCCAAACTTATATGCCCATCCATCCATATAATTTTCTCAACCATCTCTAAATAGATTACTGCTAAAAATAGACTTTGATCCAAATTCTAAAAATAGACATATCACCTAAAAATAGCCTGCGGGCTCCACCTAGTGTAGGTGCTTAATTTTCACTAGGATCATCATCTTGTTTAATATCAACACTCCCTCTCAACAAGAAAGGGATTATCCTTCACCCTGATTTTGTCTTTATGATATTATAATTTTCTCCTGGTGAGCGCCTTCATCAAAATATCTGCGTCTTGTTCTTCTGTAGGAATGTACTGAAGAAACATGATCTTCCGTTGCACACAATATCTGATATGATGATACTGGATATCTATATGCTTAGATATATCATTAAAACATAGGATCGATTGAGAGTTTAATGCAACTCTGATTATCACAATGAATGTCTGTAGGATCTAAATGAGAACCGAACAAACTGACCAGGATCTTCCTCATCTAGATAACCTCACATGCAGCTTGAATTGCTGCCATGTATTCTGCTTCCAATGAACTGAGTGCCACAGATCTATGTTTTCTGCTGTACCAAGAAACAACTGTAGATCTGTTACTAAAAATCCCTCCTGATGTTCTCTTTCTGTCTGTTGGGCTGGTTGCCCAATATACATCCGTGAAGCCATGCAACTTCACCTTATCCTTCTATCTGTACCATAAGCCATACTCAGATGTGCCCCTGAGATATCTCAAGACATGCTTGCCTGCCTTCCAAAAGAGCTTGGTAAGCCTAACCATCACTTGACTAAGTTGGTTCACTACATAGCATATGTCTGGTCTTGTATTAACTAAATACATGAGCGAACCAACCAACTGCCGATAGACAACAGCATCCACTACCTCTACCGATGTAGCATCCTCTTTCCTCCAGTTTCCTATAAGAGGATTATCCATGGGTTTGCATCCCTCCATGTGAAACTTATCGAGTATCTCCCTTGCATAATTTCCTTGAGACACAAACAGTTCACCTTCTCGCTGCCATATTTCCAATCCAAGGAAATAGTGAAGGAGGCCCATATACTTCATCTCGAACTCCTTTGGAAGATCCTCCCTACATGAGTGTATCAGCGACTCATCACCAATCAGTATTAAACCATCAACATAAAGAACAATGATTAAAATATTACCCTCCACCACAATCTGGTATAGGTTTTCATCCACCTCAGTCTTGGTGAAGCCAAGTCCAGTGAAATATCTATCAATCCGAGTGTACCAAGCACGGGGTGCTTGCTTCAACCCATGCAATGCTCTTTTGAGTCTGCACACATGTGAATCACTGCTAAATATCTCAAATCCTCCAAGCTACTCAATTTACACTTATTCCATAATAATCCCATTAAGGAACACAGTCTTCACATCCATATGATGAATGTGCCAACCCATCTGTGCTGAGAGAGCAAGGATGGTCCTTATGGAAGAATACCATGTGATAGGTGCAAATGTTTCTTCATAATCAATTCCATCGATCTGTGAGAAGCCTCGAGCCACAAATATTTCCTTATACTTCTCAACACTCCCATCAATAGCTTGCTTCACCTTGTAGATCCATCTTGAACCCACCACTGATTTATCAACCTTCCCTGGAACAATTTCCCAAGAATTGTTTATGATAATGGACTCATACTCCTTCACCATGAATCTACCCATGTGGGCTCCTGCACTACTTCCTGAAAGGAATATGGCTCAGTCACAATAAATTTTCTCCTGAGAGCCATGTATCTAGTATATCAGCCAGGAAACTGTGTTTGTATGTGCTGTGAAGTAGGGACTCCTACTTTTTGTGCAGCATCAAGCTTTAGCCTCTCATATTCTATGGTACACCTTATGCTAGTTCTTATGTTTGGCTTTATGTGAGTGGAATCCTCCACTCCATGAACCTACTTCTGTGGCTGATCTACATCTAGAGTCTCATCTTTGGGAACAAGTAGTTTCTCCTCTACATGAAAGTCTAGCTCCCTCTCAAGCGACAACTTCATAGCTTTCTCCTCATTGAATTTTATATCCTATTGCGCCACAGTCATTCGACTATTTGGCGAATACACACAATAATTATGGGGTGTTTCTATGTACCCCACAAATATCCCAACTTTAGCAGTCAACTCTAGCTTCTTCCTGGCATTCTTGGTCACATGAACATAAACAGATGAGAAAAAAATCTTAAAGTGAAAAACATTTGGTTTCTTACCAGTAAAAGCTTCTTTAGGTGTACTCATGCCAAGTACTCTATGAGGAAAACGGTTTTGCACATAAACCACAATGTTACATGCTTCCACCAACAAGTGAAAATTTTGTAGGTCATGATCATGCAACGTAGCTCGTGTAGCACCCACAATCATTCCATTCTTCCTCTCCATGGCCCCATTCTACTGTGGGTTATGAGGCATTATGAGTTCTCTTCAAATTCCTTGTTTGCTATAGAAGTCTTTGAATTCGTTCGAGATATATTCACCACCATTATCGTTCTGCAGAGCCTTCACTTGCTTCCCCGACTCTTTCTCCACCAATGCTTTAAACTCACAAAAATTTGAGAATGTTTGATATTTATTCTGCATGAAGAAGATCCAACATATACGAGAATAGACATCAACAAAAATAACATAATACCTATGTTTTTCTGTTGAAGCAACCAAGAATGGCCCACACATGTCTGTGTGAACTCTCTCCAGGATCACCGAAGCATGGTTCTCCTTTTCTTGAAAGGTGGTTTTCACAAACTTACCCATAATACATCCCTTGCACTAATCTATCTTCACTAGTGTACCATTGGGAGGTATAGTAGAAATATGCTGCAAAATTTTCAGGGCACCATGGTCAAGATGGCCCAATCTCCTGTGCCATAATTTTCCCTCATCCTGGCACACCAATTATTCTTCTTTTCCCACCATTTTAGCACATCCATCTACCTCCAGCTTGTAGAGATTATTCACTCAAATCCCTATCCTCTTGGCTTGACCAGTTTTTTATGTCGTAGGAAAGATTTTCCATCGCTGAAAACAACGTCATAACCTCTATCCTCCAACATCGCGACTGGGACCAAGTTCTTATTTAGACTTGGAACATGCATAACATATTTCAACAGAAATTTTATACCTGAATCCCTCTCAAAGGTAATGGTACCAGGGTTGGTCGCACTATATCATCCATCGTCGCCCATCCGTATATGCATTTGGAGATTTTTCTCCTCCAAGTAACTGAAAATCTCCTTATCTCCCGTCATGTGGAAGGAAGCACCAGTATCAAGATATAACACCGATCCCATTGCGCTTGAAACCAAGAATGCGATCAAAGAGAAATAAATTTCAAATTTTGAAACAAGGCCCTCACTAGCTGCAACTCCAACAACCTTCTTGTTGTTATTTTTCTCTGGGCAGTTAGTGGCGAGATGCCCATGTTCGTGACAGTGAAAACACTTCACCTTGGACAAATCCAGCTTCTTTCCTTTAGCCTTGTATTTTGAGTGGAATTTATTCCCCTTCCATTTCCTTTATTTGGAAGCCAAAGCACAATTCTCTTCATAATCATGCTTTGATGAAGAGCCATCCCTGGTGTTCCGTCTGAACTCCTCCTGCACTAGATCTGACCACAGTCATTCCTAATCCAGTAGTTTTTCCTGTCCGTTGACAGTGTCTTGATAACAATGCCAACTCTTAGGAAGTTCCAATAGATTCAATCTCACCAAATCATCATCATCAACTGTGATTCCCAGACTCCCCAATTCATCCCTACATTAGACAAACTTTGTGAGATACTTAGGAATATTATCGCCATTTTCCATTTTGATTTTTCTAAGTTTATCCTTCAGCACCAATTTCCTATGGTTTCTGTTGCTTTGGAAAATATCTGTCAGATCCTTCCACATTGCAAATGGAGTGGCTTTCCCATGAAGGGTTGAGACAATATGGTCTCTCACACCTTCCAACAGAATTCTTCTTGTCTTAGCTACTTTCTTTTTCCATGCATCAAGTAATGCAGCATCCGTCGAAGTGGGATTAGGAACATCACTGTCGATGAATCCCTTCAAGCCATTACCTTTAAGCACCGCCTCCATCCTATCCTTCCATGCAATGTAGTTCGAGCTACCCTTGAGTGCATACTCTAACCTCAAACCATTGAAATCCATTTCAATGTTTACTCAACTATTGCACCAAGAAATTCTTGCAGCAAATTCGAATTGTTTCCACCGACAAAACTCAGCTACTCCTTCAATATTGCAATATTCTCCCCTCTCATACCATGTATAAATTATATAAATATTGTGATGTATTACCAAACTCTCCTGATCTAATAATTATATCCACTGTTAAATACAAAATCTGTATACTTGATTCTTTTGTGGAAATTTAATCACCAATTGCAAACACATGAAGAAAAAATCAATTGCACATAACACAAATGTTTTTACTGGGAAAGCATAAAGCTAAAAACCCCAACTGTCATATATTATGTATATCATGGATTATGAAAAAAACTCATACAAAAATCTACTCCAAGAGCTTTGAGTACGATATACAATCATCTCACACCGTCATACAAAAATTGGCTCACACATGCACTAATTTACTGCTCCTTGAGAGCCTGCCTCCACTGCAAAATCCCTGTTGATGAAGATCCCTGAATGAATTCGATCATGCCTTGCCTTCACTGTGAAATAATCATTGGCATCTCCAATATGTGTGTAGTTTCATTGAATGCACCACTATAGTCACAACTGATAGTCAACCAAGCCCTTTCACCTATCTCTCAACTAGGTCTCCACTGGATCTGACATGCATGTAGTTAACAATAGTATTTATTCAGTTTCATGTGAGACCACTACTTGTGAATTAATTAAATAATTAACTCACTGATCTCTCACTGGTGTATCTTTAGTTACAACTAGTTACAACTAGCACAACTAAGTTTAACTCACTTAACTGAGTTAAACTAAATAACAACTCACATAACTACACATCCAACTCTGTTACAACTTTGTATCACTCAGTTACAACGAAGTCCACTGTATGGTCCACCAATCGACCACTTCAACTTGAAATCCACTTAGCTAACTGATTTTCCACTTCGGTTAACTAGTTCCAAGTGCTCATTGAAAATAGACAACTATTTATTGTCTAATTTTTGCTAAGGGCTCAACAAAAATCGACATGCATTCCGTGAAACAAATTCGCACATGCATTCCAAACTTAGACTCCCATCCATCCATATAATTTTTTCAACCATATATAAATATATTACTACTAAAAATAGACTTTGATCCAAATTCTAAAAATAGACATATCACCTAAAAATAGCTTGTGGACTCCACCTAGTGTAGGTGCTTAATTTTCACTAGGATGATCATCTTTTGAATCTCAACAGTATTTTCTGGGCTATTTAAGCATGATAAAGATAGCATACCATACTGTACCATCGGTTACAATTGTGAAAACATCTATTGTTTCTTCTTCTTCGATGTTTTCGACAACATCCGAGTCTCAGAACATTGGTGTAGGACTCTTTAAGGATCCTTCCTTAATGGGCACCTTTTCATTACCATCGCCTGTGACATCGACAAAAATCACAAATATAGAGGCCTGCAATATGATATCTTTCACTTCGTCTGACTTAAGGAATATTCCCAATGTGTCTGAAATAAATAGGTTGGGAATCATGAGGATAGTTCTTTTACTGTGTCAACCTCATTAAAAAATGAATCGAGTGATGAGGATCATTAGGGGAATTTTGAGGTCTAAAATAGGCCTCCAAATAAAAATGTACAACAAAAATAAAATTTATAAGAACCAATAGGATTTAAGATGATGATGTCAACAATGGGGGATGATTCACCATTTTTGAAGTAAAAGGGTAAAATGATTAAAAAATAATAAAATAATAAAACTATTTTTTCAACTCGTATTTTCAACTTATCTCCAAAATTTTTTACTCAAATTTCGAGCGGGAGTACTTTTTGGATGCAAAATTTAATTTATCATCCAAGGAGTACCAATGTTGCATACTTTTGATGGACTCTGCTACACGAAAAATGAGAAATACATGAAAAAATGTTATTGAAATCACGTTTTTCATGTATTTATCAATTTTTGTGTAGCAGGATCCATAAAAAGTATGAAACATGGGTACTCGTTGGATGAATATTTGAATTTTGCATCCAACGAGTACTCTGGCTCAAAATTTGAGTAAAAACTTTGGGAGATAAGTTGAAAATACGAGCTAAAAAAGTATTTTTTTCTTTTTTCCCTCTGAAATTTGATGATGTAACCAAATATTATTTTATCATATTCACTATTATTTTGTAATTTCCTTAGGAGGCCCATTTTAGACCTCAAAATTCCCCTAATGAGTTCTTTTACTGTTTAAACCTCGTTAAATGAAACAGGTTCCCATGAGGATGGCTATTTTGTTGTGTCAACCTCATTAAAAAATGAATCAGGTCTTGAGGATAGTTCTTTTACTATGTCAACATTGTTAAAAAATCAATCAGGTCTTGAGGATAGTTCTTTTACTTTTTCAACCTCGTTAGAAATTGAATTAGCTTATGAGGATAGTTCCTTTTCTTGTGTCAAGCTCAATAAAAATTAAAACAAGGTTCCATGTGCATAGTTCTTTTCCTGTGTCAAGCTCGTTAAAAAATGAAACAAATCCTCTCCTAATTAAGTCGAGTCTTTCATCTAATATCGTAAATGAACCTTCATTCCATCCAACTATTAGTAACCAGTAGTTTACTTAGGTGAATGAAATGAAGCTAGGGGGGCATGTGCTCTTGCAGGGGGCATTACAATTTATTTCAAGCACAGTTTTCTACGTTTCAAGATTGTGTAAAAATGAAACCACTTTCAAGCATGATTTTTCCTTTGTTTCAAGCTTGCGTAAAAATGAAACAAACCTATTTCAAGCACATTTTTCTCTGTTTCAAGCTTGTGTAAAAATGAAACTACTTTCAAGCATATTTTTCCTCTGTTTCAAGCTTGTATAACAATGAAACCTATCTCGCATCCATTTCAGTTATTATTTTCATGTATCGTTAAACTCATGAAAATACCGAGCTTCTTTTTCTATTATTTTCAGTCTAGTAAAAACATGAAAATTCTAAGCTCTTTCCGTCTTTTCCTTCTTGTAAATTAAATTGAAATTCAGCGACAACGCATAGTTTTATCTCTTTTATGAGCTTTGTTAAACATCAAAAATGAATTCAAAGCATAGTTTTATCTCTTTTTTCAAGCTTTGTTAAACATGAAGAAGGAATTTAAAGAAAAATTTTATCTCTTTTTTGAGCTTTGTTAAATTCAAAAAAGGAACCCCCCTAGAGTTCTCTTTCAGCTCTTTTTAGACTCTCAAAATATGAAAATATTGCAAAGCGCTTGCCCTTTCGAGTTCATTAAAGAAATTGAAAGTGACATCTACTCAGTATAAGTTTGACCCTTTTTGGATTGAGATAGATTATGATTATGAAAAAGGAAAACCCTAGTCTAAGATGGCTAGGAGGTTCTCTTAGGTATTATTTTACGCTTTTTCAGATCTAAGGGACTATTACATGAAAAATAACTTATGGAGTTTTCTTTTAGTCCCTTTTTCAAACTTTCTAGACATGAAAAAGACTGAGTTCTCACCGTCGTTAGACACGTTAAAGTATGAAATAGGGATGGAATTGTCCATCATGACAAGATCGAGTTTCACCTTTGCTAGACTCGTTAAAATATCAAATAGTGATGGATTCACCCAAAGGGTGGAATTATACATCAAGCATATGTTATCCTCCTCAAGCTTATTAAAAAATAAAGAAGCACTTGTAAGCAATGACTAGGGAAAATTGGAAAGGGATTACACATTTTATGGTAGCAAGTCTCTCTTGAACGTGACACTTATTCACTTCATCTACATGATTTTTGGGTTGGGTAATCTGCTGAACGGTCTATCATACCATCCATCACTTCGGTTTTGGGTAAAATGCTTCCAATTCATTCAGTGTCGCCAATATGTTCAAGAGAAGTCACTCAGTTATTCCTCATCCTTTGAAATACTCATAAAACTTCATTTCATGACCACCATCCCTAACATTAATTCATCAGTTACATTCTATGTCCAAAATCATTACTCCCATTTCATTTTGGTCATGAGGGAAGAATAAATTCCCTCCTCTGATGAGTCGCTTCCTGTTGACATCAACTCATCATCCAGAAAATTGACTTAGAAATGACCTTTCAGTCCCTTGGAATTTGCTTACATCAACAATAGCTTTCTCGCTACAGGTGATAGGTTGAAATAAGAGGATTTCAACTAAAATACTTTGTATGGTGTTAGACACCAAATAATATATTAACACCATGTAGAATGTATTGTAGTACCTTGAGAGCCATTATCATCAACGGTGGTTTCTGTCGCATCTATTAATGGCTCACATTATTACATAGTAATCAGACGGTGTCTTCCCATGTTCGAATTTAGATAATATATTTGCATGGTTAGGATCATACTTTAAGCGATCAAGTGAATGAGATAGAAGACCCCAGATATAGTTTCATCCATCTGGGTTGGGATTTTAGGAGAAGTACCAAATCATTTGTACGATGGTCATTATTCAGATGGTCATCCAATCATGAGTCTATATCTGTAGATGACTTTCTGATGTTATGACAGTTTATGTGTTGAATATGGGATATGCCTCTCTCAACAATTCATGTACAAGATTAACATATGTCATGATGTATGGTATTGTAATTGATGCAGGTTGTTGTCCGCTTTAGTTCCTCCTCATCACATCATCAATCAAATCACTCAACATTATCATTTTTGAATTCATGCTTTAGGGGGAAATTGTTACAGGTCTATTTGGGCATAATCACAAAAAACAGATCAATATTCATTCGGGTCTATCATACTCTAAATTGTTTTCTACATGCCATAAAAAAGTCATCACATTTATGGCCTTCCTTCATGAAATTTTCACTGCTTAGATGATAGTTGAAGTGACCTATCAAGCGATTAACGCACCACTAGATAGTTGTAACTGTTTTTCAGAGAATCTACTCCCATGCAAGGTTAAGTGCACAGGATCTAGGCCCACTTTGGAATGCGTTGGTCGACTGGGAGCGAATTTTTCATTGGATTCCAGGAATAACCCCGACTTCTATTTACTTCTAGAAGTTGTTCCAAATTTCACCTCATCTGATAGCCTCAAATTTGGAACCCATGAAGTCATTAAACCTCTTATCCTCTTATTCCCATGAACAAGGAAACCTCTTCATCCATTTTTATGAAAGCCATTCAATGCTTCATTTATATCAAACTAAATTGACCTACTTATAAATAGAGCACTAAACATAGTGCATAAGAGAGAAAGAATTTGTGTTAAGTAGAGTTATGCTGGTGAGATATCAACTCTTGAAGGTGTTGTGCATGTACTGTGATGATGCTGGATTTTTGATGTTAGATTTGATGAGGATGGGTCTTTAGCTAGATGAGTGATAGTGAATCAGTCATCTGATTGTACTCTTCCTTCTATTTCATAATAAAGACGTTTGTTCCTTTCCTAATGCATATGTCAATGATGTTATATGTGTATTAATGAGTTTAATCGATTCAATTTGTTTAACTTGAATAGATTGGATTTCCTTTATGTTGTTTTCTATATTCTGTTTTCCATGGTAGGTATCAATCAAGAGAGTTAAGTTGGATTGAGAGCGATCAAAGCGACGAAGGGAGGTGAGGGAAATCGAACAGATTAAAAGTATGTTTCTCTCCCTTTATCTATTCATTTTAAGGAAACGATCAAATATATTTATTTATGTTGTTATAAGTGAACCAACCACTTACGGAAAGCACACTTATCTGTATTTTTGTATTTCCGTAAAACAATGATCATAGGGCTCTTTCTTCTCATGCCTAATTGTCTTCTCATATTCTTCAAACAACTTGCCAACATTCTCTCCCATGGTGAAGAATATATTGCAACAATTTCCCTCTTCTTTTGCTCGTGCATCCTCATCTACCATGTTACATCTTTGTGGTGCATGCCCCACTTTGGGATCAAAGGATTTGTGTTTTAGTTCATCTCTTTGGAGTTTGTTCCTTATTATCAGTCACTCACGAAAGTCGCATCAAGAAGATATGCTCTAATACCTAACTTCATTAGAGAACTTTTGAGGTATAAAATGTGCCTCTTAAGAAAAATGTACAACCAAAATAAAATTTATAAGAACCAATAGGATTCAAGATGATAATTTCAACCACGGGAGATGATTCACCATTTTTTGTGGTAAAAAAGTAAAAATATTAAAAAATAATAAGATAATAAAACTAATTTTTCAACTTGTATTTTCACTTTATCCATCTAAGTTTTTACTCAAATTTCGGGTGGGAGTACTCATCGGATGCAAAAATTAATTCCTCATCTAAGGAGTACCCATGTTGCATACTTTTGATAGACCCTGCTACATGAAAAATGAGAAATTTTGAAACATGGGAAATCCTTGTATGATGAATCAAATTATACATCCAATGAGTGTTCCCACTCAAAATGTAAGTAAACCCATAAGGAGATAAGTTGACAATACGATTTTAAAAAGTAGTTTTTTTTTTTTTTTTTTTCGTTTAAAATTTGATGACGTAATACAATATTATTTTATTATTTCCGCTATTATTTTGTTATTTCCTGAGGATGCCCATTTTATTCCTCAAAATTCCCATAATGGATCCATATCTTTTACTTCAGGGATTCATATATCATTGCATATAACAGAGTGTATAAACAAGTAACTTAGACACATGGAAAGAAGAAAAAATGAAAAGAAAACGTGACATAAAGGACACAACGATTTTATTACAGAGTTCACCAAGTGTGGGCTATGTCTCTGGACATTGCTCAATGTGAGGAGGCCTCTTTCACTAAAATGGCACCAAAAAAGTGAATTACAAGCAACTTTACAAAAATGACACCTTATTCCTCCGCTTCTGATGATGGTCCGAAATTGAAGACCTCGATTGGAGAAATATACTGTGCAGTTGGATTAATGGTGAGAAATCATGAAAAACTGATCATAAACTTGTTCTGATCTAGCATTGAAACCTATGGCCTCCAAAGGAACCTTTTTAGCATCTAGCAAGATTCCCTTCTCAAGGTTCCACCGCCCCTGGCCACTCCTGGTTTTGTCGCTCCACTCCTTTGTCCATTCCAATGGAAAATGATTTAAGGTTTTTATATAAGGCAGTAGGTGGAGTTACCAATGGATGAGACATTGGCCCGTTGGTTGGAAGTACTATGATAAGGTGCTGTAATTGGGGAGGTTTCAAGGTCGAACCCTAGAAAACATTTTTTTTGGTGTGAGTCATATATATATGGCGCAGTTAATAATAATTTGTTGTTTAAATATTACAACGATTTAAATGGTATCTTTGGAATATTTTATTTTTCGGGGAACCCATTAGCAGACCAACCCACATGGGATGGGCAAGTTCAAACCTTGTCGAGTTCCTCCATGTGGCACCATTCTATTGAGTGGTTGGGTGGGTCCACTGGTGGGTGGCCTACACACACACACACACACACACACACACACATATATTGGTTACTCCATTGGATTCATTGGAAAGTGGAGGGGGTGGCGGCCTGCCACCCCAAAATTATATTTTTTAAAAACGTTTTTACAAACCATTGATTAAACGTTTTCCACCAGATTTTAATTATTACTGGATGAATTAGGGAGGAAAAAAAAATTCCCTTCCCGACCATCATTTTCTGTGCACTGCCCCTTCACCAAATTGTTTCCTTGTCATTGACTGCCACTTGGTCCAATTTGACCAGAACTTCGACCGACTATATATTGAGCATACAAACTTGGATTTGAGTGCCAATCACACCATTGGAATCATGGTGTACGATCCGGTCCTGGTCTCACTTCCATATGATGACTTTTATTTTTGAGCTATTTGAAGGCCACTTCTATTTCTAGAGCCATCAGGATCATTCCTCTCCACTAATGAGATTTTATACCGCCAAAATATTTATCAATCAATTGGAAAGTGAGGAAATTTATCCCTTAATTTCTCTTTTTCCATCCATCAAGCCTTACTTGGATGCATTCATTTGAATCTAATACGAAGTTACTCCACGTCTCCCCATCATGAATTCTTGTTCTTCATATGAAGAATGATATCCTTTGGTATCTTGTCCAAGTATTTAGGTGAAAATTCATCCACGGTAGGAAATTTTCCAACCTCTTCAGTGTCCATGATCAATTGAGGCTCATAAAGCTGCAAGTTCTCAATGTTCACCACTAAGTACATCTGCATGTATGCTGAAAATAGAGATGAAAAACATTGCCTCCAATCTTCTCTAATATGGTGAATGGACTATCTCGGATTGGTCTCAACTTCTTTCCTTCCTCTTTCATCTTGACTTTTTTGATGTGCAGCCACATCCTGTCTCCATCCTGGAATTGGTGGTCGAATCGGTGCTTATCATGTTGAGCTTTGTATCGATCTTGACTTTTCTCCAACTTCTCCTGCATTGTTTGGTGAATAATCTAAATTTTCTAAATAAACTTCCATGCCTCGTCGTTGTCATATTTCCCACTGGAAATTTTGTCTCCCCTAAAGACAATGTCTAAGGGATCCTTTGGAAAATATCCAATGCATGTCTTGAATGGTGAGCTATTGGTGGATTAATTTGAAATACCTGGTGGATCCTAAAAACATGAAATGTGTTTACTTAACCCCATGTTGATGCGGGATGCGCTACATTGGAGAGATTGGTCACTACATCAATCATATAATTCAGGAGCATGCATCCAACATCAAACATAATTGGTCTTGATCTTAATCTTTATCTGAGCATACAAAGGAAACTAAACACCACATCGATATTAAGGATCTTGATACCATTGCTAAGATTAATAACTTCCATCATAGGAAGTTTAGGGAAGCCATCGAAATTGAGAAGCGGGAAATAATTATTAATAGGGATGATGGTTGGAAAATAAGTAGCAATTGGATTCTTTCCCTTTATTCTTTACTGGATTTCTATTTGTTCCCCCTTCTTCTTCTTCTTCATATTATTTTTTATATTTTAGGTGTCGCGTTTTCTTCTTCATTTTGTCATATTTTTTTCGTTATAATTTTTTTTTTATTCCATCTATTATACATTATATTTATTTTTAATATTGAATCATTGATATATATATATATATATATATATATATCATTTTTCTATGTATTTCATTCCTATAAAACTATATATAATTTTATACTTATAAAAATATATAGAATTTAAGATATGTTTGTAAATATAACATACAATGTAAAAAATGTATAATATATCTATATATATATATATATATATATATATATATATATATATATATTATAATAATAATAATAAAATAAGGGTACATAATATAAGAGACATTTATATAATTTTAAAATATTTATAGAAGATATATACATTTATTATGAACTTTTTATTTTTTATTCGTGTTTCATGGTCCGTAGCCGAATAATTTATTATTATATATTTTTAATTTAAGGGTTTTAATATAATTGTTTATGTGGTAAAAAATTTATTGTTTTTTTCGCTGGTGAAAAATGCTAATTATATTATCATTGGATAAGTGTCATTAAAATACATCTTAACTACAGAAAAACATAGCAACACAGGGTTGGGATTTGGCACAAGCCTTGCTCTAAACAGAAGGAAGCCTGAAGAGGAGCTAAGAAAATTAGTGTCTTTGGTTATTGCTGACACAAAAAGATCAAAATTATGTGTCTCATAATTACACATTAAGGAGGGGGATTTGGTGGAAAATCAGGAGGTGCAGAAAAGAGAGCAACCTATTAATGCATATGATAATAAATCTACTCCACTTGAATCTCCAAGGCACGGATATAGTCATTGGTGTGTCGGTGCTAATGCCATATAATCTCCACATAGTCTAGGGTCCCGTTCTACATATGATGGAGGTCATTGATATATGCAAGCATTTCATTCTGATACTTGTACTGTTGCTCCCTCAAGGTATCAATGTTGAGTTGGATGTTATTCTGCTGTTTCAAAATGGACTCCAAGGTGACCCGAGCTTCTAAGTGGCCCAAGGAGTGGGTTGGAGAGAAGGCCATATCAAATCAGAGTCTAAAATAGGCTCCACATGTTGCTATCTGCCCATCATATGGGGGTCGACACCTCCCCTACAGACATGCCCTCACTATTGAGGCATAAAACCACCATCACCACCACTTACTGCACTACCATGGGTAGAAAACTTCCTAACCAAATAAACACACCACACAATACTAAATTGAAAAGTTTGAAATAAAACACCACTTACCGAGCCTAAGCCATTGGAAAACACGATCCAATTAGGGAGGAGCCCATAGACCCAAACACCAACACCGTAACCACAGACAACAAAGAAGTAGGTAGACACACCACATGTCATGGGGTCCTCAAAGCTCCTACAACCCCTAAATTATAATCTGAAGGTGCTCTCCCCAATGAACTCATGAAGTCGGGATGCTTCTACAAACATGAGATAGAACCAGGAAACAAAAAAAATTGTGACTTCTGTCGACCCACACAGACCAAGGCAGAAACCATGCAAATCATCAGTTCAGATAAAGGATTCTTCCCCAAAATCCTATGGCCAAGCTTGATATAGAGGAAAATTCCTCTCCTAGCCACATTTGACAACCTTTTCTTATTCTGCTGCTCCAAGCCACAAGTTGAGCCATGACACAAAACCACAACTCATTCTCTCCCGACACTCTCTCCTCATCGCCCAACATTTGTGAATTCCCATATGCATGTACTTGTGGAGTATTAAATAAGGCTCATGAGGAAAGGGGTATGTGTACCTATGCCTCTTCACTGCAAACATGTGGTGCGTGGAGGCCATGATGGCTCCCCGATCTAAGGCACTTCCAGCTGGCCTATTAAATGATGACCCCCATCAGGGATTTATAGAACATCCTTTAATAATGATTACAAGGTCTGGTGTTCTCCGTCATCTAGATCCCCCTTTTATTTTATATATGCCTAGGAAATTCTGTATTTTGTTTGTTGAGTGGAAGCGCCAAAGTTGTCCAACCAATATACTACCTTTTTACCGTCCCGAAGCACGTGACTGATAGTGACATACTCAAAAGAAATCAATGTGCACTGGATGTAGGACAGTTGTAATTCGAGGTGCCAAATTTTCGCCACTTTCTAGGGGGGAAGAGCCATTGATAATTATCTAAACCATGTCAATAATAAGGCATGAGTCACCCAATATTTAGATCTTCCCATAGTGAAGGTGAAAGGATAGGTTAATTCCCACCTCAATCCCAGTCATTTATGACACATTATGTGTTGTTACACCATAGGAACATGAGTATACTACACATGGGGAGCTTGAGGAGCCTTGGAGGGAAACTTGAAGACTAGTTGGGTCAAGGTTTCCATTGGAATCCCCATCAAAATTAATGTATATACAAGCCTACGGGGGAGAGAGGAAGTGGGAGGGGGAATGGGTAGGGGAATATTTGGAGGTAGAAGGCCTAGGATGAACCAAATTGAATGAAATATTCAACAGGGATAGAATCTAAGATTCATAAGGTCCCACATCCCAGCCTGTTGGATCTTATTTTTATACGAGGATGGTTTACTAGATGTTAGGAGTAGTATGGTTCTATATATGAGCATTGGATGGTGGTTTTCCTTCAAATATGACATGAATTATTTCTCTCTATGTATTCCAAAGAAGTAGCCCGAGATTGAGCCAGCAAGCTCGACCCACCATAGGATTGGAATATTAATGAGTTGGAAAATCTTCAAGAAGCTATCATATGTCTTTAGGGTGGTGATATATAGGGCTGAAAATAAAGGAGACCTGATCCCATACTTCATATGTGGTGCTACATCCCACAAATATATGGAGCATGGATTCTTCTGCTTGCTTGCATAGAGGACACATCGACAGGCCAACAAAGTCGTGCTTCTTAAGGCGATCCCAGGTAAGTACACTTTTGTGGAAAACTAGCCAAAGGAAGTGTGATACCTTTTGCAACAAGCTATTTTTCCATATTTTCTACTAGAAGGAGTTCTCCGAATGGATCATTGCATTTTCCTTGATGAGGTAACCTTACCTAAAAAATAAAACTACGGTAATAGAGAGGCCCCGTATGAGCTTATCTGACTCTTGAGATAGATGAACACATCGTTGTGAAAGAAGAGAACCCATTTTCTCATGAGCCCTCTAAGGTATATTCAGTGGACACTCTGCATATGACTTCCATCTCTGCCATCCCTGATCATCGACTGCTTCGTTCGAGTAGTCCTCCACCCGAGTGGAAAGGATCGAATGGAAAAGGGGCATGAGGTCGGAAAGGGACTGATCCTGATCGAGATGAGGAAAATGCTGCCAGGATTCCTGCCAGAATAAGGATGAATACCCATTCTTGACTTCCCAAAAGTAATGGTCACAAATTATATCACTAATTTTATTGGCAAGATTCCAAATTACTGAACCTATATTCAGAATAGGGTCACAGATGAGGGCATCCTAGGATATCCCCTTTCTGTATTTTTGGGTCCATATTTTTTTCCAAATATCCTCTCCTCCTTGGATCCATATCCACCATATTTTGTCCCTAAGAATGGCACTAATAACTGCAGGTTCCCTCATAATGAGGCCTCCTAGAGCCTTGGGGAGGAAGAGCTTGTGCCAGACAACATGCGGCCATTTCATGTCCATGGATGCTCCGCTCCACATGAATAGTTTGAATATTTCTATTAGCTCTGATTATATGCATTTGGGGGAAAGGAGGGAAAATAGTTGATACACTATAATGGCTTGTAACATAGATTTTAGTGGGGTATCTCTTCCATCTAGGTTGAGGACGCGAAAAGTCTAGCTCGATAACTTGGTTATCTTGAAGAATAGGTCCTTCCAGGGAGCAATGCGTAGGGGACTAAAGATGAGAGAAACCAATCGAAGGAAGAGATTGTATGGTGAAGCCCAAAAATCTAGCCAGTAAATATTGAACTGGTTGAGGTGTATGGAAGAAATTAATACTCGATTTATCCTTGTTTAGGAGCATACCTCAAGCATCTTGGAAGTCCACCAAAATTTCGTTCAACTGGGCCACTTCCGTGAGAGTAGCCTTACTGAATAAAATATTGTCATCCATGAACTATTGGTGTGTCATACGAACATTACTTCTGTGCAGGTGGATGTCGTCCACCAAGTTCGATTGATTGTAAGCCTTTATCACTCTTCACAAGCCCTCTACTGCAATGTTAAAGAGGAATGGGGATATAGGGTCCCCTTATCAGATTCCTCTAGAAGATATGAAGGTCACCAAAGGGGATCCATTGATCAGGATTGAGAAAAAATGGGTGGATATCAGGGATATGATCCACTGGATCAAATAATCGGCAAATCAAAAAGCCCAGAGGATTTCCAACATATAATCCTAGTTCAGGAAATCACAGGCTTTTAATAAATTTAATTTTAGTAACATACCTCTTGTTTTGTGGACCTACAAGGAATGGATGGTCTCATGGGTCGAGACAATGCCCGATGTGTCCTTCAACAAAACCCAATTATTCCTATCTTATAATGTGATAGAGGGTAGGTTTCAGACATCTCACCAAAAATGTGGAGAGGATTTTATAGATGTAATTGCATAGGGCGATTGGTCAAATATCACTGGGACATAAGGCCTCCTTGACTTTGGGGATGAGATTAAGGAAGGTGGCATTAAGACCCGACCAGATTTCATGAAGATGACGTGATTCCTCCAAAACATCCCAGATGTATTGACTCAAGAACAACCACCCCGCTTTGAATAATTCAATGATGAATCTGTCATGACCAAGAGATTTACTAGAGGGCATAACCTTGAACAACTCTTCCACTTCTAAAAGTGTGATGGAGCTAATCAAGGCATCGTTCTGAGTAGGAGAGAACATGGATGGGATATGCTACATGATAATTTGGATTTCTTTGGATCTATCATATCCTTCGTCTCATAGTAAGGAGGAGACATATGCCTTTAGTTCGTTCTCAATATATCTTTGGAGTTCATAGAAAGTATAAGTAGCTCCTTGAATTTGAGTGATATGGTTGTGTTGGCGATGATTGATCATGGAACTACGAAATAATTTAGAGTTCCACTCACCCTCTCTCAACCACTGAATGTGTGATTTCTGACACCATAGGATCTCCTCTTGATGTTTTATTTCTTCTAGCTCTCATATAAAAATTGCCTCTTCTTCCACCTTCTCCAAGGAGCTGTCTTCCTATATTATTATCCTCTCAACTTCATCCAACCGAGCTTCCAACTTGAATTTATCCTCAAATATGTTGCCAAACTCCTCACGATTCTAGGTTTTGATTCTAAGTTTCAATGCCTAAAGTTTCTTTTAGAAGGATGGCATCTTGTTGCCCAGAGGATATTCCGTCATGGTCCACCAGGTTTCAAGTTTTACCATAAAACTAGGATGTTGCATAAAAAATATTTCAAATCTAAAGGGCTTTCTCTGGGGATTAACTGTAGTAGTCAATGCCAGACTAACAAGCCAATGGTTTGAACTAAGGGAGGGTAAGATGTCAGTTTCAAAATTTGGATATTGTAAAATTATATGTTCTAAGAGGGGGAAATGATCCAACTGGTTGGCCACCTAGTTCTGTCCACCACGTATATTACTCCAAGTATGAAGGTTGTATTTGGGAAGAATGTAAACTAGTTGGAGATCTGCTATGGCATCATTGAATACCAAGGAAGAGGGGTCCAATATCCAAACTTCGCCTCTCTTCTATTTAATATTCTTGATCATATTGAAATCCCCTCCAATAATTGAATCTTATAATGCACAAGAGCAACTCAATACTTTTAGTTGGGAGAGAAATAGGTATTTGTCGCATGGTGTAGAGGGACCATAAACTATAGTGAGAATTTTCGATGCTTACGCACCTATCAACATGAAGGACATAGAAAGGGAGAACCAAGTTCCAACCCAATATTTAAATATGAATTTTTCCAGATCCCTAATAATTTCCAAACTCCCAGTGGTCTCGATTGCTTCTATGGAAACTGCTTTATTGTTCTTCTAACAACGTTGGAATTTTTCAATAATTTTTTCTTCATTCATTTTTGTTTCTTGTAAAAGGTCAATTTCCGGCTTATAGTTAGAAATCATTTCCTTTAGGGATCGGGTTGCACCAGGACTATTGAATCCCTTGATCATAGTCCCTGGGGAATTTTGAGGTCTAAAATGGGCCTCCTATGAAAAATGTAAAACAAAAATAAACTTTATAAGAACCAATAGGATTCAAGATGATGATGTCAACCATGGGGGATAATTCACCATTTTTGAAGTAAAAAGGTAAAAAGATTAAAAAATAATAAAATAATAAAACTACTTTTTCAACTCGTATTTTCAACTTATCTCCAAATTTTTTTACTCAAATTTTGAGTGGGAGTACCTGTTGGATGAAAAATTTAATTCATCATCCAAGGAGTACACATGTTGCATACTTTCGATGGACCCTACTACACGAAAAATGAGAAAAACATTAAAAATGTGATTGCAATCACGTTTTTCATGTATTTCTCATTTTTTGTGTAGAAGGACCCATCAAAAGTATACAACATGGGTACTCCTTGGCTGAGGAATTTCATTTTTTATCCAATGAGTACCCCCACTTGAAATTTGAGTAAAAACTTTGGGAGATAAGTTGAAAATATGAGTCAAAAAAGTAGTTTTTTATTTTTTCCCTCTAAAATTTGATGATGTAATCAAATATTATTTTATTATTTCTAATATTATTTTATAATTTCCTTAGGAGGCCCATTTTAGACCTCAAAATTACCTTAATGGTTCTAGGAGATGATCTTCATTGGAAAGGAGGGATGTATCTAGGAAACTAATTCGTCAGTTGTCCCATCTACCATGAGTTCAACAGTAATTCACCTGCATCATGGATCAAGTATTTTGTTGAATTCCTCCCCTTATTTCCCTTCTCTAGTCCCCTTGAATCTACAATGGTGAGATCCAATACATTGTTGTCTTTTTTTGTACTGCTCAGATCTGGATCCAGTTTGCTCGATATAGTTTCCCATTGAGAGTAGAGATGGCCAAAGCGTGACAATTGATTCCCTGCAATATCTTTGACATTTTATTAGATCCGGGTTTTGAATATATCCAAAATTTCCTTCTCTTATGTACCTAATATGTTGTCTTTCTCTTCCACTTTGAAAATTTTGCTGGTATGGGTTAGGACTTCTTTGACCTGTCTGTCATCCTTAGTGTGTTATGGAATTTTCCTCTTGGTGGCCATCTTGTTGCCTGGGAGAATGAGTTACTTATCAAATTCCATGGATTGAATGATATAATTTGAGGAGGAGAGGGCTTCCAGCGTATGCTCTAGATTTAGATCCAAGGTTTCTAAGGCGGCAAAAGGATTGTCAGAATTTGGGATCATTGTGGTTGTCGGGACCTTACTAGTCGACTTCAGCCGAGGTTGAGGGTCCTCCTTAGTCGCAGGACGAGGCTACAAAGAATATTATGAGGATCGATTTGGGCATGGATGGCACCCCCCAAATTTCTAAAACCCTTCTTCATCTCGGTGTTGAGCGGAAAACTTGTTTTCCTCTGCAATTGTCAGAGAGAAATCTCTGAATAGGTGGCCATATTCATGACACTACTAACATTTGAAAGGGAGATGGCCATAATCGAGCGACTGGATCTAGGTTGAATCATGGTATATCATCTCGATGGACTCCATCAAAGGTTTTGAAATGTTTATATGCATATAGATATGGGATAAATTTTCCAATGGAGTTCCCTTTCCTTCTTGTATATCATGTTCCCAAAAATATTCTCTTAGCGAGTACAATTGTACCTAGACCGGATTTGAATTCTTCTTTATCAAGATTATAGAAATCCTCCCAGTACCTAAGGAATAGTCTCACACTACTCATGAAATATGGTTCATTTTTGAAGATGCGCTTCATGTCCTCCAGATACTTGAAAATGATAGTGAAGAACCCTTTTTCTTGAAATAAAGCTCGAATTGTCCTCGCGTTGCCCATTTACATTGGATCCACAACAATATATCTTTCTCCTTGGGTGAAATGCCCAAACATTTGTAGAACATGTCATGATCTTTCATATACTGGGGGGCTTTCTCTAGGAAGTAGTTAGGGTTTACAAACTTGAGATTGGTCGTGGCTTTAGGAAAACAGAAACTTCTCCCTTTGGCTTTCCATTGCACCACGATGGATGGATTTTATTTAGTACCTGATGTGGTGAGAGTGACATATGTATGGTTCTTTACCCATGGATGAATGGGACGGTTCAACGCGTCCTTAGAGGACTGCAACCCTTCACACTGAGGCGAGGGGGAATTCATTTTCTCATATGCAGTTTACCAGCGCGGTCCGACAGAGCTAACAAGCTGCTGGAGAATCAGAGAGGTTCAGATTCGTCAGGAGGGTATTCAGGTAGCCAAAAGCAGAAACCCTAGTAGAGTGTCAATTTTTTTGTAATGTATTGAATTTCTCATTAATTGATATAAAAAAAAACATAAATAAAACTAAATTATTAAGAGAAAATTAAATAATTTATTAGATATTGAATTTATATAATATTTTTATTTTTATTTTCCTAACAATCATATATTAATGACTAGATTTCTTAAATCAATATATTTTATTTCTTTATAATAATAAATATTAAATTTTGATGTCTCATGGAGAAAATCAATTGGTAATTGAAGTAATGTGAGTCCTAATCAAATTGTGAGATCCAATATTCAAACCCCCTTGATTGTGACCTAGTTTATGGAGAGGAGGACAGGTCGTAGACCCCTAGATGTTTACTAGTAGCTATGTGTCATATGGGCTACTAGGTTCCTCTCAGATAATAAATAAATAAATAAATATCAAATCTGTTTTATTTTGGAGGGAGTTGAGAGAGTGGGGTCCAAGTGGTGAACACTAGTCATATCAACCCCCTGGTTCATGCCTTCTTGTAGTTCCTTTGTTGGGTGTTTCCCTCTTCTTTAGATACTTCGTTAGTGTTTTTGGTAGGGATATTGTTTCATGTGGCTGGATGTTTGTGGCTATTGGTTCGTGTGCATTGGGCTTTCATCGGGGTCTGCTCTTGGTCTAAGCTAAGTTACCTCTTGTTTCGTTGGGTTGTATATTTTCTCTCTTCCCATTTCCATCATCTCTTCCTTTGTTTGGTGCTTCCTATGTTGTTGGCCTAATAAGAGGATGTTGCAGTTTTCTCGTGGGGATTTTTTAGCCTCGTTTTATCGTTAAGGGCTTTGGCCTTTTTTAATGGATCAACGATTCCTTCTATTTCTTGGTATAGGTTATCGCTAGTTCTTGTTGTTGGGTTTCCACCGAGATATTTTTTGGGGATTCATGGTCATGTTGGTCCCTTCTTAGATCATTTCAAGTTTTAATCTATTTCTCTGGAAGTTTTGTTCATTGGCCTTGTGTCATTTTATCTTTAAGTTTTTTGTAATGTGGTTTATTGACCCTTTTCTGTAATGTTTCTATGTTTATCAATGGGATTTGTCTAGGTCTCTCTTTGGGGCTTAATTTGTGGGCATGTGTTCCATATCTATTGTTTTTAATAGTTCAGTGGCCTAGGGTTTTTCGCCCCTAGGGTTTTCAATTTTTGTTTGAATGTAATGCATCCTTCCATGCCTTGGTTGGAAAAAGTACCCTAAAATGCACCTGCACATATAAAAAATGTAATTTTCTTCTTGTCTGATGAACAAAAAGCTACAAGGTGATCAAATCCATCAAATTATTACTTCCATCAATTTCATATTGTGTTTATGATATTACCTCATCAATACTTAAGCATTCTTCAACCCTCTTGTAAATTTTCTCTTGAATACTTTAATAGTATTATCTTCATCTATTGTGGTAGTATATTCATAATTTTATATTTTATTTGAAATCCTATAGATGCATTTCGTGTTCTGAACATCATTAATAAGCTCTTTATTATTATCACACAACATTTTAATTCCCTCGTCTTTATTTTTAATTCATCCCATGATTTTTTTTTCCTAACAATATTTTATGTTTTTCTTTTATGAACCTTATTAATGAGTACTTCATTAAGGTCATTCATATTTAACAATTCATCATCATTGTTCTTTATTTCCTATGTAACAAGTTCTTAACATAGAATAATAAACCAAAGTACTAGAATGTGTTGGGAATCACGATTGCCGTTAGACCAAAACCCACAGGTGTTAGTCATTGATCGCATCGCCAGATATAAGGATCCATGAGAGGCGGTTAGTCCATGTTACGAAACACACAGGGAGCATTGGTATATCTAATGTCCAACAATCTCCCATATATACTTGCCTTGGGTTCATATCAATGTGTAGACCTAGTGAAGAGGATTTTTGAAGCCATTTGACTTGCCTTACTTATGTGATTAGAAAGCTAAAAGTTTGCTAAAACATAACATATTAATGACTCATCAACCCACCCATTATAAAATGTTATTATTTCCCTTATTAATTTGAATTATATTCAAATTTATTGACGAGAGAGACTCTTTACTCATCATAAAAGTGATTGTTTTTGTAGTAAAAAATTATCTACTCAATCCCCTTATACTTACATAAATTGTCATTTTCATTTTTTAACATCCAGTTTACTTGGGTAATTTTCTAAGTCACTTTGGGATGTTTCCTAAGCCTAATTAGTTTCAAATATATTATTTTTCACCCTTTCCTTTTTAATCCATATGTAAGCCCCATGTTAACGCAAAAAATACTTATTAAGCCCTAGATATTAAGTGATTACATTTTATTATTATATTTTTTTATAGGCTAGAACCCCTCATGGTCCCATTTTATTATAATTGTACCTTTTTCTGTTATATATATACTAAGGATACCTAGTATTAGGTGACACCTAACTTTGCAAAAATATTCATTGTGAAGTGTAATGCCTCAAGCCATGGAATTGGTGTAGTTTTAATGCAAAAAGTGAGGTGTCTTAACTTTGAATGTAATAATCTTAAAGAATATAACTTAGACCCACATATGAAAAAGAAATGTTGTTCATACTGCATGTAGTTAAGAAAAGGTGTCCATACCTAATAGTAAGATACTTCAAAGTAAAAAAAAATTTAGAGAGTCTGAAATACTTCTTAGAGAATAGACTATCTTTATAATAGAAACAAAAATGGATCAAAAAAATTTTGGGTTATGACATTTAAGTTATATATAAAAAGGAAAACAAAATATTGTGGTAGATTCATTGTCAAGGAAAGGGGAAAACAAAAATGGTTTACTAAATTCCATTTCCTTTCCACAATCTAGCTAAGTGGAAGAGGCAAGGTTATAATGGAAATAAGATGAAAATATATGAAAGATCATTCAACAACTACATGAGGACCTTGATGTAGTGGAAAAATTTATGTGGAAAAATGATTTATTATGTTATTATGATCTCTTATACTTATGTAAGAATTTGAGATAAAAAGTTCAGAATGTCCACAACCTTAATTTTTCAGTCTACGTTTCGAGTCTAGATCAAGACTCATCTTTAAGAAGAGAAGAATTTAGGGTATACAAATACAGGATGGAAAGAATGAGGGGAAGTGAAGAGCTGAACAACTCAATACAAGAAAAAATATTTTGATTTTTTTTTAAATTATTTAAAATTAGATTTAAAACAATTTTTATTTATTTAAATTTATATCTGTAATAAGATTCATTTATTTTAATTAGTTTTATTTAATTTTTTTATTATTTTCTTAATATAAATTTTATAGGAATATGATTTAATTAGACTAGAGGTGTGTAATTTAAAAATATGTTATATATTCAACTATTAATAATATTGATTTTTAATGATATTAGTTTTAATTAATAATATCAATTTTTTTTAGTTGACATATTATTAATATTAATTAAAATATTATTAGAAATATTTATAATTGCCTATAATAATGTAAAATTAATATTAATGGTAATAGAGTGCAATATGGATTGATTTGAATTTAATAATAAAGGCTAGTTTTAAGATACGATTTTGAAGTTTTAATGGTATAATTAATAATGCCATTTTACTATTATTAATTACAATATTAAATAGTAATAGACTCTCCTACTAATAATAATATTTATTGATTAATAACAATAACAAGGTATAAATTTATGAAATTTATTATGATGGGATAATTAAATTAATATGAAAGCTTTAAATCATTAATTATTAAAAATAGTAGGTTAATTATGATATGATTTTAGAGGATTATTATTATAAAATAAGGTTAAGAGGGTTGAGATATTAGGGGTTGAAGTGGAGGGGAAATGGAAAATGGGAGAAATGTAGGAAAGTTATGAGAAAATTGGGAGGGGAGATAATGAGAAATGTGAAAGGAGACGGAGGAGGGAGGAGCATTTTGCACATAGCAAGGGATGTTACAGGGAAATATGATTAAATGATAAGGATGATGCAATGAGGGAATATGAAAGGAGAGGGAAAATGGAGACAAACAGTTTTAAGGGGCACTTATTCCATAGAGAGGGTAAGTACGGGGATCCAATTCCTAATCACCTCCAAACTTCCATCCCTATTGAGGTTGTGACTAAGAATTCTCAACTTAGTCATAAGGTAATGTTTTAATTACACACTTCTGTTGTATGAGGACGTTCAAGGTTCTTGAATACATACCATCAGATCAAGAAAGATTATTTCTATGAAGGTATTAAAGTATATATGCAGAAGTTTATGGAAAAATGTGTGTTATGCCGATAAAATAAACGAGATACTCTCAATATCTTAGTTATACCAAGCTAGAGTAAGGAAGAAGTTTTAATGGATTTTATTATAGGTTTACCCAAATCTAAAGGAAAGAGTGCCATTATAGTAGTTCCTTATTGAATGAAAAAGTATTCCAATTATTTATCTCTTTCTCATCCTTTTAAAGAAAGAATTTTGGCAGAATCATTTATGGAAATAGGCAAAAATCTACATGGAATACCAAAGATAATTTTAAGTGACAAAGATCCAACTTTGACTGGAATTTTTTGGACTGAATTATTTTCTTGTTTTGATACTTAGTTTGATCGAAACTCATCTTACCATCCTCAATTTGATGTGAAAGATGAGCTTATGCATAAACATTTACAAGGAAAGATACATTACTTTTCATATAATAAAACGACAGAATGGGTCGAATGGTTTCTCTTGATAGAATGGTGGTATAACACACCCTTCCATACTTTATCAAAAATGTTACCCTTTATGGAAATCTATGGATATCATCCTCTATCCATCACATCACCCTTGAAAGGGACTATAAAATCTCAAGTATTGGCGAGACACATACAAAACCAATAAGAGGTTCTCAAACGATTGAAGGACAACTTGGTTATGGAAAAAAAAGAGAGGATGAAGCAACAACGATATCAATATTGCAATGAAAGTGAATTTGTAGTGGGTGAGTGGATATTTGAGAGACTATAACTCTATAAATACATGTATTTTAAGAAAAAAAATGAGGACGATAAATTAGCTATGAGATATTATGCCCCCTATACGATTTTGCAAAGGATTGGAAGTATGGCTTACAAATTGGAGCTCCCTCCATCTTCACATGTACATCTACGATTAGGGGAAATTCAAGGTAAAAAATGAGCCTCAAAGCAAAGAATATATTAATGAAATTTACTTTAAAATAAAAAATAGGATTGAAGATGATGATATCATCCCCAAGGGTAAACATTTTGGAGGGAAAAGAAGAAAACTATTTTTTTAATTGTATTTTCAGCTTACCTCCATACAAGTTTACTCAAATTTAAAATGTAAACACCCAATATATAGAAAATTAAATTCCACTTCCAATGAGTATCCACTTTTCATACTTTTGAGTAAACTTACATTGAAAAAAAATTAAAATACATGAAAAATTTGTGTTTAACATGCTTTTTTTGTGTATTTTCAATTGTTTTTGATGTGGTTCTAATAAAAAGTATGCATAGTGGGTACTAGTTGGATGTGGAATTAAATTCCACATCAAACAGGTGTATACACTTGAAATTTTAGTAAAGTTATAATGATATAAGAGAAATACAATAAAATAAAGTAGTTTATGTTAGTGTAAAATATTTCGGCAAGTGTACCAAAAAGAACTTACTCAAGGTATGGATGACAAATATCCCTAAAAACATAAATGGTTGTTAAACCATTTAGATCTGCAATAGAAAATGAAAACAAATCCTGCAAAAACCCAGATCTATGTAGTAAAAGTAGTTAAACAACAAAAGGAAATAGTAACTGATGCAAAAAATAACTACAAATAACCAATGGACAAGATAAGTTTAAAGAATGATATTTTCCATTATATAACACCTGGTGAAGGAAACAAGTATATGTTACCAGTCCCCCTTAATGGGATGGGTTCTTGGTTGTCCTTAATGCTTCATCTTCATAAATTTCTCTCTCTCAATGATGTGGAAACCCAAAATATGTGATTAACTCAAGTGGGAGCTCAGATGGGAAAAGAAAATGGTAGCGACAATGAGAATGATCAAAGCTAAGAATGAGTGGAAAAAACCTCCTATTTATAACAAAATATTGAGTTATCCTCGAAAATGGAGAATAATAAAGCATTACTAACCATAATCTAGATCTAACCACCTAGAATATTTTATTATATTTTGTTGGAGGGAAAAGATATTTAAATTGATTAAATACCTTTATTTAGAATTAATAAACAAATAAATGATTTATTTATCATTTCAAGAATGTGGTTAGATAATATTAAATAAATAATGATATTTATAATTATTCCTAGGTAATTTAGACAAATTTAACAAGGAATAATAACCAAATAATCATTTAATTAATTATTCCTAGAGAATAATAAGAAAAACACTGATTTATCTAATTATTTCTCATAATTGGGTCAAATGTGACAAGGAATATCAGTTAAAAAATGGTTTAATTAATTATTCCCAGAGGAAAATAAAATAAATAATGATTTATTTAACTATTCCTCATGGGGTTTCTTGTTTTAACCAGAAATAACTTAATAAAATATTTTTTATTAAATTATTTTGTATAGTGAAAGAAATTTCACTATGGTAAAATTTGTCTTACAAGGTGTACCTCAATCCACCTGGGTAGAAATGGTTAGCTGATCAATTTTTGGTGGTAACAGATTGCCCCCGAACATACGAGTGTTAGGAGAAAATCATATGATCGAAGTATGTTGTAAGAACAAAATCAATAAACACCAAAGGGGAGTCGGAGAGAGAGAGACATAAATGAAGCAAAGCGAGAGAGGACAGTAACTAAGGGTCCGAGACCTACAAAATATCATAAGTCTCCTTTGATTTTGGATTACATGATCTCAATGAGGCTGGGGAGGCATACCCATACGCATCGAGATAACTAATTACAAAGAATAATGGTGAACCCAACATTGTGGGACTCAAAAAAAAATGTATGATACATGATACATGACATGTTGGCATCAATGGGCCATAAAATAATACAATAGATCCCATATACATAATGTGCCTAGAAAAATAAAGGCTAGGACTGAAGACAATAAAATTTTAGTACACCAGACATAAATAATGCCCCTCCATACGCCATGGGGAGGGGGTGGGTATAACAACCAAAGAAGGTTTGATGAATAAGAAAGGGCTCTACAAATATGAATGGATCATCTGAATGAGATATGCATGAATGGGTGATGTAAGTGGCTGAAACTGGACCCATCAAATCTGTGGAACTGAATTTGAGGCTCTAGCATAATATAAGGTCATTCGGCCATGTCGGGGTCTAATTGAAGCACCACCCCCTCATGAGGTCTGAAACATCTCTCACACACACCTGAGAATCACTGGTACAATCAAATGGATCACCGTACCATCAAGTGTATGATCCTCAATCCTGCAATAATGAGTTTGGGTCGAGCACATGAGAAGAAACCATGTCAAAGAGAAATAGTGATTCACTTTTCTTGATTCGAGGCATCGAAAAATAATGAAATATGGGACCAAGGCACACCACCCTCTAGACTGTTTGTTGTGTAAACAACTCCAAAAATAGAAGAAAAGAGATATCAACGCCTTAGAAATAAGCGACTTCGAGGGGGAAACCTCCAATACATTACATACATGAAAAATTCTTGGATGATACAATTTACAAAACCTCCTTTCTATATATAGGAGTCCATGTGGCCATAATGTAATCCTAGTGGGCCACAATGTAATCCTAGTTGACCTAGAAATAATAATTTAAGGGCATAATAATAACAAAATGGGGGTTACAAGGGTACAATAATAACAATAAGGGGGTTACACTAATAACAATAAGGGACTATACTAGTAATATAGGGACCTAACATGCCCCTCTCCTTCAAAAAAGTGTTGTCCTCAACGCTTGAGTAGCTCTGGGTGCTTCTGCATAAAATTCTCATCCTCCCATGTAGAATCTTCAGTGGGTAAGTTCTTCCACTTGATGAGATACTCTGAAATTGATCGATTCCGTAGTTGTCGAGTTCTTGTTTCCGTGACCACTTTAGGTTCCAATATGATTTTTCCTTCCTCATCAAGTTCTGGCAATATTGTTTGAACTGGAAGATTTTCACCTATAACCTTCTTTAAGCATGAAACATGGAAAACTGGAAGTACTCGCGAAGAAGCAGGAAGCTCCAATTTGTATGCCATAGTACCAATCTTTTGCAACACCTTGTAAGGACCATAGTACTTTGGCGATAATTTATTATCCTTCTTTGCTTGCTTGAGGCACATTTGTTTGTATGGTTGTAGCCGTAAAAATACCCAATCTCCTACATCAAAACTTCTCTCGCTGCGATGTTGATCTGCCTGTTGTTTCATTCGATTTTGTGCCAAATTCAGGTTATCCTTTAAGAGTTGGAGAACTTCTTCTTGATGCTCGATGTGATCTTCCACTGCTTGAACCTTCGAATTTTCTCTTAAATATGATGTGATGGATGGTGGATGATATCCATAAAGTGCCATAAATGGGGTCATTTTTGCTGCGGTATGGAAGGAAGTGTTATACCACCATTCAGCAAGAGGTAACCACTTGACCCATTATGTTTTTTTATCAGATACAAAACAACGAAGATATCCTTACAAACATTTATTTACTATCTCAGTTTGACCATCAGATCGAGGATGATAAGATGAGCTATGAGCTAATTCAGTACCCAAGCAAGAAAATAACTCTGTCCAAAAATTTCCAGTAAAAATGGGATCTCTGTCGCTCACAATAACCCTTGGGCTTCCATGTAGCTTTTGAATTGTGTCCATAAATGTAGTAGCAACTATACTTTCTTTAAATGGATGAGATAATGCACAAAAGTGTGCATACTTGGTAAGTCTATCAGCTACCACCATGATGACACTCTTTCCTTCGGACTTAGGTAAACCTGTGATAAAATCCATTGAAATCTCCTCCCAACGTTGACTTGGAATGGATAAAGGTTGTAGAAGACCCGGGGTCTTAATTGTCTCAACTTTATTTTGCTGGCAAACCAAACATTCCGCCACAAACATTTGACTATCAGATTTAAGGACATCCCAAAAAAATTCTTTCTTCACCCTATGGTAAGTTTTTAAAAATCCCGAGTGTCCTCCTAAAGGAGAAGTGTGCAATTCCAAAAGAATATTTTGTTTTAGTTGGGAATTCTTACAAATATATAAGCAATATTTGTACCATAAGGAATCATTTTTCCAACTAAATGTATCAGATGTACTAGGATCTTGCTGCAAATTTTGAATGAGTGTCCATACATCTTTGTCCTTCTTCAATTCATCTCTTGCTTCGGTTATCCATTCTGGTTGGATAATAGAAATGGCACAAAGCAATGCTTCCACCTCTTCATTATTTCTTGAGAGTGCATCTGCAACAACATTAAGCTTTTCTTTTTTGTAGATTATTTAAAAGTCATAACCCAACATCTTTGTGACCCATTTTTTCTGCTCTTCTGAAGATAGTCTTTGTTCCAAAATGTGTTTAAGACTATCATGATCAGTTTTTACCTTGAAGTGTCTTCCCATTAGGTAAGTTCTCCATTTCTTTAGTGCATGCAGTATTGCTAGCATTTCCTTCTCATAAATAGGTTTCTGTAAATACTTTCCTTTGATTGGACGACTTTCAAAAGAAATGGGTCTTCCTTCCTGCATTAAAACAAGACCAATTGCATTTCCTGAGGCATCACATTCCACAATAAAGGTTTTTGTGAAGTCTGGCGTAGCTAAGACCGGTGCTAGGCACATTGCCTCTTTAAGATGTTCAAAGGCCTTAGTTGCTTCAGGAGTCCATGAAAATGCATCTTTCTTCAATAATGTTGTTAGAGGTGCTGCTATTCTGCCATAATTCTTAACAAACTTGCAATAATACCTTGTTAACCCGAGAAATCCTCGCAACTGCTTTATGGTTGTGGGTACTTTCCATTCCTTAATGGCTTTAATTTTGTTAGGGTCTACTTTAACACCCTCATGAGATACAATATGACCCAGATATTCCACCTCTTGTACTCCAAAGAAGCATTTGGATGTTTTTGCATATAATTGTTTCTCCTGCAATAGTTTGAGCACCCTGTCAACATGTTCAACATGATCCTTCCAAGACCTGCTGTAGATTAGTATATCATCACAAAATACTAGCACAAATTTTCTAAGGAAGGGTTTGAAAATGGAATTCATCAACCCTTGAAATGTAGAAGGTGCATTGGTAAGGCCAAAAGGCATGACCAAAAAATTCATAATGACCCTCATGAGTTCGAAATGTTGTTTTTGGAATATCTTCAGTCTTCATTCTAATTTGATGATATCCTGAACGAATATCCAACTTGGTAAAATAAATTGCTCCATGTAATTCATCCAATAATTCATCAATCACAGGAATGGGAAATTTATATTTAATGGTGAGCTTATTGATCTCCCTATAATCCGGACACATTCACCATGATCCATCCTTATTGTGTACCAATACTATAGGACTAGAGAAAGAACTTTGACTAGGTTGAATTATACCCCCCTCTAACATTTCTACAATCATACGTTTAATTTCGCTCTTTTGGACGTAAGGATATCTATAAAGCCTGATGTTTGGAGGAACACTTCCTGGAATCAAATGAATAGCATGATCATGATCACGAATAGGTGGGATTCCTTTAGGAGTTTCAAACACCTTGGAATGATTGTCCAAGACTTGTTGGAGATCTGCAGAAATAGATGATTTTGATGTTGGAACTTCTAGTGAGCATAATTGTGCAATCACACCTTGTTGTTCTTTCTTTAGAAGCTTTGTCATGAAATTAGAGCTTATTATCTTTCCTGGCTTCCCTACAATACCCTGTAATTCGACTTCCTTTCCTTCTAAAAAAATTTCAAGAAAAGTTCTTGAAAATTAAAAGATACCGTCCCCAAATATTGTAACCATTGTACTCCTAGTAAAACATCAACACCTCCCATAGGAATGGAAAGCATTGGACTAGTCAATACATATTCCCCCATGGTTAGCTTGATATTATGGCATTTTCCAGAGAAATTTATAGTTCTTCCATTTGCAATCATCACTTGACATTCTGGTGCTGGGTATAGGAAACAATTTAATTCCTTGGCTACCTTACAATGAATAAAATTATGGGTGCTACCTGAATCAATCAACACTATTATCTTTTTCTTCTTGATATGTCCTTCTATCTTGAGAGTTTGAGGAGTGGTAATTCCTGCCAGTGCATTACACGATATGGTCGGATTCATTTCTTCCTCTTCTAGGGCTGGTTTCTGGTGTATATCCTCTTCTTGTTCATTTTCTTCTTCCTCTTCACAATCTATGTAAAATAATTTCTTCTCAGCACACTTATGACCTTTAGTGTATTTGTTATCACAACTGTAGAAAAGCCCTTTTTCTCTTTTTTCTTCCAATTGTTGTGGTGTCAACCCTGTAGGTTGTGGAAATCTAGGTGTAGCAACACTTCCTTCTTTATATAATGGAGTGGTAGGCTTCCTTGTCGCCATTATTTTACATTCAACTTTTCTTGCCAACTTGAATGCCTTCTACAATGAATCTGGTTCCAAAACGCAAACTTCATGTTGGATGTTATCCTTTAAAGTGCCTATGAAGAGGTCGATCCTGTGTTCTTCTGGAATATCAATTACCCTTATATTCAATTTTTGGAAGTCCTCAATATGCTGCCCCACTAAACCCTTTTGTTTGAGATTTATCAATTGGCTAAAGAAGGTGTTGCTCTTTGTATCCTCATAATGTGCTTTCATTTCCTCCGTAAAAATTGACCAAGGGAAAATTTTTTTACAGGAGCAAAGCCATCGATACCATACAAATGTATTTTGTTCTAAATGTAAAGTTGCAATGCGTACCTTTTATGTGTTTTTCACATTATGGACATCAAAATATTGCTCCATCTGTAGTATCCATGTTACATGATCCTTTCCATCAAACGTCCTCATATCCATTTTTGGAATATGGTGGTTCTTCCCGCCAACATTAGAGTTTATGAAATCACGATTAACATTTATTTTGTTCTCATCATGAGGTTCTTCTACTATCTTTTCACCATTAGGAAACATTTCTTGTATCAACTTTGTCTTACCTTCAATGTCTTCTTTTAGATCATTCTTCATGTTTTCCATGTTGTCTTTCATGTCATCCATCTTAGCTTCCATGCCAGCTTCCATGCCATCCATCTTAGCTTCCATGCCTTTCTTCAAACCATCCATCTTTGCTTCCACGCCTTTCTTCAAAACTTCCATTTCATTTTTTTGTTGCTCTTTTTGCGAGAGTGAAATTTGTTGCACTTGCTCTTGTAATTTTGATAGATCATGTTGCAATTCTTCTTCTTCATGAGTCATAGTAGAGCCTTCTGAAGGCTTAATGGGTGTTGAATTATTTTTACAAGGAATATTTTAGAACCCAATACTGATATCTATTCTACAATATGCCCTTGGAATCTATTCAATTTGATTCTTTAAACAATACTTATGCAATTCGGAAAAAAAAATACACACCTTTTTCTTGCTTTTGAGGAGCTCGATATTGAAATTGGATTATCTCTGTGATTTCAGCACTTCAATATTTTAATTTTGATACAAATGTAGCCCTATAAATTTTGTTTTGAATGCCACAGGTCTGACTTGAATTGGATTCTCCAAGACAAAGTTGTGTCCAATCTCCCACAATGACCTAATTATGGACTGGTTCAATAGAGTGAACTTGTACGACTTTCCATGTGTCACTGTTTCATCCTTTGTCTCTGAAATTGATAGCCAAGAAACTAAAGTCCGTGTAATTGCGACCAATTTTTACGACACTCATATCCAATGCTCAAAGAGAGAGTTATGAATATTTTCCCACGATCACCTCTTTGAGATGAAATTCAAGAGCCTGAAAAAACACTACCTTCCATAGATCATATCTCCAAAAATGTTGTGAACCAAGCTCTGAATTTTTTTGATGATTTTCCTTAGGATTTTAGCTTCTCATCCTAAAAATTTCAGCTTTTGAAACTTCATGGAAAAAATGTTATAGTGCAAATTCCACGATGACCTGTTTAGGAGCCTGAAAAAAGACCTAAATTCCACAGATCATATCTCCAAAAATATTGCGAACCAAGCTCTCAAATTTTTTGACGATGTTCCTCTGGATTTTTCCTTCACAGTCTAAAAATTTCAGCTTCTGAAGCTTCATATAAAAAGATTTATAGCGAAAATTCCACGATGACCTGTTTGGAGCAGCGAAACCCTAGAATCCAAAGCTCTGATACCAAATGTTGTGTAAACAGCTCCAACAATAGAAGAAAAGAGATATAAACTCCTTAGAAATAAGCCACTTCGAGGGGGAAACCTCCAATACATTACATAAATGAAAAATTCTTGGATGATACAGTTTACAAAACCTCCTTTCTATATATAGGAGTCCATGTGGCCATAATGTAATCCTAGTGGGCCACAATGTAATCCTAGCCGACCTAGAAATAATAATTTAAGGGCACAATAATAACAAAATGGGGGTTACAAGGGTACAATAACAATAATAAGGGGGTTACACTAATAACAATAAGGAACTATACTAGTAATATAGGGACCCAACACTGTTATTCTAGAATAAATGTGCAAAGTTCGAGAGAATATGGCCTGCCATAGCTGAGGCAATGAGGAATCCTCAACTAAGGTGCGATAGATCATAGTAGAGAAACTGATGGACTGACACCTGGGATAACGATGGAATGGGGGAAACTGAGATGTAGACAAACGATTTGCCTTGTCAGAGAATAATAATCATCGTTGACCCTGCAACAACTAGCTCGACTTTGGAGGGGATGAGGGATAGTATGACTGGAGGCCAAAATGGGAAACACGTGATGAATGCGACACAAATATGGATGGAATTTTGTAAAGGAAGGTGAAGGGACTTAGGACAGACTACATGAATGTGATGATGACTCAACTGGATGTTTTGAAAAAGGGTGACTTGATTATGCTACCACATAGGATAGGCCCAGGGGGGCCATGAAAAATTGAGTAAATAATGGTTACTCATGATGAAAATCAGCACATGAGGCGACAAGTGCCAAGGAAAAGTGGTGCCAAATTACAAGCAAATTATATGAAGGAATTCAAATTGAATTGGTGACTGAATGAAACTTCATGGAAAAAATGGCTTCCGGGTGAAGTGCGAAATTAACAAAAATGAAAGAAGATCAATTATATTACTTGGTAATATCTTTCCACTAGTGCTGATGGTTCATCAAATCAAGCTACGGTTTTTCAAACCAAGCTACGGCTAGGCTGTCATGGGTGACAAAAAAACAGAGGTTTTTCCAATAAAAAGTCAGTGTCCCTCCAATTTCAATTCATTTGGTGAGTAAGTATTGGTGAATTTGGAGGGCAGGAGAGGGCCTTAGATCATGTGGAGATCATAGTGGACAAACAGACCATCAGAATTAGGATCTTTCAGTGGGAGTTGGGTGGCCTAACCTTACTCTTTATTTTAAGTTGATTAGTTTTTGAAATTAGGAACCCAGAGCTCAGTAAGAGACCCTTTCCCTCTCTCACAATTGGATCGCCATTTTTAGGGCCCGAACTACGTTCTATATCACAAGAAAGGTGTAAAACCTGCGAGCTCATCGTTTTTGGGTAGAAAATTTCGATTTGGGGTTGAGACAGGGTTTAGGATGTTTGCATGCTGGGGACTGGGAACATAGATGATATGGTATGGTTGTTTTAGCTCTAAACTGAGATGAGATTGTGATGTTTTACAGATATGTCAGAGCTAAAAATCAATTTTTTTGAATCAGCAGTGGATGCTCTTCGCTCTGAGATTAAGGAGAATCAGGTGGTGAGAGGAGCACTTGCTCGGTTTGGGGTTCTCAAGTTTTTGGAGAACCCATTGATGAGGGAATGTGAGCCCTTTATCTCAAGGATTGTGAGCTATTGGGATCCACACTAGGAAGCGTTCATGGTGTAGGGGCACATGATCAAGCACAAGATCTAGAATATCTATTTTTTTATGACACTCCCCCCATTATGGGTGGTATGGGATATACATATAGTGTTACCTCATGGGAGGAACATAGCAGAGTTTGTGGACCACCATTGTGGATCGAGTGCTCATGAAAAGGGCACCACCATCACTTTCAATGATCTAGAGAGGATAGAGACATGGGTTGTCACCATAGTGGTGTTGTGGATCTTGAGAAGCTAGGAATTGCACCACATCACTGGGGGGCAGATGATGTTAGTAGAGAATATTTTGAGAGGGGCGTAATATTGGTGGGCCAAGATGATGTTGTCATTAGTGAAAAGAAAATTATCGCTATGCATACATCATGTGAACCATGACTATGCATTTAGGGCAATCCTATGCTCTTCTTCTTTGAGAAGATCTCGACCATCCGTCCTCATGTGTAGATCCGTGATCATAGTGGCCCATAGGAGTCGAGGATGCGTCGCTTTGGGTAGCTACTTTGTCGAGGAGGGGGAGGGGAGTCGGGCGTATGTTCTGAACAGAGTTTTTCACGCATTGAGATCAGATTCCATTATACATAGACAATTATCCATACAATGGTATGAACTATTGAGGTTTTCCTTACTTTCCACTTCTACCCAGACAATCCTGAGGACCAGATGGTAAGTGTAAGTTGTTATTTTTGTTGCATGTAAATTTTTTAGAAATGTATGTGGTAATAATTCTTAACTTCTAGTATGCATATATAGAACTGGTAAAATCGGAAGGATATGCAGGATGAGCCACAATGCCTAGGTCTGTGGAACAGGGTGGATCAATGTCACAACAAAGACCAGATTATGAGGCTCTTCTAGAGGATCTCTATCACAGATGTGATGTGGGACTAACCGGGGTATCAAAGTGTGGGTTGCATGAGCTAGAAGATCAGTATAATGATGAGTGTAGAGGTTTTCCCTTAGAGTGGCGAGGGATCATGCAGCGCATGGCGATGCTCGGTTAGGTTGTTCGTAGGGAAGCCCTTGATGGGTATTCCTCCATGGATATCATGGATGAAGAAAGATAAAGAATAGTGACCAATGAGTCTGTCATCTTGACATCTGGGGGAGGTATCACGATGGGTGTAGAATAGTCCTCTGGTTCTAGTGAAGAAGTGGGAGTAGAACTCACAAGTATAGGAGTAGATGATCCACTATGAGTGGTCTCAATTTCATGAACCACGTGAAGGGCATCACTAAGTTCATCGAGATAGGGATAGTGATGGAAATAGAGGCCATAATGATCGCACAAAACACAAGGGTGATTCATAGATAACAGTTTCAGTTTGTTGGCTGAATCAGGTAAGGTAATATGTGTTGTGTCCCCATTTTTCCAAATTTTGACAAATTTCTTAGACCTTATCTCTCCCATTTTGACCTCTCCTTAACCCCTAATTTTCTTATTTCGGTTATGTCAACTAGGTTTTGGCGAAAAGGAGTACTATAGGCTTGAGGTATGCAAATTAACATAAAAGAGTATCATTTTTAACTTTAATCTTAATTATTCCTTAAATAGTTGTTTACTTATTGAAATTATCATGACAAAAAATATTAGAATCCTATGCAGATTTTCCTTGATTGGAAACAACCCCAAAATTCCTGAAGACAGCTCGCACAACTCCATTTCCTGCAGAAATTTTGTGAATCCTGTAGTGGATTTCCTACAACAAAGTTAGTGGTTAAATATGTTCCACTCATTTACAAATCAAATAAGAACATGGTTTTTGTGGGGAATTCATCGTACATGGACATTTTCCTATTGGTTGTGCCAAATCCACCTTCGCAACTACCCAGATTTGCAGACCTATTTTCGTTGGCCGCATGAGGAGTAGCTTCAACCTTGTAACAAAAATTATCTAATCCATGCTTTCAGTCATGGATTAGACCCAGATTAGCTAATTTTGAAAATATTGTACATGTATTCATATATCCTAGCTCATATTAGAATTTTTCTCATTCAAGCCAAATATGGACTTTCGAACTTGTATAAATTAGACTGTGTTTTATGATGTAAGGGGTTAGTTAGTTGGGTTGGGATTTGTTGATAGCATATATCAAATTGTACTCCACTACAATATTTCTGGATTAATACAATATTTCAGGTTCTGTCTACTCTACTGAGAAAGCCTCTTTAATCTTTCAGGGGTTGTGAGTGAGGGAGGGCCCCCTTCATTTAAAACTCCCTTAGTTGTGTGTGTGTGCATTTAAATTTATGTTATGTAGTAATAATTATTTCATTCAGCTAATGTACTCTTTATAAAGTTTTCAGCAAAAATTATCAATTGATTAAGTGATTTAGTTTTTATGTTAAATGTGTGGATTTCATTTGATCAAGTTTGATTTGTATTTTCAAGTTGATTTATTTCTTGCTGTAAGTTTGATCTCCTATCTTTTCAGATCACATCAACAAGACTAAGAGCTGTAGAGGGATGTCTAGATCCACTCCATAGCCTTTGGCGCAAAATTTGGATTCATAAAAGAGGCATTAGTTTGATGAGTGATTGACTAGTTTGATTAGTAAACACTTGAAGTATTAAGCATGCATATATTTTGCACAACATCTCATAAGCCTACCTGCCCTGGGTTGAAAATTTATAATTTACAAATTATAAGCTTATTGACTCAACATTTTGGCGCCATTTCTGGGGAGGTACTAAGGGATGATACTGAAAGTGTTTTTATGATTTTTTTTGCTGTTTGATTTTTTTTTTTTTGCAAGAATGGGGAGTTGAAGTGGTAAGACATGGGGTAAGTCCTACGCACCTAAAAATATTATAATTTTTCCAAATCCATGTCTTTCTTGTGTGGTAAGTATAATTTTCTAATTTATTTGTATAATTGATGAATAGGGTCCAATATTTTGAATTATTTTTCATGGTAGTGTGAGCACCAATTCATTTACTAATACACTGTCTAGAACAAGGAGATCTGCAAGAAACAAGGAAAAAAAATTAGGAGAATATGAACATGAGGTTTGTAGTCCTGAAGAGAGTTTGGTTGTTGATTCCAAACAATTCAATGCTTCTATAGTAGAATATTCTATTTGGAAATCCTCTATTTCTGCCCATTTAGAACCTCCCCTCCTAAGGAAGTCAACATCATTGCTCAATGGTCACCCTCAAGAGGATTTATTCATTAATCTTATTCAAGAACCAAAATTAGAAACCATTTATTCTGAGGAATATGTATTTTATAGAGGTCCTGCTCTCTCTTGGTCAGATATGGCTCACGAAGAGGGTATTGGTAACACAGATGGGATCTACACTAAGAAAGAGGAGGAACTGGTTACCTTTGAGTTCCCTGTTAGGGACACTAGTGGAGCTACTAAGATGAAAAACATTCCTCCCTCAGCCTTGCCTAATTTCTAGGGAAGATCTTGATGCCTTCTTATTTAAGTTTGATGTGTTATGTAGGAGCTATGACTATTCTTCTGATGGTCAAAAGATGAAATTGTTTCCTGCTACACTGAAGCTGGATGCAACTCTCAAATGGTTTATGGGTTTGGGTCCAAACTCCATTTCAACTTGGGATGAAATGAAGAAGGTATTCCTAAAGAAATACCAAGATTATTGTAAATCTAGAGACCTCAAAGAGGAGATTTTTGGAATGATTTAGAAGGAAGGGGAGAGTCTGGAGGAATTGGTGGAAAGATTTCAATATAATCTATATATATCCAAGATGAATCCTCTAAGCAAAGAAACCAAAAGGACAATTTTTCTTAGGGAAATTAGACAAGAATTTTTAGATATTTTAAACTTAATGGGAGTAGGTGACGTATCAAATTTGAGCTATGATAATGTGTGTGAGTTGTGTAGAAGATATTCAAGAGGAAATTCCAAGGTTGGAGGTGGGCCAAGAGACACTTCTTCCAGGAGTGTCAAATCTATTGTTGGAACTGGAGTAACCAGAGCTGAAACGAGTAATTTATTTGAAAATTTGAAAACTGATATTCTTAGCACTTTATCTTCACAACTGGATGTTTTGCAGGCTAAGAAGAAGAAAGAGGAATTGGAAAAATGCATGGCGATGTTCTACTCCAAATGCAGGAGGAAACATGCTCTAAGGGAATGCCCTTCTAACAGCATAGAGGTATGCCGAATTTGTGAAGTTGAGAATTCCACTGATCAATGTCCTTCTATTCTTGAAATTAAAGTAGCATATATAGCATATCATGGAGTTTTCAACACAATTTAAGCAATGGCATGTCAAAGACCATGGAAGAAATGTCCTAAAGGTATTTAACAGTCACATTTTCAATTTCCTTATGCTCAAAATCAGATGTGCAATATTCCAATGCACTAGTAGCCTTGACCTCCTTAACAACCTTGGTGAGGGAAATTTTCTCACCTTGTTGCTCAGAAATTTCCAGCTCAAAAATTTTATCCTCCATAGCTCACACTGCAACAAATGGTATAGCCACAACAACAAATTCACTTTCCTGCCCCACCAAATCAACCTCGTCCCACACAACTTGCTACTCAGCTAGTGTCTAACCCCAATAATAAAAACATCAGATCTTCTCACAATATAGGATTGGTCACTTATCCCACTTTTCATACCTACTGTATTGCACCACAGTCACTGCAAGAAATTTATGTTCCTGTGTTATAGGAATTTCGTGTGTCGCTATAGGAAATTAAACTTAGATCGAGAAAAGTGGTGACTCAACCCGAAAGAATTGAAGAGATTGTAGAGGAAGATACTTTGGAAATTCCTAAAGTTGAAACTACATGTAAACCAATAAAACAACCTACTTTAAGGGTGTAAGAACCTTCCTCATCCCATACAGTTCAAACTCCTTTTTTGAAGAGGATGGAAATGAAATTAAAACAACCTAAGTTTGATCTTGTGCTTGAACTGAGAAATGCGTGCATTAAAATATCGTTACTGCAATCAATTAAGAATGTACCAAGTTATGCCAAATAGTGAGGGATATATGTACCAAGAAACCAGGAAGACAGAAGAGAGAACCCTCCATAATTCAAGTAGGTGGAAAGCTTGCAAGTTTAATGTCCACTATATTTGTTACTGAAAAATATGCAGATCTTGGAATCCCCGTGGTCACCACCTTTATCAATGGGTATCCCATAAAGAACACTTTAATTTATTTAGGTGAAACCATTATTGTAATGACAATGGAGACTTCATCTCATATAGGATCCTTTGACTTATTACCTACTCCTACCATGTTAGAATTAGCAGATAGGTCTAAGGTAAAGCCAGAGGGGGTATTAGAAGACATTGTCATCTCATTAGATTCTTGGGATTACCCTGCAGAATTTTATGTTATTCTACCTAAAACCAACTTGGCAGGGCATACTTTGATCTTATGGAAGCCATGGTTAACCATGGCAGATGCCTACATAGGGTGTAGGTCTGGAAACATGACCATCACTCATGGAGCTGAAAAAAAGCACATTAATTTGTAACCCCTGCTAAACCCCTCTTGAGATCAGAAAATACACATTGGTTTGAAGAAGAAGAGCATGATTTAGAATGTACCCAACCAGTTTTAACAATTTCCCAAGCCATGAGCCTTAAGGAAAATTCAAAAGAAAATTTGATAAATTGTTTTATTTATAATCCCGATTTTCCGCAACATTTAGAAGGGAAGTCTAGTCATAATTTAGATATCATTATTAATATGAAATTTTTTTATGAGAATAGTACAAAATGTTAACTATATTCATCCCTCTTATCTACATTTCTTTCATATTCCATGATTGAATGGGGGAGTAAGGTAGATGAAATTTTTCCTAGAAAATCTTATACATTAATTATACCTTAACTCCTAAACAAGAAAAACAGTGAATTCAAACATTGAAATTTTTTTTGGATACATTTGCATGGGAATATAAATACATGAGGGGAATTCACCGAGATAGATTCATTCATCATTTTTATATTGAAGAAAATTCTAGGCCCGTGAGACAGTTACAGAGAAGGATGAACCCCGCCTTAAGGGAAATTGTAAAAGATGAATTGTATAAATTGTTAAATGTAGGGTTCATTTATCCTCTCTCAGATAGCCAGTGGGTATCTCCACTGGTTATTGTCCCCAAAAATAATGGTAAATGGTCAGTGTGTGTAGATTACAAGGAACTAAATTAAAATACCATTTCCTTTTTCCTTTTATAGAACAAGTGCTAGACACTTTAGCAGGGAAAAAGTATTTTTCCTTCCTAGATGGGTTCAACGGATACAATAAAATTAGGATATATCTAGAGGACCAGGAGAGGACAAAATTCACATGTCCCTAGGGCACCTATGCATATAAGGTATTACCATTTTATCTATGCAACGTACCAGCCACATTCGAGCAGGTGGTCCTTGGTATTTTCTCTGATCTTTTGCATGTTTGTGTTGAAGTTTATATGGATGATTTTACAGTAATGGGTGATACTTTTGAAGAGGCTTTAGATAATATTGAAATTTTTCTGTAGAGATGTAGAGAAACTAATCTTTCATTGAGTAATGAAAAATGTTTTATGATTATGACTGAAGGTATTGTTTTGGGTCATCATGTTTCTGATGCAGGAATTAAAGTTTATCTAGCAAAGATTGAAGTTATTGCAAAGCTGCCACCACCAACCAGTCAGAAGGGAGTTCAAAGTTTTCTTGGACATGTAGGATACTACAGAAGGTTTGTTGAAAATTTTACAAAGGTAGCCTCTCCATTGTTCAAATCATTGAATAAGGAATCTAAATTTCATTGGAATGATGAGTGTCAAGCTGCATTTGACATACCCAAGGAAAATATTTCTTCAGCACCTATCTTAAGAGGCCCAGATTGGAAATTTCCTTTTCACATTTCCACAGATGCCTTTGATTCAGCCATAGGAAAAGTATTGGGTCATAAGGAGGATCTGGTAACCTATGCTATTTATTTTGTTAGCAAAAAAGTTAACTCCTACAAAACTGAATTACACGGTAACTAAAAAAGAATTCCTTTCTGTAATTTATTTGATTAACAAGTTTAAGCACTACCTCGTAGGTTATGAAGTTTTTGTACACACTAATAATTCTTCCATCCAATATATCATGAATAAAACAATCACTAATGGCAGGATCACTAGGTGGCTTTTGCTGCTGTAGGAATTTGACATCACAGTATTGGATAGACTAGGAAAAGAAAATCAGGTATCTGATTTCTTATCTAGGCTCAACCATACAGGTTAGGATGTTCCTGTTAATGATAGCTTTCCTGATGAAAATTTGTTTGATATTTCTTCAAAACACCTTGGTTTGCAGATATGGCCAACTACCTTGCGACAAGAAATTTCCCACCCTACTTTTCATCTAATCAGAAAAAGAGGATCATTAGGAAAATTTTTGATTACTCTTGGATTAGGGGGGTTCTCTTTTTCACTGGACCTAATTTGATTATTTGCAGGTGTGTCAGGGAGGATGAGATCTATGACATCTTGAGAGCCTGTCATGATTAACCTTGTGAAGGACACTGTAGACAACAGAAAAACCTATAAGATCCTTCGCTCAGGTTACTACTGGCTAAGTATTTTTAAAGATGCAAAAGAGTATGTTCGGAAGTGTGATAGATACGAGAGAATGGGGAGGCTTGTACAATCATACAAGATTACTTTGTAGCCACAGGTTCTCATAGAACCCTTTGAGAGGTGGGCTCTTGATTTTTTAGGTCCCATCAATCCTATGTCCAAAGGAAATAAGTATATTTTGGTTTGTACTAATTATGTTACAAAGTGGGTGGGGGCAAGAGAACTATGTAGAACAACGGAGAAAGTGGTCGTAGATTTTTTTCTTTGATATTTTTGTAAGATTTAGATTACCTAGGGAGATAGTTACTGATCAACGTACTCAGTTTGTGTCAAAGCTTATGCAAGGAATTGTGAAAAAGTATCAAATTACTCATCAAAAGTCCACCCCTTACCATCTAGAGGCCAATGGGTAGGTGGAATCAACAAATAAAGTGTAAAGTGTTGGAGAAAATCCTTACAAAGCTACAGTGAAATTACATAATAAGGATTGGTCTGATTGACTTCTAGAGGTATTGTGGGCTTACAGGATAACATGGAGAAATACCGCTAGCTTCTCTCCGTATGAATTGGTGTATGGAAAGAAATTTTTATTTCCCGTTGAATTTCAGATTAGAACTTTCAAGATGGCAGCAGATTTGGGTATAGACCTTGATGAAGCTAAACAACAAAGAATCTTGTAGCTTAATGAGTTGGATGAGATTAGGTAGGATTATTTTTAACATATTGACTTGATCCCACAACAACAGGCTAAATGGCATGACAAATACATTAAAAAGAAGAAATTCAAAGATGGATATTGGGCATTGTTGTATGATTGATAATTTAAGAAATTTAAAGGGAAATTCAACATACATTGGCTAAGCCCCTATGAAATTGACAAAGTTTTTGATAATGGATCTGATCGGGTTAAAAATATTGATGATGGGAATATTACCTTCTTGGTGAATGGGCACAGACTCAAGCTATATAAAAAACTGATTCTAAGGAGGAATTTTTGGAAGAAATTGTGAAGAAGAAAGAGCTGGAGATGGTGAGAGGAGTCATTCCTTCCACTAGCTCTTCCTAATTTTCCTGCTGATATAATGAGCTCACTTTGTTCCTCCTCGTGCTCAATAAACCATGAGAGGAATGTCTATTGGGTACATGTTTATTCCTTTTTCTGGGCCTGATGGACTAGTTACAAAAAAGGAGCCCCCTTGGGGTCTTCTTTTCAACATTTCAGACTCTCTAAAACTGAAATATGGCAAGCATGTACAACCACTAGGTTCATTAAAAAAATAGGTCAATAGATACTTTTGGATCCTCTCAATAAATTATTTTTTTCAGTTAATATGTGGATTGCTCATGTTGGAATGGTGTGGGATTCCTTAAGGCCCTCCTTTCGACAATATTGGCACATCAACATCAGCAAATTATCTAGGTGGAAGATTAGAGCCTTATGATGCCTTGAATCTTGTATGCCCTAATGACAAGCTATCTTGCCAGCAACAATGGGGAATCATTATGGCCCCTTGAATTCTGGTTCCTAAAGGGGGTTTGACATCACCTCATAAATTCACACCTGATAGGATACATTAGGGTACCTTGGTACTCACTCTCATTAACGATGATGGGCCTCGCATTGGTTAACAATTGACCTCAATGGCTGGTAATCCAATGCGATCATTTCACATTTGACATCAACACCTTCTCTCATGTGCAATGAACTAGACATAAACATGGACAAACAATTTTTCTTGCATAATAATTTCCTACATAATTCTTAGCAGTCATGACTTCATTTCCTGTAGTAGCGCCTTGGTTTCCTGAAGAAAAAAAAGCATAGATGGAACATTAGTTTAAATTATTTCATAAGCTACTGATATTTTTATTATTGGTCGAGGTCATGAATTGTGTGATCATACATCTGATGTAATTTTGAGTGGATTATCATTCCAAGAAACAAGAAAACGTCATAAGAGGATTGGACAGTTGGGAGGTAAATTCGGTAAGGTACAACTAGTGACAGGAAACTTGAGGTAAGAGGTAATGACGCTTAAATTTTAAAAATTTGTATAGTTTAAGTTATGGTAACCCTTGCAGAAAAACATGTCCATAAACCATTGCATCATAAATGCAGCTCCACGCCCGATCATCATGATTCTAACATGACCTACAAACGTACTTCATGTATCCATTCCATAGGTCGGATCATGATGATAATCATGATCACTACATGCCTTGAAATCTCCGTGCTCTCTGATATTTCCAGTTTAAATCTCTCTTTGTCGAATGATCCATTGCAAGTTTTAATACCGCATTTTTATGAGCCTCGTTCGTTCTATCTCTCTCATCCTTCACCATGTCAACACTGCGTACCCTAGTTCAGTTTCATTTGCAAGGCCTTGCATTGTTGGAAGTTGATCCTCACAACAAGGCAAGACTGGAGAAACAAGGGTGGTTGGCATTGTTTCAAAAATTCAGTGGCTATAATTCAGAATTCACAAAATTCTTCACCCTGAATCTAAATGGTGATGAGGCACAAGTTGGGAATGTTCAATTCCGACTAACAGAGGATCTGGTGTCTTGGGCATGTAGGATACCACAAGTCGGGGAACTTGGTTTAACAACCAACTCTTTAATAAGTGAATTTTCACATCCTTTCTCAACAAGGAGCATCCAAACCCCGACTGGAGCAAGACGATTCCATAATAAATTTTGAGAAGTAAGTATCAACACCTGTTATTTTTACTGCAGAAGTATATAACATGCGAAGGTCTCTTTGGGCTCTCATTTTTATTCACATTTGGCTTCCCAGACATTTTCGAGAAAAGCCTTCGAATTTTCCATATTATTTGAGGAAGTCCGTAATAAAAATGTCTATAGCCACTAAGAAAAGGGAAGACGACTTGGATGAAAACCTCTATCATCATGGGCTTGTAAAGATCATCTTAATGGAGGTTGTGTAGAAGAATAAAATTATATACATGGGAGGACTTTCTGGCCAAGAAATATTTCATGGAGGATGAAAAATTTGATCCTTCAGAGCCCCAAGAATAAGAGCCAACAAAAAATCCAAGGAAAAATCCATGGACTTGTGGAAAAATGACAAAGGGGAATGGAGAATATGAAGAAGTGGTGGTGGCCAGGGAGACTACAGGTAAAAATCCCAAGTTAAACAACACTTCTACTCCCTCTAAGAGACTCACAAGGAGCCAAGCTGCCACATATGGCTATAAAGGACATAGATAAGGGGGGGGGGGGGTATCACCCAAGAAAGTTGATAGAAAGAAAGGAAAACTCCATGGCTCACCTAAAGGGAAGGAAAAAGTGGAGACAAATACATTCATTGATGAAGAAACAATGCCCTTCTAGGATACCCCACTACAGGAAAGCAGGAATGAAACAAAAAAATAACAGGAGGACCTTAGTGTGCCTCAATCTTCTCAAGGACATCATGAGGGGGAAGTAACTCCAAAAAATAAGCGGTCTCTACAAGATTTAGAGGAGATTATCACTGAGATCATGGTTTTTGAAAGGGCCTTGAGAAAGGAGAATGAAGCTCTGAAAGAGAACAACATTGATATGTAGAAAGAGCATGAGGAATGACACTAGAAGGCAACCCGAATTATGAAAAAGAAGCAGGCTAATATTGACCATATGAAGAAGAAAAATGAGATTTATAAGGGCCAGGTTCAAGCATAATCTAGTAGAGCCTAGATGGATCATTTGGCTGTAGTAGCTGTAGCCCAGGGCAGAGACTAATTTCCTATTCTGGAGGATGCACCATTTTTTCTTGCATAAGGGACATGCAAGACAACAGGTGTGGGGGAGATGTTGAGTCCCCATTTTCCCTAATTTTGAAACCTTTCTTAGACCTTATCTCTCCCATTTTAACCTCTCCTTAACCCCTAATATTCTTATTTTGGTTATGTCAGCTAGGTTTTGGCCAAAAGGGGTACTATAGGCTTGAGGTATGCAAATTAACATAAAAGAGTATCATTTTTACCTCTAATCTTAAGTATTACTTAAGTAGTTTTTTCCATATTGAAATTATCATGAAAAATGATCTTAGAATCCTATGAATATTTTTTTTATTTGAAAAAGCCCTAGAATTCTTGAAGACAGCTCGTGCGGCTCCATTTCTTGCAGACGTTATGGGAATCCTGTAGCTAATTTCCTAAAGCCGCTCTGATTTCCAAAAATAGAGTTAGCGGTTAGCTATGTTCCACTAATTGCAAAATAAAATGATAACATGAGTTTTTTGGGTAATTAGTCATATGGATGTTGTCCTATTTTCTATGCCAAATCCACCTCTGAAAACTACCCAGATTCACATACCTCTTTTCGTTGACCGCAAGAGGATTAGCTTCAGCCTTGTAACGAAAATTTTCTAATACATGATTTCAGTCATGGATTAGACCTAGCTTAGCTAATTTTGATAATATTGTACCTATATTGATAGATCATAGCTCATATTAGCATTTTCCTCATTCGAGCCAAATATGGGCTTTCGAAGTTGTATAAATTTGATTGTGTTTTATGATGTAGTTAATTGGTTGGGTTGGGATTTTCTGATAGCACATATCAGACTGTACTCTGTTGTAATATTTATAGATTAATAAAATATTTCATGTTCTTTCTACTTTATTGATAAATCCTCTTTAATTTGGCAGGGGTTGTGAGTGAGGGAGGGCCCCCTTCATTCAAAACTCCCTTAATTGTGTGTGTGTGAATTTGAAATTTTTGTTATGTCGTAATAATTATTTCATTTAGCGAATGTAATCTTTCAGAAGTTTTCAACAGAAATTATCAATTGATTAAGTGATTCAGTTTTTATGTTAAATGTGTGGATTTCATTTGATCAAGTTAGATTTGTATTGTCAAGTTGATTTCTTTCTGATGTAAGTTTGATCTCCTATCTTTTCTAATCACATCAGCAAGACTAAGAGCAGTAGAGGGATGTCTAGATCCACTCCATAGCCTTTGCTGGAAAAGGTGGATTTAGAAAAGAGGCATTAGTTTGATGAGTGATTGACTGGTTTGATTAGTAAACACTTGAATTATTAAGCCTGCATATATTTTGCACAACATCTCATAAGCCTACCTTCCCTCGGTTGAAAATTTATGATTGAAACATTATAAGCCTATAATTTGACTCAACAACAGGGACCTTTGGGATGTCAGATGCAAGAAAATTTTCATGGACCACAGGTTTGGTATGAAGAATCTCAAGAGAGTTATTGGTGGTATGCCCAACACCATCACACAAAACGCACAGAGGTGTCAGCTTTGGAGGCTTAGGTGGAGGTGGAGTTGTTTAGGGAGCCTTATCCTTAGGTTGTTTCTTTTTGGCTTTCCCCCCCTCACCGGATTCTTTCACAATAGGAGTGGGTTCCTGTTGAGGTTGTTGTGGAACTAAAGTAAAGGGAGGGTTCACCGTGACTAGTTGAATTAGGGTCAAAGTGGTATATGGTTTGAGTTGATCAGGTGGAGTGTTTGCTGGGATATCGATGTACCAAACTGGGATCCATAGGGTTAAATTTGGTAAACTCAACGTAGCCATTGAACGCATGGAAAACATTCTAGATGGGGGAGGTAAAAAAGGTATCTGACATGAACGATAATGGCTCACCGAAACGCCTCTCGGATGGTTAAGACTTCGGGGAACTGTTCCTAGTTGAAAAATATGAGGAGAGACGCCAAAATAAGGAGAATATCCTTGAGGAGATGGTCCAAATGCTATGTCAAGTGAAAAAAAATAGGTTTCAATTGCACTGGCTGCTGACTAGTCGTATCAAACCACTTTTGGCTAGCCCAAGACACTTGAAACATGCAAACACTCGATGATTTGGACTAAGAAATCGAAGGAGGTGGACCATGGAATGCACCAAGTAATGAAAAATATTTATATACTCATGGTGAGAAATTGGTGAGAGTTGCAACTAAATGTTTATCAGCCACTGATGATATAATAGACTCGGGTGACGTATGAGACTAGGGATCATAATATGTCAACTAATTGATGGTGACGATATTTTCATTATGGGGGAAGAAAATCTTACAATGAACTGCAAATGAAACAAATCAAATTGCATATGTGTAGATACGACCTAAGAGGATATTATAATCCAAAGGGGAATCAATGAATTCTATGTAAATGCAAATATCCTTGCCCGCAAGTGTGATAGGACAATTATCGAACATTATAAGGGGTTGTGAAGGGTGACCATCCCAAGCACGCAAAATGATGGTGGATGGGGACGGATATGGGGACCCTAGATGCTTCCAAAGAGAGGTAGAGATCAAACAGGTGGATGCACCCTTGTCGATGATGCATCGCTAAAAAGTGGCATTGCAAATCCTTACTGGTATTTGGAAAGAAATTGATGAGGGTAAAGAAGGATGTTCTAACCTGTTAACATCAAATATGATCAAGCGATCATATGAAGGATCCACAATGCCCATAGTTTATAGTAGATATTTTCTTTGGGATGGTCACATCCAGAAAATTGCCAGGATTGACATGGAAGCAAGAGACTACACCAAGTCATCTACTATGTTGTATGTATGGGTGGCTTTGAAAAAATAAATATTACGATGTAATGGCCCCATAGGGATATTTAGAATGAACTATGCCTTATGATAAGGGATATATAAGGGACCATTTAGTGTCATAATGGAATATATGGATAATTTGGTTCGGGACTCGGTTGCAGACATAGCGGGTTGCTTGTCATATTGGCACAAGTGGGTCTAAAGGTTGACATCAACGGTATTGACCTCATCAGAGTTCATCATGAGAATATGGTACTCAATGTGACTATATTTATGAGGTGGAGGGGCCTCCTGACCTTGTGGAGGTTGGGCAGTGAGATATCCTTTCTTTGGGAAAGAATTAGTGAACACACCCGTTTGAGATGGAGAAGTGTTTAAATGAAGCAATGTCATGGGATGTTGTCCTCAACATGTTGCTTGGGCTTCCCACATTTGATGAATCTGGGGTAAAAGGGGACAATAATTTGCGTAATGACCATGTAGACCACAAAATGCACAAGGTTTGTTCGTACGAATGACCTTGTTCGTCTTGGGTTGATCACCCTGTTGTTGTGTTGTGGTATTAGGCAAGTTTCCCTAGGTTGCATTCAGTTGAGTACCTTGGTGACCCTAGTTACCCTATGGTTGTTGGTTCTAGTTGCCTTCCCCCTTATTATTTTTATTTGAATTGGGGGATTAGTCACGCTCTGCTGAGTATACACTTGAACTTGAGGAGGAGGCGGTTGTTGTGGCAGAGGTTGAGAAGTCGTGGGAGGCGGGGGCATCGATGCCAGAGGGGTTGGAGCATCAGGTTGTGCATAGGTATAAAAATTAGATTGGGAAACATTCTGGTAAATAGGTTGAGAAATATCTAACCCTGGAATTAGTTGATACAATTGGGAAAATAATTAATATGTGCTTTGACTGGGATACAAGTTTCTTGGAGGGGGGATAGGTGTTGGAGGAACTAGTCCCCCTTTGAAGGTTACCATAAATCATGAGAGGATGAGAATATTGTGATTGGTGTAAAAGTGATCCAAAAATACCATCATCGGTGTGAGATGCCCCCAGTGCAATGGCACCACCAGGTATGGCAAGATTAGGTAAAATGGTATAAACATAACCTGATTGGGCATATATCAAGTCATATTTTAAAGACATTTGGAGAGCTTCTTCCTTGATCCGAGGAAAATGAGAAGCGACATATTTACCTATGGGTTCTAAAATAATTCTAAGAAACCAATCCATATAGACACAGTCATCGAATGTAGGAGCTATACACATGCTCCTTCTTCTATGCCATTCTTCGAGATGGTTAGAAAGGCGGGTGGAAAAATTCTAACAAAATGTGGTCAACAACTCGGTACCAGTATCATAACGAAGGGGTAACTAAAATTATGACAAAAAAACTTTAGAAAGAGTCACAAAAGCAGTATGATATGCATCAAGCTCGTCAAAATACCACTTTGCAGCTTCTCCAATGAGCATGCATTGAAAAAATTGAAGACAAATGGAGTCACCAGTGATGGAATTAGAAAAGCACTATATATGAAAGGATCAGACAAGGTTAGTGGGGTCCTATCCATTGTTTAATTCAAACATAGGATGTCAGAAGGATGTTTATTTCGCATATATAACCAACCTACATCATGGAGTATGGGGTCAAAGTTTAACTGGCTAAAATTGGGAATGCTTAAACCTTCTAAGAAAGGTAGCAAAGGAGTAGCTGAGATGGTTCATGTAGCAGTTCCACTAGAAGTGAATCTAGGATTAGGGCCAAATCCACTGTCGATTTGGCTTCCCTCACCCACATTGGTGCCTAAAATGGTGACTTGTTAGGTTGAGAAGAAGCAGAATCAGAGGAAGAACCCGATGAACCAGAAGAACCAGAGTCAGAATGGGGACTTGAGGGAGTAGTAACTCAAACCTTATGATGGGGAGTGAGACTTCCTAATGGAATATCAGGGTAAATACCTTTCACTCTCTGTGACAAAGGCCTTGGGGATGTAATTATGGCAAGACATAATGGACATGGAAAGGTTGAATAGCAATAAGAAAGGATTTGGGCGGCATATTGATTAATTATGATGTTCATGTCTTGGCTTGGTGGTGTAAACCAAGTGCTCTCACTTTAGGTGTGAGTGTATGAAAGTCGTGTATTTATTTTAATTAAGCCTAGACAATTATTTAAAAAAGAAAAAATTGTAAATAAAAATGAAAGGATAGTAAAATAAACAAATAATCATGCATAAATCCTAGCCCAAACAAGGCTTTGAAAAAACCAGACTATATGGGGGATAAATTGACTCAAAACACACTAAAATGTTCAAGGGATTTAATTTCGATGAGATTGGGTTCTAATGACTTGATACTGCTAGAAATGACGCAGAAAACAACAAGAAACCATAAGGGAATTTTTTTTCTAAATATAGGGTTGAAGGTAAAAAAACTAGGGTAATGAATGGGACCTTAAGGGAAAAGCATAAACAAAAATCAAGAGGGAGTTTTGGATGTAACAATAACCTATCTTAAGGATCTGTAAAATGAAGGACTAGACCTTGAAACAATGCTTGGAAATGCTAAAAATGTCAGACTACCTACTCATACAACTCTTCCTAAAAAAGTGGAATTGTGCAGAAACCCTAGGGGCTTCGTTTCACTTCAAGGAGACAAAATAAGCATATCCAAGCCTAAGACGGGAAAAAATAGAGGTCAGACAACCCAAAAAAATTCTCTCAGCAAACCCTGAAAATTTCAGAAAAGCTCAGAAAAATATTCGAGATTGCAGATTCTAACCTTTAAAGAAGTGATATCGCACTATTTGGGTAGATTTGTGTGATTCCTGGGGGAATCAAAATTTTTGGGCTAAAAAATGCGAGTTTTTCTCCTGAGTTCTTGAGTGGTAGGTTGCAGAAAAAATGTTTTATTTAGTGCAAATGGTAAGTGTTACCCGTGGAAAACACTAGAAAACTTCCAAAATTTAGAATTTTGACTGAGTCAGGGAAAAACAGATATGAAACAAAATGAAGAAGCTGAAAATAGCTAAATGAAACCCCTAATACCTTAAGCTGATTGTTAACCATGAATCTAAATTACAACAGTGGAGTCACCATTTGTTAGTGTAAAATATTTCGGCAAGTGTAGCAAAAAGACCTTACTTAAGCTATTGATGACATATATCCCTAACAACAGAAATGGGTGTTCAACCCTTTAGATCTACAATAGAAATTTAAAACAAATTATGCAAAAACCTAGATCTATGTAGTAAAAGTAGTTAAAAAACAAAAGGAAATAGTAACTAATCCAAAAAATAACTCCAAATAACCAATGGATAAGACAAGTTTAAAGAATGATATTTTCTATTATATAAAACCTAGTGAAGGAAACAAGTATATGTTACCGGTCCCCCTCTATGAGATGGGTTCTTGGATGTCCTCAATTCTTTAGGTTCGCGAGTCTCTCTCTCTCAATGATGTGGAAACCCAAAATATGTGATGAACTAAAGTGGGAACTCAAATAACAAAAGAAAATGGTAGTGACAATGAGAATGATCAAAGTGAGGAATGAATGGAAAAACTCTCCTATTTATAAAAAAATATTGAGTTATCCTAAAAAATGGAGAACAATAAAATATTATTAAGCATAATCTAGATCTAAGCGATTGGAATATTTTATTATATTTTGTTGGAGGGAAAATATATTTAAATTGGTTAAATACCTGTATTTAGATAATAATAAAATAATAAAAGGTTTATTTATCATTCCAAGAATGTGGCTAAAGAATAATAAATAAATAATGATTTGTTTAATTATTCCTTGGTGATTTAGTCAAATTTAACAAGGAATAATAACTAAATAATAATTTAATTAATTATTTCTAGAGGAAAATAAAAAAAACAATGATTTATCTAATTATTTCTCATAATTGGGTCAAATGCAAGAAATATTACTTAAACAATAATTTAAATAATTATTCGTAGAGGAAAATCAAATAAATAATGATTTATTTAATTATTCCTCATGGGGTTTCTTGTTTTAACCAGAAATAAATTAATAAAATATGGTTTATTAAATTATTTCGTATAGTGAAAGAAATTTTACTATGGTAAAATTGGTCTTACATGGTGTACTTCGATCCACCTATCTAGAAATTGTTAGGTGATCAATTTTTTGTGATAACAATTTCCTTTCTTTTTCTTTAAGAATTCATAAGTCTAATTTTATTATTTTATCTAATCTTTTATTATTTTTCCTTAGGAGTCCCATTTTATACCTCAAAATTCTCCTAATGGTATTCTATGTTTCTTCCTTAATGAATGTAACTAGTGACAACACCCGAGTCCAAACTATTCTACCATAGATTAATGAAGAAGGGAAAATAATTCTAGAAGCAATTTTTTTTTTTGAAATAAGGACTAAGTAGCTAAGAAATTGAGCAATTATTTAGTACCCCATCAAATGGACGAACCTACTAGTGGAAGAAGTGACATGGGAATATGGGTTGTCCATGGAAAATCACCCACATATAAGAAAATGTTTAGGACAACACTTTTTTGAAGGGGAGGGGCATGCTAACTCAGAAACCCATTATTAATTCCTATCTATTGAGTGACTTCATTTCTAATATTATATTCTTATGTAGGATAAAACCCCTCATGGTCCCATTTGATTATAATTGTACCCATTTTCTTATACACACACACACACACACACACACTAAGGATAACTAGTCTTAGAATCATCAGATATTGTCTTATATAGTGTATTCATTGTAAATAAAGGTTTCCCTTTGAAGATAACTACAATTATTGGTTTCTATAATTTTTAAGGTGCCATGATCATAAATTTCTTTCCTACTTTATAAATACATTGTTATTTCGAAACCAACTTGTTATTGACTTTATTGACATCTTTCATCTATTTTTCCATGACAATTATTTGAAATTATAACTAGCTAGCAAATATAGATATTTCTCAACCCCATAAGTATTTTTAAAGCTATTTTTAGGGTATATAAAAGACAAAATAGCTTGTTTTTTACTTTCTTTAGTTTGTTTATTTAAAAAAATCAATGATATTATGATTCAATTCTTTTTTAGTTTATTTTTATTTTTTTATTGTTTCATATCAATTTTTATTTTTTATTATTTCATATCACCTAGGATTTGAGGGAGGAGGATACCCTATCATTAGGTCCTAAGAGAAATTTTACATAAGTCCTTCACCTCACTTTCCATCCCTTATTTCTTGTAAAATAAGCCCATTCAAAATGTAGGTAGCCACTAACTTGTGTGAAGCTACAAAATAGGCACATAATTGATTTCTAGGATATGTTGTGATCCCAAATAAATAGGATCCATTTCTCTCAAAATAATTTTCTCATAACACCCCCACCCATTAACACTATTCCAAAACACATAAAAATAACATTGAAAAAAAATAGTAAGAAAATGCCAAAATATAGAGAAATCATCTTAAATGTGGAAAGTCTAACTTAGACGGGTTTATCTATTGAGTTCCATGTGAAAGTTAATTGGAGACATTTTTTGTGTCAATAGTATTGAAATCTCAAAATAGATGGCTAATTTCTAGACTAAAAAATTCATACTTTAAGAATTAAAATTTTTTTATAATAATTATGTCTACTTAAATAAATGATTGGTGTGGATGAGAAATGAGGTAGCTAGGGAATTCTTGTTATCATATGTAATAAGTCTTTCAAATTCAAATCCAAGGGCATGCAAAGTATATATCTCCAATAAATAATGGAAATCTGATATAAGTCACGTAATGGGAATAACACATATACGTGAACATAAAACATGATTGTGGGCTAAATATAACAATGGCAACATCTTACATTTGTTTCCCTTTAAAAAGGAAAATAAAAATCAACATTTCTTGAGAAAATAGAGGCATATGTTAGGGGGAATGATTTTAAGCAACATGCACCATAAAATATTTTTACAACCAATATTAATAGAGAAAAGGGGAAATCCAGGTAACAAGAATTTGTGAGACTTGTTTTTTTATGTTTGTTGCTTTTACCTTATTTATTAGACAACTTGTACACATTTTCACTAATAGTGACAACCCTTAGTACTTTGTTCTATCTTGTGGGCCTTAAAATAACCATAGTAAGGCCTAGGGTGGGTAGATGACCGCCCCATTACTTCATATTTATTAGCTAGACCCATTTTCTAAAATAAACTATAAATACCAAAGTTCCTCTGAAAGTAATAAGGAGTTTTATCCAAAAGGTCTTCCATCAGGTAATGAAATAACTTATCATAAGATTGATCTTGAAATTCCATTCATTAAATATTCAATAGATTTTGGGATCTAAAGTGTCATACTCTACTAGAGTATCTTGTTTATAGTATTAAACGAAAAGCTATGACTATGGAAAGGGTTAGGGAAATCTAAGAATGTATTTGTGGGTCTACATGCCTGCTAAAAGACTAACAAATGGATTATTTCAATTCACCTTTAAAAAATTCAAACGTTCTACAAGGGTGAGTATGTGTGTCCCTAGGATTTGTCATATTGTCCTTGTTGTATTGTATGCTTGTTGTGAAATTTTCTTAGCCAATGACTCTTCCAATTTACATTGTCCTATCCAGTCAAGTTTGAAATCATTTGACTTCAATTATATGATTTCTTGGAATGCATCTCAATCCCCCTCAAGTATTTTATTTATTGAGTCCTCGAAAAATTTTAGCCTACACCCTCAGAAGTATATTTTCCTTCAAGTTAATATATTCCAAGCATCGAAAGAACAAGTCTTTATAAAGCTAGGAAATATAGTCAATATGTATCCTATTAGGTATATTAGTCTCCCAAATAGATTGTAGTTCCAAATCCATAAATATAGAATCAACAATTGTCTACTCGTCTTTAAAGGAAATTACTCTGATACCACCTTGATAGCATATTTAGCTTCACAAAATTAAAATGCATCATATTTTGTTGACACAAATGAATGGATTCAAGTGATCAAGAAGGGTAGTAAGAATAATGTGGTACCCAAAGTTATGACCAAATGATGTCCAATTTGAGGCTCAAACCCTCAATGTTATCCAATTTAGTCATTGCAAAGGATTCATTGGGTCCTCTCTAGATGTTCCACCCTTGGGGGGGTGGGCATAGGTCTTGATCTCAACCTCTAAAGCCATATGCATATCCCTCCACTAAACCAAATTATGAAAATAAAGTTTGTAAAACAATTCCCTAGACGACTAGGTTATCCATGGAGTAGATTAGAGGATTGTGGTTAGAAGAGCTTGTTTTGTAGTTTTTAATTTAGATGTACTTCTTTCATGCAAGAATTTAAAGTCATTTAATCCCCATCAACCTCAAAATTGTATTTTATTTAGTTGGGTGTGGATATTTTTAGTAACCAAAATGAAGATATGTATTGTGAATTGGCTACCTTCATCTCCTTGAAATTTGTTGTAATTGTTATTTAATAGGGCCATCACCAATCTAATTGAGTAGCATCGGTCCTTGTTAATTTATAACATTGAATTATGGGACATACCTATGCTTATTCATTGAATGATGTTGATTTTAGATCTAATGTATAGAGCTAATTCATGGAATATCTTCTCATGGTATATTGGCTCACATGTGGACATTTCCACATTGTAAGATCCCAGGATGAAAAATTAGGCACAAAACATTTGTATATATTGTCAAGAGTATGGATGGCCTTGAGCAACCTCAATTCTAGAAATATCATATCGTACATCCCTAAAAATTATCAATGAGTTAACTCCAATAAGCTATGCATCACTTTCTTAATGGGATTATTAATGACTTAGTGTTGAAACATTTAAATTGATTTTCACTTTATGAATGAAAAATGTTCTATTTTGACTATGAGGGAAGGAAGCTAGTAAAAGCTTTGAGGGATAACACTCTCTTGTTACAAACACATTACTTTTTTTCTTTAATGGGGTGTATCTAATTCAATGTTTCCTTGAACTATTTACATATTAAATGTTATGCATCTTCAACACTTGTATTTTTCCACTCTCTAGATCTTGAAACTAGTGCACCGATCGGATGGAGAAAAAATGTGGATTTACTCGTTTAATGATGCAATAGGCCAAATTGTTAATTTTCTTCGAATAATTATTAGTTGTTTGATACTCTTAGAATTAAGAGTCCAAGGAGGAGTTTTAAAATGTTTCACGTGATCTTTATATAACAATACTTAATTGTATTCATGAACTTTCAAGTGGAAAAACTTAGGATTTTTTCAATGTGTATGAAATTTGGAGAGTCGTAGGCACCTAGATTTGATCCGAGCTACATTATCTGAATGCTAGAGAAGGACACAAAAATTATATTTTAAAAAATATAGCCATTAAGGATGCCTCTAGGAAGAAGCATGGAATCAAAATTACTTCTCCGAGTGTTACTGATATTGATGAGACTAAACAAGAAATTTTCAGTTCACTATCACATTATTCTCTTCCCTTGGTATGAATGATCTATGGAAGTTGGAAATGGAAATGTCCATTGATATTCTCCATAGAAAGCTCTATCCTAAACATAAAACAATATGACTTGGGGGTGACATTTCACGAGTTGAAGGAACCCCTAGTGTTGATGGTTGATGATAATACCCCATGACTAGATGAGTTTCTATGTGAATACTTCAAAGACAACTAGGATTGATTGTTGGATTTAACCTTCTTCATGTGTTAAAATAAGATATATAAATGAATCTATCAGGGCTACCATTAATCAAGGTTTTATTGAGTTGATCTCCAAAGATAAGGACTATAAATTGAGTACTAGTTGGTATCCAACTAAACTTCTCAATGTATCATATAAGACCCTATCTCACATAATTAGGAAATTTTTGTCCCAAATAATCAAACCACAATAGAAAAACTTTATCCAAGGTTAGTTGATCCCAAATATGCCATTGGGGTTTGGGATGGGATGGAGTGGGATCATTGTCTTGGGCTTAAAACACTCTTTGTCAAGTTGGACACTAGAAAGGCTTATGATCAAGTGGAATGTCCTTTCATTCTAGCTATGATTTAGGCCCTAGGTTTTATAGCAGGGCATGCACAAACCATTGAGAGAATTTTTTATGACACCTCAACTAGTCTTTCTATTAATTATACTAGGTATCAGGGTGTTTATCTCTTCTACACAATAACGTAACAGTGTCCTTTTTCCCCTGCTCTCTATGCTATTGTCATTGAAGTTCTAGGTTGCTTTCTCCACTAGAGTGTTGATTTGGGGCACGAATCATCTTGGGCTAAATGTTAGGTAGATGGTTAATGGGTACTTCATGAATGAATTCTTTCTCACCATCGTAGAGGATAAATACTCTATAGACATCACACTAGGATGCATTCATATTTTCAATGAAGTCTTCATCTCCAACTTTAGGGAGCTAAACCAAATTCTATCATAGTTCCCATGAAGTTACTCCTCTATGGTTTACAAGGTAAGGTTGTGGCTTTAGACAAGTCATGTCTATAAATTTTGAGCAATCCCATTTTCTGTTCAAGCTTCATGAAAACTAGTGTGACATGTTTCTAAAATAATTTCTAAGAAAGTGAACAAATATGTTACTAGCACTCTCTCCTTCGTATTTTCTAAACCACATCCCAACGAAGCAAACTACTAATCGTTGAAGAGTCTCTTGAAAATACTTATCTACACCAACCCATGACGAGAAAAGGAGAGAAGAGGACTAAGCAGGACTAGCGATGATTAGCTCTTCCCGTTGAACCCAAACTCTATGTTATACGTGATTTATAAAACTAGTAGATGGCCATCAAAACATGAGCCACGAACTTTAAATCGTAGTCATTAAACCCTCCATAATTTGTATTACTACATAATTTGGGTAAGCACTTGTTTCTATCAGCACTACCGTTATGTTATCAAAATTCCACTTCTACGTGGGAATGAAATATTGCGTGCCACATGATATGCTCCAAATTCCAACGACATTTATATTCTAATAATTCTTAGTTTAATTTTATTGTTCCCCGCAATGACCGTTATTTTATAATTTTTAAAACTAATGTGCATTGCTGTTTAAAACATAATCCCAAATGGAGATCCTTTATATCACACGATTGGATCAAGAATGTGTTTTTATAAGAAGAGAAAAAAAAAAAACATTTGATTTGGATTCTCTACTAATATATAATATAACGAAATCTTTTCTATACAAAACATTTTTTTATTAGATTTTAGCCTATATAAAACTACGTTTTTATCGATTTTAGGCTATATAAAACTAATTTTTTATAGAGATTTTAGCGTAGTTTGTGGGTTGCAAATGGACACCATGTTAATGAAAACGAGAAATTCAATCGTAAGCTAAAGTAAGAAATTCAATGTGATTTGCGTGGTTCTGTGTTTGCGTATGAGAGAGGTAACTATAGGAAGTTGGAGTTTATGAGAGAGGTAACTATAGGAAGTTGTTCTTCCTTTTGTGTTAGGGAAGAGTATTAATTTTTGCTACGGTGTGGATATGGGACGAGTATCAACTTTTTCTATGGTGTGGATATGAGATCTTATATTATACCTGTCTCTGAAGTTAGGTTTTGTAGGTAGAAACTTAAAAAAAATGGTATGGGGTTGTAATAGTGGTACTATTAATGAGGTAAACTTTAGGGATGGATATAAATTATATATTTTTTTTTAAAGAAATCTTCATTCTGGTTGCTTAAAGCTATGAGGATTGTTATAGGGAGTTGTCTTTAGTGTGACTTTTTGGAATTTCAGGTGTCAGAATCTGGTGAAAAAATTTGAGGTAAAATCTTGATTTATGTTATTTAAACTGGTTTTTTTATTGTATATATGGATTCGGCATCCTAAAAAACCCCTAGGCCACTTCGATTGTGCAAGGTTACCCATCAAACATCTATTTTCAATGAAATCCTACCGGATTTTAGAGAAATAAGAACTGAAAAAACCACCGTAAAAACCTTCAAAAAGTCGCACTAAAGACTACTCGTTATCATAGTGGTATCATTTGTGGGTGAACATTAAGGAATGGTATAAAATGTATTTTTTAAAAAGATTTAAGAAGTATTCATTCGTGTTGGTTAAATTTATGCGAAATTGTATAGACAAGTTTAAAAAGTTTTTATATTTGGTTATCATAGTGTTATGGAATTTAAGGGATATTTTATCAATTATTTGTAATAATATTTTTGGTATTTTTGAAAATTAAAATCACAAATTATTGGGGTAATATAGGTTATGAGGATGTCACAGTTGGCTACTAAACCTTGATGGGCATTTCAAAAAAGAATACCCATATTACCTTTGAATTCCAACCTTTTTCCTCATCTCTTTCCACTAACCAAATGCCCTCTTGTTAAAAACAAAAAACAACATATCTACAATAGCTCATACTATGTAGATTATAGTACATTTTGCTTGCACCTTAAATCATTTGCAATATTTTGGCCTACTTTTTGTTGAGTCTCCACATGAATGACATGATGCTATGTAAATATCTAGGAAAATGGTTATTTATAAATTCTAATATATTTTATTTTACTAGTATGTGTAATGTACTTAACCACTAAGAAATGTAATTATTCAACAATTATTCAATAAATATAAATTATAGCAAAGTAAAAGAGATGATGATAGAGAACCTATAAAATAACCATTATATTGATAATATAGAAAATAGATAGAAATGTTAACAAGCCTCTCCAGGGGAGACACTTCCTTTGAATAGAGCTTCAATGCAATAACAACACTTGAAAATTACTGAATACTATCTCTATAAATAGTTTCTCTCTAGCATAACCCTAATTACTTGTGATATTATCACTAATGATTACCAACCATTTAGTGGGTTTTTAACCAATGGGACCCTTTTACATTAAGTAAATACCAACCAGTAACCTAATTTCCCTTATTCAAATATATACTTGTACATTAATTACTAACTCCTATGTAAGTTAGCCAAAGAGGGGAGGTTAGGCCCAAGGCTCTAATATGTCGTCCCTCTTCAATATTAACATTGTAGTTGAGGTTGAAGATGTGGAAACTACTATAAAATTGCTACTATTTCCCAAGTAATGGTGTCTAGTTGTTTATCTTTCCATTGGATAATTTCCCCTTGAATTTCATGTTAGCACAATCATTATTCTCTTATAGCTAGTACTATCTATGATTGCAACCAAATAGAACTCTCTTCATCAATTTCTACAAGGCTTTTCAAAACCCAATAATTTAGCCCTAGGAAAGACTAAGTGAATTGTGACATCCCTTTTATTTTCCCAAATTTTTGATGTAATTGAGAACTTAAAATGGTGGGGTACTAGCATTGATGTTGAGTTAAAAATCTATGTGATGTGATCCTTATTTTTATTAAAAAAAGAAAAAGAAAAAATAAAATAAAATAAATTCTATATTTAAAGGAAGGAGGATAACCAATAGATTATGATGTCTTGAGAGGAAAAATTCTCTTTATTTAATTTACCCTTTTCATGAAATGGTTAATCTTCCCAAAAAAATTCTAGTAAGAGGTAGCGGAGATGAAAGGTCAAGGTGTGATTATAGAGACGAGCGAGAATCAATCAAGAGGTTACTCTTCCTTTAGCTTTTCATCCTATTCCATTTTATCTCTCATACATTATTTTTCCTCTCACTCAAAAATGAAAACTGGTAAGAGAGTTGGTGGCAGAATCTAGAGAGGTTCAAACCTTGTGACTAGTTAAGAGTTGTAAGAGATAGATTACGTGACAAGTATTACATGTGTTGCAACATTTTTTTTTTTTGGACTACGTGGCTTTGAGGACTAGGAATGGTCAATTTTGTGTGTGGCACATAGAGCACTGAAGAGGGGAGGGCAGAGGGAGCATAGAGATCAAAGAAGGACTTTCTTTTTCTACGAAAACTTGCATGGAAATTTTTTGAATGTTTATGAGCGTGATCAAACATGGAAAGGATGAACACTAAGTTTTTCATGTGTGAAAGAGAGTGGTGTTCATGTTTATTTTAAATTTGGTCTGAATTTTTTTTGCTAAATCCATAAAGTAAATTTTCTCTCAAGGCATCAGGAATCTAGTTCAGGGGTGGTTGGCTACAAGAAATACTACAACATAGATTTTCCTATAATTTGGTGGAGAGTGGATCATCCTTTTTTAATTCTAGATTCATTTTTTTTGAATTAGATAAGTAGTTTTACGTTGGTTAAATGAAATTGATTATTGAAAAAATATATGTATGAAATTGTAATAGTTGAAAATGTTTAGTCTCGGGAAGTTTTATTTTTATTTATGAGATCTCTTTATGGAAAATTAGAGAGATCCAATTTAAATGTTATTTTAATGGTCTAAATTAAATATATATATGGTGTGAAAAAAAGTTAAAGAAGATGTTTTTAGTCATTCTCAAATTTTAAAGGTGGAAGCCAAAATGTGATTTATGAGGTAAACAAGTCATCTTGGAATTTTTACTATATTATTTTTTCTCTCATAGGTTTTAGATGATGAAACTTGGACCGCAGTGAGGGAAAATATTTATAAACATTTGGTTCAATTTTGAAATCTTGATTCACCATATTTTTGGATATATGACTTGAGCAATTTGGGCTTCTTGAAAGCTTCGTCAAACATGTAATCTTGGAATTTTCCTTATAATTTCTTCTTCTGGGAGGTTTCAAAGCGTGAAAATTGTACTATAATGAGGGGATATTGCATGAAAATTTGGTTCAATTTTTTGACCTTGATTCAATATATTTTTGAATATATGATTTGAGGGAATTGGGCTTCTTAAATTTTCTTCGAACAGATCATCTAAGATTTTCCATTATAAATTTTATTATAATAGGTTTCAGAGGTTGGAATGGTGACCATAATGAGGGGAAAGCTCACTAAACATCTGGTTCAATTTTCATATCTTGGTTCATTATAATTTTGAGGATATACTTTGAGGAATTCAAGCATCTTGAATGCTCCTAGAATCAGGCTTCAAACATGTCAGAATGTTGTTTTAACTATATCTTTAATTCTTTGAGGTTTCAGACCATGAAACTTAGAGGATAGAAAGAAGATATCTCAAGGTATCTATGGTATAATTTTCATATCTTGGTTTGCTATAATTTCACATATATTCCATGAGGAAGTTGTTCTCTTAAATTCTCCTAAAACCAGTTTTAATTGTTGTGTTATAAAAGTACAAAAGAAACAAGAAAATAAAATTTGATATCCCATATAGGCTTAATTAGGATTTAAGGGAATTTTTTTGAGGAAATGTTACTCCCCATAGCCCTAATGAAGGATTAGGGGTTGGGTGTGTGACAGAGTAGTATCAAAGCTAAGGTTCAACACCAAACTTGGATGGGCTCAAGTAAAGGAAATAATTTAAGTTTGAAACTTATATCTATGGATGCATGTATATCTATGTGAAATTATTTTGATGTATATATGAATACACTAGTGTTATGTTGAGAAAATGTAGCAAGAAAGGCTCAAATTGACTTTAGCCTTAGTCAAATTGAGTAAATATAATTTCTTGGACGTAGTTAACTAGTGTGACATGGATCTTGTCACTCAGTTAGCTCAATAAATTTGAGTTAGAGGGAGTGGAGTTCAATTATGCATATGTGATTTCTAAATTTTAGTAATGCAGTTTAATTATTTTTAGTTCTATTAAGTTAAATGACCTCTAACTAATGATAGATTAAGTTTAAGGTCAGTTGTACAGTGGGACAAGAGTCTAACTCAGAGATATATCATTTAACTTATCAATCAACTCAAAATAAATAGTGTATAAAATAAATTTTAATTACTCTACTGAAGTGGAGATGACGAAGCAATGTAACATTAGTTGTAGACTAGTTTTGAGTGTACATTTGTTGCATGAGTTACAAGATCAATCATTAGGAAGTGCACAATCAATTTGGAGGAAATTCCTAAATAATAGGGGCTAATTTCCTCAATATTTGCACAAGGAAATAGGAGGGTTGGTGAGAAAATATTTGGCTAAGTGTTGGATAGAGGTTCTCGTTGAGCAAAGAGAAAAAATATTCTTTTGTGGATTCTGCTCAGAGCTAGAGCTAGAAATTGTAATAGTTTCTCTACTCAACTAATAAATACAAAGAGTCATGAGATATTCTTCCTAGTTGGGTTCCCCTAGAGATTACTATGTATTTATGGTTTTTCTTATTCCATGTCTATGCATGTTATTCTAAATTATGGTTTTTATTTTGTAGATCAGAAGAGTAGTATTGTGTCTCTTGTTTTTCAATGTGGAATCTTGAGAAGTTGCAATTTCTATTAAATTTATACATGATATCAAAACTTGATGGAAGAAATCCAAATGTCTCTCATTTCATATTTTTTGGATCTTAAAACTATTTTCATGTCTCCAAGGGTTCGAGGAAGAAACTGGAGCCTACAAAAGAGTTTGGGTTATTTGTAGGATACACCGAAAAATCACATAATTACCAGGTGTATCTACCTTCCCTGAGGATGAAAGTTTTAAGGAGATATGCCAAGTTCAATGAGGAGAAGGTGATGAGGTGTTATCTGGAATGAGATTTGAGTATCTCACTGAAGCAGGAGCTTCTATCTCCAAAGGAGGAGCCTTAGGATGAGCTTCGGGAGGTTGTGGAGTAGCCACATGCAGTGGAGAAGATAAGAGGTAGAGTGGAGGCACCCTATCAACTAAAATATTCCAGAGAGGGGAGAAAGAGAACCAGAGAAGATGATAGGTTATTGCAGGATGCAAGGGAGAATGTGGGAGCCCCTACATCATAGAGTAGGTAGAGGAGGCCACTTGATAGTTACACATACGTGGATCTCATGACAGATCTCATTGAGACAAAGAATTCTTCATTTCACAAAGAAATTTATCAACCTATTTGTGTTGATTCCATGGTGGAATAATATGAATCCATCATGAAGAAAAATGTATGGGATGTGGTGGAGAGACAAAGAGGTAAATCAATGGTTGGTTCGAGATGGATCTACATAGTGAATCTTGCAACAAACGGGAGCATCGTGAAGTACAAGGATAAATTTTTGGCCAAAGGATTTTCACAGACAGAGGGAGTGAACTATGAGGAAAATTTTGCACCAATTCCAAGATATTCCTCAATTAGATCCATTCTAACATTAATTGTGTAGATCGGGTGGAAAATATACAAGATGGATGTGAATACTACCTTTCTCAATGGTGTCATTAATGAGGAAATTTACATAAATACGGTAGAAGGATTTGAGACATATGATAGAGAGTCACAAGTGTGCAGACTCAAGATAACATTGTATGGTCTATAACAGGCGCCCCGGGCATGGTACACTTGGATCGATAGTTATCTTAGTGGATTGGGCCTCACCTTAAGTGTAGTAGATGTGAACCTCTACCACATTGTGATAGATGGTAAGCTTTTTATTATTGTTTTGTATGTTGATGAATTAATATTAACAGGTGATGAGAAATTGATCTACTCTTGAAAAGAGGATATTGCAAGGGAATTTGAGATGAAATACATGGGCCTCATGCAATACTTCCTCGGGATGGAAGTATGGAAAGGTGATGGTGAATTTTTTGTGTCTCAACGTAAGTATGCCTCTAAAATACTTCAGATATTTCATATAGAGAATTTTAAGCCCATGGACACACTGATAACTATAAATGGGAGGAAGGATAATGCCACTTGAGGTGAAGAGGTTTAGAATACCATTTATAGGAAGCTTCTGAGGTCTTTGATATATCTTGTGAAAAGAAGACCTAGCATGTGCTACGTAGTAAACCAACTGAGTCAAGTTAAGGTGAGGCCTAACAAGTTGTATTGGAAGCCTGCAACAAAGCATGTGTTTCACTACCTAATAGAACTACTGAGTTTGGATTATACTATAGGAGGATAGAGGGAGTGAAGCTTCAAGGCTTCACCGATGAATATTACGCAGGGAGCCTATCAGACAAGAAAATTACTTTAGGTGCTATCTTATCCCTTGGGTCTGCAGTTACTTCCTGGTACATCAAGAGGTAGAGGTATGTGGTTCTCAACTCAGTAGAGGTTGAATACATGGATGAAATTGAAGCAACATGTGAGGCCATATAGATGAGGAAAATACTTCCGGGTCTTTTCAATCGGGAGATGGATCTGATAATGATATATTGTGATAATCAAAGTTGCATTAAGCTCTCTAAGAATCTGGTATTTCATCACAAGTCCAAACACATTGATATATGGTATCATCATATATGGGACTGTGAGCATAAGAGAATTACATTGCTATAGTGCATTCCAACTGAGGAGAAAGATGCTAACATCTTGACAAATGGATTTTCAAGAGGTAAAATAAAATTCGATGGGTGTAGGATAGGGGTGTGAAAAATCCATTTCTTGTTAAGAGGGAGTTTTGAAAAAATGTAGAAAGAAAGGGTCAATTTGACTTTATCCTTAGTCAAATTGAGTAAATCAAATTTCCACATTAGCAGGACAACTTGGAGGCATTTAACTAGTGTGACATGGATCTTGTCACTCAGTTAGATAATTATATTTGAGCTAGAGGGATTTCAGATTAGTTATGCATATGTGATTACTAAATTTTAGTAATACAGTTCAGTTATTTTCATTTGGATTCTCTTAACTAATGTCTGACTATTGATAGAGTCAATTGAAGGTAAATTGTGTAGTGGGAGAACAATATAACTTAGAGAATTTTTAGTTAACTGATCAATTAGCCCAAAATATCTAGTGCATGCAAGAAAATTGAATTCCTCAATTTAATTGGAGATGAAAATGTAATGTAACATCAATTCTAGACTATTTTTGAGTGTAAAAGTGTTTCATGAGTCAGAAGATCAATCCTTGGGAATTGGAAAATATATTTGGAGGAAACTCATAACTAATAGGGGTTAATTTGCTCAGGATTTTCACAAGGAAATAGGATCCTTCATGAAAAATTTTTTGGCTAACTGTAGGCCAGAGGCTCTCATTGAGCAAAGAGAACAATTATCATTTTGTAGGTTGAGCTCAAAGCTGGAGCTAGCAATTGTAATAATTTCTCTATTCAATTCATTAATCCAAAGAAGATTGAGGGATTTTTCCCATTTGGGTTCCCATAGAAATCACTGTGTATTTGTGGTTTTGATTATTGCATGTCTATGCATGTTGTTATACATTTTAGTTTTCATTTTGCAGATCATTAAAATAGAATTTTGTCTCTTGTTTTTCATTGTGGAATCTTGAGTAGTTGAAATTTCTATCAAATTTCTACATGTTACTTAAATATTGACTTGAATTTGATGCAACAAGATAAAAATTAGGGAGTTATAGGCTTGGAACCAATGAGGTAAAGGTAATAGACATATTTAATTTTTATGATTTTAATGATACTAATAGTTGTGTCTTATAACAACACATAATAAGACTTTCCAGCAGTGAAAGTAAAGAAATGGATGTCTAGAAGAATGGAATGACTTAGAACTGAAAGGATATCCTCTAAAGAAAATGGAAGAGAAGAGGGAACATCTCCTGACTTGATTGAGACACGAAAATTTTGAAGGAATAATTTCAATGTCGAAAAATAGATAATGAAATCTTGATCAAAGAACATGAAAGATAGGAAGAATGTAATGCATTATTCTTGCGAATTTTGTCTGAAAAAGTGGGGTCCAAATATTAGAATGATGGAAAAGACCCATCTATGAAAATGGATAGCCCTTCATAAAATCAGAATAATTAATTTCCCATCAATAGTACAAGGAGTGTTGTTAATCACGATTATCGTTAGACCAAAACCTGTAGGTGTTTGTCAACAATCACATCACCAAACATAAGGATCCATGATATTTATTTAGTCCATGTCGTGAAACACATGTGGAGCATTGGTTTATCTAATGTCAAAAAATCTCCCCGCAATGTGAGTCGGGTGTGTATCGAACTCATGACCTACACTCTGATACCACTTGTTGTGAATCACGATTTTCGTTAGACCAAAACCCTGTTGTGTTAGTTAATGATTACATCGCCAGAGATAAGGATCCAAGAGAGGAGGTTAGTACATGTCGCGAAACACATTGGGTTCATTGGTTTATCCAATTTTCAACTAGGACGAGTACATCTAAGAAAACAAATTGATGTAGGAATATGGATACTTCCATAGCACTGGTAAAAAATGACGAAATTAATGACAAGGTGAATGAAAATGTTAGTCACTGCAATTATTTCAAGTGAATTATACTAAATTTGAGCAATTTTAAGTAACCGAACTAAAAATTACTAACTTAAATGACTAATTTAGTCTTGGAATAAAATATACAACTAGATATAAAGTGGCTAAACTGAAAGTGACTAACTTAAATAACTAATTTAGTCTAGGGATAAAATATATGACTAGATGATAAGTGACTAAACTAAAAGAGACTAACTTAAATGACTAATTTAGTCTAGGATTAAAATATATGACTAGATAATAAGTGAAAAAATTAATAATGATTAATGTAAATGATTATTATAGTCCAAGGATAAAAATATGGCCAAATAACAAGCACAGCAAGTATATGAATTAGTCATTTATGTCAGTAATTTTTTATTGTGTCACTTTATAAATGGAAAATTGAAATTTTGGTACTGAAGTGTTACATTTCACTATAGTTGTCTCTAAATCCATTTGTAGTGTTAAAAATTAGAGACAAAGGTTGGTTGCTCAAAGCTAGTTTCTTAACGCTAGTTTCTCAAGGCTGAGAAAGCTGGTTTTCTTTGTGGTGGCTAAAGCTAGAAGGATTATGTGGTTGAGACCTACCTTGACCAATGCTTCTCTGACTTCTTCAAAACTGTAATCTGACATGAAAGAGCTTGGTCGATGCTCTTGTAGACAACAACTCTCAGTTCTAAATATTAATGTGAAAAATGTTTAAATGAGAAGTGGGATCCTCGACTTATTGCGAAATTCAAATTCAAATCCCATCATCTCTCTTATATCTTCCTTATAAATGTTGATTTGGTAATATATCCACCCTGATATGCCCATTAATTGCATCCCTCCAACTCCTTTTAATGGCCAATTCATTTCCAATCAACTTTTACTCTTCCAATGGTCACTTTTTGGGTGAACTTCGCAAGACTCACCCCTTCGGCATAGTCCTACCCCTCTTGGTGCAATACCCTCCAACTACACCTGATGTCATGTTGTTGCAAAATGCTTCTATTTCAGGGAAGCCACCCTTTAGTATAATCATTTGTAGTTCTATGTGCCCCTCCAAATTTTCATTCACAGGTCTCCTCCCCCAACACAGAATTGTTGACCAGATATTTCCAAGCAGGATGGTTGTAACTTCCTCGAGCATGTTCCAAGTGCACAACCTAATCAGGCTGTATCAACGTCCTTAACACCTCAGTAATACAGAACACTCCCGCTTTGAATTCTTGAAGAGTCTCACTAATGTACTCCCATCCATCATCAAAGCTATAAGTTAACAAGAATCCTTCTATCATCTTGTCCCAATCTATAGTGCAATGGCACAACTTTGTTTGAAGATACCACTGCTAAGGTATCATATCGAGGGAATGAAAGAACATGTTCACCCAATTTTTTTGAGGTTCCAGACCCCAAGTTGTTTTCCAATGAGATAACTTCTCTCAAGGATATTTCTGACCATCATACTTCTCTACGATATTTGTATTGACCTAACCAAAACTTAGACTTATCAATTTGAAAAAGTTTTTCCATCCCCCTAAACTTTCTCTCTGCGTGCCACACCACCCCATTCCATCGTAAAAAGTCTAGTATCGCACTTCTGATCGGACATAGCACAAATATTTGGTGACTCCATTACAACGCTTCTTAGTGACTTCATGAAAGCTATTCTACCAATGCTCCAACTCCTCATCAGAATATTGAACTCATGAACTATCACACTCCCATTATATTCAACCATCTATGGTGGGATTAATCCAATATTCATATTGTTCAATAAGCTTATAGATCTGGTCAATCTCAGCATCCCCATACTCATGTTGGACAGGCTCTGTATAGCGTGCACCTTCGGAATGATCTAAGGCACAACCACTTGGGTACCATTCTTTTCAAAGATAATTTTCCTCTTCTTCAGGTTTATTATAGCATCCATGTTGTAAGCCCAATCGAATCCCAATAACATAGGATAAGTATTTCTATCATCAAAATTATCAATAACTTTGAAGTCAACCAATACTCTTGCACCATCAATATCTACGTTGATCCCCTGCAATCACCCCATAGGAATGATCTTCTATTGACTGTCCATCCTTAGCTGAATTGGTGACCATTGCAGCTTAGGCCTTCCCATTCATTCCCAAGGTCTATTTCGACATAATCTTGGCATATGATCCTAGATCCAGAATGACTTCATCCATCTCATAGTCTCTGATCTGCGCAGTCAACCACTTCTCCTCACCTGTTATTTTCCTTCTCTTGTACACTTTATTTACCATGCATTGTTCTAGTTGCAACATTTCCTTGCCAGTGTAGTTATCTATAAGCTCCTATAAAATTTCTATAATCTTCTAGTCCCTTAGTAATTTCGTACATGTCTGTAAGAAGGATGCCAAGATAGACTGGTCAACTTTCTTTACTTCAGTATCCTCCTCAGGATTATTCTTCAATGAAAATATTTTTCTCTACGCAATTGACATCAAAGCTTTAGGAGTCATAAATGTCTTCTTTGTTTCCATGAATGTATCTTTCTCGTGTTGTACATTAAACCCAACATTCTTATCTTCAACTTTCCTTACCCATGTCTCTGTCACAATCCTCTTTTCTTCTGTGTGGTTTCCTCCAGTATTCACACTACCGCATGTTACTATGTGAACTCTAGGATTTTCCTGGCGTGGTTAAAACCTCATCATTTGTATATTCTAAGTAGGCCATTTGGTGCACTTCTCCTACATTTTAGCTAAAAAATGGGACAGTCTTCGATTACATGACCAAATTATTGACAATACATACAGGAAGTTATGGTAGGATTATGAAAATCCCTGGAAAAATGTCTTGGTTGTCCGAAGTTGTAACATATGATCTTCCCTCATCCATGACTAGCGCCTCCTCCTTGACCACGCCCTCGACCTAGGAAACCTCGTCCCATAGTCAGCCAACCTGAAGCTTTGTGACCTTCTACCTGCATTTTGTACACACCAAGACTATTCTTCATCATTAGATAGTAGCTCTTGCAGTTTTGTTCATTGTGTCCCACTAAAATGATGAAATTGCAGAACAATTAATTCGGCGTTCTGACAAACTTTTGTAATAGGTGACAATATTCCATGGAATGTTGGCCTGAAAATTCACATATGATACACCATACATGGGTTCATACACTTGGCCTAACACTTGATCCATGCTTCAATGGACTCAACATCCCAACACCCAAATAGTCTCTATAAACAAGGCACTTCTCTTTATGGTTACCCTCTTATTTGCACTTGATACACTAGAATTACGACCTTATATTATATCTAACCTAATTTACCTTATTTATATCCTGGAGTTCCATATGCAAGCTCTCCACTGAATCTGAATTTATTTCACTCTTATTCTTGTATCAGCTATTGGTGAAGCTTCAATCTTGATTGCGATCTCCAACACTTCAGCCTGAGTTGCAAGGTTTTGTTGTGCCAATGGAAATCTGAGATGAGGCAACATCATAGAAATCAACTATTCTCTATGCTACTCATCTAAGATATTGAAGCTAATTTGGCTCAACAATATCTTAAATCTTTTATCTACCTCCCACATGGTCTCAGTAGCCAGCTGCTTAATCTCTTTGATTTATGTGATACATTGGGACTGCAACTTTGGTTTCTTGAATTTAGCATTCAACACAGTCTTCATCTCATCCAATGTAGTAGTTTCCTTTGTCGTAACCTATTTAATGTATCGGGACAATGCTTTGTCTTGCAGCACAGTAACCAGCTACACTTTCATCATATTTTTGTTTGTAATTTTCTGCGAACTCCATATTTCTTCTACAACAAACAAAAACTATTATGGATCATTTTATCCCTTGAACATAGGCATATTCGGGGGTTGGGCCATGGTGAATCGAGGAGGTGGAGGAAAATAATGGGATGGGGTGACAATGGGGGTGGAAGGTTGGTGAATATCCATAGTACTTTTCTAACTTTCAGATCTCAGCGATAGGCTTCCGGGGACAACAGTGTTGCTTTCTATTTCTTTAGACCCAAACAATGGATGATATTTAGTTTTAACATAAGTAATTGTTAGACTCCTATACCAATAGGTGTCATTTTTCACGATTGTCTTGATTGAACTATAGAATATGTTCAAACCTTTTTCTTGAGCAAAGGTGTTCCATATTCTTGAAAAACCAAAAAATCAAAAAATTTAAAAAATGTAAAGAGGGTATACCCTAAAAGAAAAATCAAAGGGTAAAAATAATAAAAATGGCCAAAAAGTAAAAGAAATGAACCCCATAAAAAACAAAGGCCAAGGAAAGTGTGCAAGTCTAAATGTCACTACTTTTTACTCTGATGTAATAAACAAATTGTGTGCAGCTTGTCAAATTTTTGCCACAATTTATGAAGAGTCAAACTGTTTAAACTTGACTCATTCATTTTCAATTTCATGTTGTAGAATAGAGAATAAATGTCTGACCAAACAGTTTAATCTTGGCAGATAAGTAGATAGGTAGAGTTAATAAAAGGTGCTCAACAGTTTAATCTGAGCCCTTGGATGTAATAAGGGTAGAAATAGATAGATTTATCATGTAAAAAGAAAAGGTTGAAAATGGTTTGCAAGTCTAAATGCACCCTAATAAAGAAGAGAAAATGGTAGTGTTAAGTAGATAGGGTAGGTAGATGGTGCTGCAAAGTGTTATCTGATGAAAGATGCTGCTACATGTTTTTGATCCTTTACTTTCATCACAAATACTAAAGCAGGAAATACACTGGAAAATCACAGCAAGCAAAGTCAAACTCATTAACTTCCCTCATCACTTTCCCCTCAAAATTTTTACTAATTTCCCCCAAAGTACTAAGGTATTTGGAGATCAAAGGGGCTCAAGGCATTTCCTTGACTTTTGGAGGGACCGGACCCTCGGCCTAATGATCAAAAAGACCTAAGTACTTGTGATAATCCATCATTATAATCTTCCATCTTTAACTTTGTCCTAAGTAAAATCCTATTTTACCTAGGAAACTCATGCAAAATTCCATAAAAATCCCTCAAGATGGCTTTCTATTCTAAGTTTAAGTGTTGAAGATAAGATATTGCAATTTACTTCAAAAGTTTTCACTTACTTAGATGTGCAAAAATATTTTGAGTTTCCTTGTCCTTTGCCATATTTACATTTAACTCTATTGTACTAAATCCCTAATAAAATACCTTATCCTAAGTATATAACTCCCTTTTTATAAATATCCCAAAAACCCTTATATTATATAGTTTAACCAAAGTAATTATTTTCCCAAAAATTCATTAAAAACCCCGCTTTACAAGCCCTTTGGTTAAATATATCTTTATATTATAATCCCGCCCTTATGGTAATTAAATAATGTTTATTGGTTACCATATAATAAAAATATATATACAAAAACTTTAAACATGCGATATGTATGTTTAAACACAAAAATATAAATAAAACTTCGGAAAAGTCTCGTGCCACCGTGGATTGTCCACCTGGCATTCCACTTAACCAAACCCCGCCGCAACCCCTTTCTTTACGCATACGGGATTAATTAGTCATCAGGACTAATTAATAACCTTTTTCTGCCTATTAGAAGCTCCCCGGGATGATTAATAACGATAATCACGTGTAAAACCCGACGGGCCCACACCTGAATCTTCCGCTTGTTCCCCCCCATCGCTTCAACCGTCGGATCAACCCGCCGCAGATCAACGATCCACGTGAACCCCGCTACCCATCCTTTGTGAGAAATTTAACGAGCGGGAAACGGGCGGTATTTGAACAGTTCACCCTCCACGTGGCGATCTCTTTGTGGAATCGCTGCCCTCCCGACTTAAACCACCCTCGACCAAAAGCGGTGCGGGGTTACCGCTTACCACTTACCGCCCAACCTTCGCTCACGTCAGCCCGTACTAAAGTGACGTCACTCCTCGAAAAACTAAAAATCCCTTTTACTTGTAAATAAAACCAATTTTTCGTGTTTTTTCCGTTATTTTCGTTATTGAAAACGACTACGCCCTCTGCTACGATTTTCAAATTTCCGCTAAAATCTACTGTGCTATCTGATTTCGGTCCAAGATTCCGCTGCACCTGTGTTCGAGTACCCTCCTGCCATCGCCTGATACCTGTCAAAAGCTAGTTTTCCTCCAAGAACAGGTATTTATCTTATAGCGCTCAAAAACTTCAAAAGAAACTCTGTTTTCCTTGTTTTCCACTGGATTAGTGATTAAATCTTATCGCTAAAATCATTCCCTGAGGTTTAAAATTGTGAATTGTTCCCCCGAACCTGCAATTGTGCCAATTTCCCTCATTAAAACCAAAAAACACGACATTTCTGTGAAGAAAACTCAGAAACTGCCATTTTGAACACACAAGAACCAAAATGGGAGTTCCTGTAGCCTTGAATGATGCTCCATTTTGAACCTGGTTAAAACGTCACTCCCTTGTCCATTGAGAAATTGCTTGAAAAATCTACTCAGTTGTCCCCTGAAGAGGTGACCAGAAGATCACATTCTTGGATAAACAGTCTTAATACTAGTCATAAGATTTGTTTACTCCAAGATTGTTATCAAATCTATTCAAACAGAGGTTAGAAAGCATAACAGCTAAAGAGTATCAGTGGTTAAAGTGTATCAGGTAAAAGTCAGTGAAAGTTAAAATGAAGTTACAGAGCAGTCAAAGGTAAACAGTAAAAGTAAATACAGAAGGCATTAAAATGGTAAAAAGAGATGAGAATACTTTCACCAATAGGGAGGTTTGTCTAAAGTGAAAGTAAAACAATCAAAAGAGCAAGAAAGTAAAAAGATGAAAAAACATAACAAGAAGGAACATTTTTGCAGAAATTGCATATTTTAGTCATAGTTTTTCAGAAACTATTGTGATCAATCCAAGATTAATTTTACAAAACTGAAGGAGGTTTATGTTCTTAAGAGGGCCATCTACAAAAACCTCTCTCACTTTTCTAACAGCCATTATGGTTTTGGAAATATTAAACAATGTTGGAAAGCACTTTTTGTAGAAAATTCCAGTTTAAGTCATCATTTTGCAGAGAGGATTGTGGCCAATAAAAAATACTTCATACAAAAATGAAGGAGGTTTTTGTTCCTAAGAGACCCATCTACAAAAATATATCTCATTTTTTTCACAGTGGTTTTATAATGAGAGATACATGTGCATCTTTACAGGCCATTTTTCAGACTCTGTAAAACTCTGTTTTACACATATTTTTTACAGAGACTATTATGCATAGCTGGAGAGGAATTTTGGGAAAATGAAAGAGGTTTATCTCACCAACATATTTAGCTACAATAACCTCTTTCAAGTTTTACATATCTATTACGGATTGAGAAATAAAAAGATATCATTGGACCCCAAGTTTGCAGAATTGTTGGAGCAGATTGCACAAAGAAAGGAAGCAGTTAGTGACTTGGATGCCTCATCATCAACTAAGATTTGGATCAAATTCGAATTCTCCTCTTTGTCATCACCTATCCATTAAAAATAGTGCCAAATAGTTTGAGTGTCCTTTACTTTAGTTCTATTTATGTAAATAGTTGGAGAGATTTGTGAACCAATTTTGATATTTGTTTCAAGATATTTTAGTTTAGAATTTGTATAAATAAACCCTCAAAGAGAGTGTTGAGGGTGGATTCTATTACTCTGCTGTAACATTGAGATTTTCGGAATAAAAGCATTTTGGAGAAATTTATTCGTGGCTTACTGGATGACGATTTAAAGCACTGGACTTGTTGCAAGATTCATGTGTTGGACTACAGTTCAATAAGTTTTTCTACCCTTTGTCTGAAATTTTATATTAGTTTATAATACCATCATATCCATTTCTGAATAATTTACATAAAGGATTGAAACAGAATTTGCTTAATTGTACTCTGTTTTCAAATGTGATTGTTCTTAATGTTTTCTTCTAAATTAGCTATAGGCATGAATTCTTAAATGCTCCTGCTTTGCTAATTTAAACATTGTTGATTACTATAATAAAGAATTCTTCATTGCTCTTTGTTTGTAGTCATTTCACTTCTTTCTTTTGAACATGGTGAAAGATTCTTAGCCGCCTTTCATCCCTTCAAGATCATCCCATCCACTTTAAATTTTAAGGATTGTTCTCTGTCTAGCTATCTTGCCCTGTAATACCATCTTGTGCTTAGAATAGAAATCCAGTAAAGCCATCCTTTGACTCCATAGCCCAATGGACTGAAAACCCTCAACCTTGCCCTTAGTTTGTGGATTCCACCATTTTCCCAAAACAAACTTTAAATCTATAACTAGCCTAAAACCTTCCAAGAACAAAGATAAATCATAAAGAGAGAGCCCTCTCTGGATGCAGATTGGCTAGATTCTGCATCTAAAAGGTTGGCTTGTGGTTACCTCGGGTATACTTTCCTCTTACACAACTTCTAGGAAAACCTGAGGCAGATATAACATATACCCTATTCACATAATAGCATTATAATCCAGAACTTCAGTGTATTCAGGTACTACCTCTCGTGCCATTGAAGAACTTGCACTCTACTTCACTATAAGACACAAAAGTCTCAATTGTGAACTCAGTAAAAAAACCTCATAGGATACTATCGATCCAATAATAAACAACCCTTGTGATCTCGTTATCAATCTTTTTCAACTTCTTAATTAGATCTGGGGTCAAGCAGTTGGCTTATTATTGAAATTACATGTCTGATTAGCTTGACTTGATATCCACTCATATAGCTCTCTAGCAAACGATGCGAAAAATATCCCATACTGATTTGTATAAATATACTTATGTAACTAATGTTCAGTTTAGATGTGCCAATTTATGTTTTCTTTCACAACAAACACCTATTCTTTTAGATCTACCCAATCTTTAATCTCTTGCTTAGAAAAATTCCACATCCAACTATCCCTCAGTCAGATCCTAGTCTCGGTAACAAAACCATTTGTTGGGTTGATGGGGCCTAGACCCAGGTTCAAATGTGGCTGTGTGAACCAACAAAAAGCACTATGATCGGCAATGAGAAAGAAACCTCGAGCTTCTCCTGTAATAATAACTCTAGTAATAAAAATAGTAATACCATTAATAAGATTTATAATAATAATAATAACTCTAGTCATAAAGTGTTAAATCTCTCTAGCTTCTCTTTTGACCTGTCCGTTTATAGTCTCTTAGAGAAAGGCTTTAATATTTTCTTAGCCCCTAGAAAAATCCCCATCCAAGATATTATTTGTGACATAGAATTTGGTATTAGAGACTTTCTGAATTCCTCCAAGGACATCATTAGGCAAGATTGTGCGGTCATCTTGAAGAAAGCCAAGCCCCCCAAGAGAAACCTAAGTAAGCCTAAGTTTGAGGCTTTAAAATCCTTAAATAATAATAAGGAGATTGTTATTCTTAAATATGACAAACGTGGTGCGGCTGTCATCCTTAATAAGGAGGATTATAGGATGAAAATGCTAGATCATTTGGAGAATAGTGGGAGTTACAAGAAACTTTCTAAAAATCCCTTAAAAAAGGTCTCAAGAGCTGTCGTTGATGCCATTAAATCAAGCAGCTCAGTGAGCTCTCTTAGTAAGAAGTTGATTGAAACCAACCCTCTTACTCTAAGAATCTATGGTCTTCCAAAAAACCCATAAGGATGGTTCCCCCCTTCGGCCCATTGTTAACACCATTGGCGGGCCGCCTTATCTTCTCGCCAAGTATTTAGTCCATAAGCTTAAGCCTCTCGTAGGCCGTACAGACTCCTTTGTTAAATATTATTCCTCTTTTTTTAATGAGTTGAAGGGCGTTAAACTGGATCTTGATGATAGGCTTGTAAGTTTTGATGGTGTTTCTCTTTACACCAATATCCCCATCAATGAGGCCATTGATGTCATTAATCGCATTACTGATCCAGATACAACCCATTTATTCGAGATCTTCTTAACCTCCACTTTATTCAGCTTTGAAGGAGAATTATATGAGAAAACATGTGGTGTTGCCATGGGTTCTCCCCTTTCCCTAATTTTTGCTAATCTGTTTATGGAAGAATTTGAATCCAAGGCTCTTTCCTCAGCTCTTTTCCAACCAAAGCTTTGGAAAATTTTTGTAGATGATACTTGTGTCATCTGGCCTCATGGAAAATAAAAGTTAGATCTATTTTTCCTTAATCTTAATAGTCAATCTTGCTCCATAAAATTCACCATGGATTATGAGGTGGATAGTAGCCTTCCGTTCCTTGATGTTCTTATCTTTAGAAAGGATGATGGTTCATTCTCCCATCAAGTTTTTTGAAAGAAAACTCATACTGAGAAATATTTGCACACTAGTTCGCACCATTTACCGGCTCAAAAATTAGGCGTCCTAAACACTTTAGCCACTAGGGCGTTAAGAATCTCCGATGAGTCTCACCTTGAGGGGGAAAAGTCCCATCTGTTGAGTTTATTTTTTAAGCACAAGTCTTTGTTGGGGGAGGAGACCTGTGAATGCCAATTTGGAGGGGCACATAGAACTACAAATGATTCTATTAAACGGTGGCTTCCTCGAAATAAAATCATTGTGCAACAACATGACACTAGGTGTAGTTAGACGGTACTATGCCGAGAGGGGTCCGACTATGTCAAAGGGGTGAGTATTGCAAAGTTCGTCCAAAAAGTGACCATTGGAAGAGTAAAAGTTGATTGGAAAATGACTTGGCTATTAAAAGGAGTGGGAGGGATACAATTAATGGGCATATCAGGGTGGATCTATTGCCAAAATGACATTTATGAGGAAGATCTAAGAGATATGACGGGATTTGAATTTGAATTTCACTATAAATCGGGGATCCTGCTCCCCATTTAAACATTTTTCACTTTAATATTTAGAAGTCAGAGTTTCTATCTACAAGAGAATTTTGAAGAAGTTAGAGAAGCATTGATCAAGGCAGGTCTGAACCACACAATCCTACTAGGTTTAGCCACGAAAATGACAGCCAGCCTTGAGCAACCAGCCTTGAGCAACCAACCTTGAGCTTCTCTAGTAATAATAACTCTAGTAATAAAAATAATATTATCATTCATAAGATTAATAATAGTAATAATAACTCTAGTCATAAAGTTTTCAATCTCTCTAGCTTCTCTTTTGACCTGTCTGTTTATAGTCTCTTAGAGAAAGGCTTTAATTTTTCCTTAGCCCCTAGAAAAATCCCCATCCAAGATATTATTTGTGACATAGAATTTGGTATTAGAGACTTGTTGAATTCCTCCAAGGACATAATCAGGCAATATTGTGCGGTCATCTTGAAGAAAGCCAAGCCCTCGAAGAGAAACCTGAGTAAGCCTGAGTTTGAGGCTTTAAAATCCTTAAATAATAATAAGGAGATTGTTATTCTTAAATATGACAAAGGTGGTGCGGCTGTCATCCTTAATAAAGAGGATTATAGCATGAAAATGTTAGATCATTTGGAGAATAGTGGGAGTTACAAGAAACTTTCTAAAAACCCCTTAAAAAAGGTCTCAAGAGCTATCGTTGATGCCATTAAATCAAGCATCTCGGTGATATCTCTTAGTAAGAAATTGATTGAAGGCCACCCTCTTACTCTAAGAATCTATGGTCTTCCAAAAATCCATAAGGATGGTTCCCCCCTTCGGCCCATTGTTAATACCATTGGCTGGTCGAATTATCTTCTTACCAAGTATTTAGCCCATAAGATTAAGCCTCTCGTACGTTGTACAGACTCCTTTGTTAAAGATTATTCCTTTTTCGTTAATGAGTTGAAGGGCGTTAAACTGGATCTTGATGATAGGATTGTAAGTTTTGATGTTGTTTCTCTTTACACCAATATCCCCATTAATGAGCCATTGATGTCATTAATCGCATTATTGATCTAGATACAACCCATTTAGTTGGGATCTGCTTAACCTCCACTTTCTTCAGCTTTGAAATAGAATTATATGAGAAAACATGTGGTGTTTCCATGGTTTCTCCCCTTTCCCCGATTTTTTCTAATCTATTTATGGAAGACTTTGAATCCACGGCTCTTTCCTCAGCTCTTTTACAACCAAATCTTTGGAAATGATTTGCAGATGATACTTGTGTCATCTGGCCTCATGGAAAAGAAAATTTAGATCTCTTTTTCCTTCATTTTAATGGTCAATATCGCTCCATAAAATTCACCATGGATTATGAGGTGGATGGTAGCCTTCCGTTCCTTGATGCTCTTATCTCTAGAAAGGATGATGGTTCTTTCTCCCATCAAGTTTTTACAATATCTTCACACTAGTTCACACGATTTCCTGGCTAAAAAATTAGGCGTCCTAAACACTTTAGCCACTAGGGCATTGAGAATCTCTGATGAGTCTCACCTTGAGGGGGAAAAGTACCATCTGTTGAGTGTATTTTTTAAAAATAGTTATAGTAGGTCGCAAGGCCTTAAAGATTTCCTTAAATCAGAAAAAAGGTCGTTTAAGTAGAAATAAAAAAGAGCCTAGTAAATGGTCCTGTAGTGTGTGCCTTTCGTTCATTTAGGGAACCACTAGTAAAATTTCTAGGATCCTTAAGAAGCATAAGGTGTCTTCGTCTTTCAAGATCCTTAACATGATTCACAACTCTTTCAAATGGGTTAAAGATCTGATTGACCCTAGGGATGGGAAAGGTGTCTACATCATTCCTTGTTATTGTGGGACTCCTTACATTGGTGAAACTGGTCGGCCTATAAATCAAAGTATCTATGAGCATGCTGCTAACATTAAACATGGAAGATATCACTCTTCCACCCTAACTGAGCATGCAGAAAATACTAACCATCATATTTTCATCAAAGATGCTAAGGTCATTTCTAGGATCGTCCATTTCCATCACCATAAGTTAAGAGAGGCCTTAGAAATTGAAAAAATACATGTTAATCTCAATAGAGATGATGGCTAGAACATAAGCAGGTGTTGGATATCTACCTTATGTTCTTGCTTGTTTTTTGTTTCTGCCCTGGTTCGTGTTCCTTGTTTTATTTTATTTTTATTTTATTTTCTTGGGCCTCACACATTAAGAATAAATAAATAAATAAAATTAATAATTAATTAATTGAATAAACTTAATAAAATAAGAAATATATATATAATGGTTAAATAATTAATTAATAAATTAAGGGTTTTGACATTCCTTGCTACGGCGTTGGTCCAAGTGCAGATCATCAAAGCTGTAGCCACTTAAATCATCAAGATCAGTGATTTGACTGTGGACTTCCTTCGGGTAATGTACAATTCATCGGGGGGGGGGGGACAGTATGCCTCCCCCTACAGGCAGTGGTGAGGATCAAACAGAGGTCTCTGAAAATATTGATGCAGAACAGATTCCCCCTATCACGACAAAGCATATGCAGGAAGTTGATGCAACGCAACAAAATAAGACGCAAGAATCGACGGAGACTACCGAGCCTCCAAAAGTGACTTCTGCTACTTGCAGACCCATTGCAGCTGTGAGACCCAATATTGATCTGCCTAGTCACTGTATTAACGCTTAAATCCATTTTATGAGAGATCATGCACTTATAGGGAAATTTATTGGCTTCTGGCCAACTGAGAAAGCCTTGCAGGGCTGGATTGCTTCTAAATGGAAACCAAAGGGACATGTAACCCTCCATTTAGGGCCCAAAGGTTTTTTCAATTCCATTTTCAACTGCATCGAAGACAGAAACAAAATCTTAGACGGTGGCCCTTATTTCTTTAACTCAGCTGGCTTGTATCTAAGAGATTCGATAGAAAGATTCAATCCTGACAAAGAGGACTTCAGCTGGGCTTCGGTTTGGATTCAGATGTACTCTCTTCCTCTAGAGTACTGGGATGAAGAATCACTAAAAGATATTAGCAATGGACTAGGAGAGTTCATCAAGATAGCTGAGGAAACAAAGCTTAGAAGATACACTTCCTACGCCAGAATATGCATCTACATGCATCTCGACAAAGCTCTCTCGGATTCGATAAGCCTATATCATGATGATTTTTAATGGATAAAACCTATAGATTATGAACATTTACCCTTTCCCTGTAGAAAATGGCATTCTCATGGTCATATTTTTAGAGATTGTCCTCTAAACATACCCTCCAAACCCATCGGAGCCTCGGAAAAGTGTGATGCTGAAGGTTTTACAAAAGTCTCTAACTATAAAAAGCACAACAAGAAGCCTAAATCTGCTCCCAAAAATCCCAACCCTAATGACAACATCCCCTCCACCAGCAATATCTTTTATATCCTCGCTCAGCATACCCAATCCGAATCTAAACCCTCTAAACAACCTAATTCATTTTCTAAGCTCACCACCACTGCTCTCTCCTCTGACCCCTTCGCCTCTCAGAATAATCAGAAAGTGGATCAGGAATTGGTAACACCCACATCCATGCTTAATATAGAAACAGATCTAGTTATATGGAAACTGAATGGTATGGATATAGATAGCTTACTACTAAATCCCCTCCACTCTAATGAATCAGCCCCAGAAAGTATTCAACCAAGCCATATGGAAGAGGAACCAGAGAGCTTTGATTTGAGAGATATAGACATATTGGGACTTGAAAAAGCTTGCAAAAAGAAAGAACGTGATAAAATAAGTGCCCAAAAGATAGATAGTTTAGAAGTGGTTCTCTTTCACACTTAGCATCAAAGGAAACTAGGCATCCAACCAGGGAGTCAGTGGGACGGGAAAAAAATCCTCAAAGAATCAAAGAAATGAGGAAGAAAACCAGATCTGCAAAGAACCATCATCATTGGGGAAATGTTGGTGGAGTCAAGAAGAATACCAAGCTGACCAAGTTCTATAGGCCAATACCCAACAACCCCCCATGAAGCTCACCTCATGGAATGTAAGAGGGCTGAACAACCCTGTGAAATACAAAATGATTAAAAATATGATACAACAAGAGAGAAACCAAATATTTTTTATGCAAGAAACCAAATGTAATAGTAGTGCCCTTGGTTCCATTCTATCTAGAGCTTGGCCAGGATGCCATTCGGTTGTTGTTGATGCCTCTGGAGCTTCAGGAGGATTTTCCATTGCATTGGACACACAAGCCATCTCACTCACTGATATCCATGCTTCGCATAATCTCATCCAGGCATCCTTTCATCTTATAGGCACCAATATTCATGGTCATATTTCAAATGTTTACTTCCGTCAAGACTCTACATGTAAGACGGCGCTGTTGAACACGATGGAAGCACTGAATTCCAATAGAGCCTACCCTTTATGGATCATAGGTGGGGATTTTAATATGATCACCAAGCTTGACGAAAAAATAGGAGGCAGAGTTAAGTTGGAGATCGAAATCAATCATTTCAAGGATTTCATCCAAATAAATTGTCTTTTTTATCCTCCATTCATAAATGGAATGCATTCATGGAATAAAAAATGCTCAGGAGCTCAATAAATTGTTTCCAAACTAGATCGCTTTCTAATTTCTGATAATGCCATCCACTTAGGAGGAGACCTTCTTGCTTCCATCCTGCTTATATTAGGATCAGATCACTGGCCCATTTCTCTTCAGTGGCAGTAGCCTGGTGAATCTTCCAAGCGACCCTTCAGATTTGAAGCGTTTTGGCTTACCCACCCAGAATTCAAAACCATGGTTACTATAGCTTGGAAAAATTTCTCTCCTCCGGCTTGGAAATATTTTTTAGGAGAAAAAAGTTTTAGAAAAAAACATGGTTGAGCTCCAACATAAAATCATTATTGAAGGGAGAACTGAATCTCTAGCTACTCAGGAACAAAGTCTTCATGATCAGCTAGAATAAAGAAGAAAGCAAGAGGAAATACTTTGGAAGAAGAAATCCAGAATCAGATGGTTAAAAGAGGGGGAAAGAAACACCAGGTTCTTTCATCACTCTACTATAAAATGAAGGGTGTACAACAGAATAGCCCAGATATAGAATCAACAGGGAGAATTATTGGAAGAACATGATGATATAGAAAAATAGCTTCTCAATCATTTTACAAATGTTCACCAAGAGACCAAAACTTGCAGACAACCAACAATAAATAAAATCCTACAGCATATCCCCAAAATTCTAACAGATGATCACAATTAGATGCTTCTATGACCGATCACTCTCTAGGAAGTGGAATTAGCGATGGCTCAATTCAAAGATGGTAAAGCCCCTGGCCCTGACGGCTTTACTTTGAACTTCTTTCACCATTTCTAGGACCTCATAAAAATGGATGTCTGGCAACTAGTAGAAGAATCAAGAACTCTGCATTGGCTGTTTCCATCCCCAAATGCTACTTTCATCGCTCTTGTCCCTAAATAGGATCATTCTAACACTCCGAATAAATTCCGTCCCGTTGCACTTTGTAATGTCATTTACAAGGTGATCTCTAAGGTCATTTCCAACAGACTCAAGCCTCTGCTCCCTCTGCTGATCTCACCTGAACAAACTAGATACATGGAAGGGCTTCAAATCCTCGATGGTATTATCCTAACGCATGAAATCATTCATTCCATGAAACACAACAAAAAGGTAGGCATGCTTTTAAAAATTGATCTTTCTAAAGCATTTGATAAGTTAAGCTGGAATTACATTAAACAAATGCTTGTAGCTTTTGGTTTTTTCCAAACTTCAGTCAGATGGGTCAGGAATCTCATTTCTTCCACCTTCTTCTCAATTCTGGTTAATGGTATTCCCTCTCGCCCCTTTTCTTCTTCCAGAGGCATTCGCTAAGGAGATCCCCTTTTACCCTTCCTTTTTGTCCTCATGGCAGAAGGTCTAGGCCGCCTCATTCAACATGCTCTCCTCACTCAGAATATTTGAGGTATTGTAGTCCATGGATCCACTGCAACCACCCACCAACATTTTTTGGATGATAATATGCTTTTTGGGCATCCCTCTATTCAAGAAGATCTTTCGTTCAAATCCCTTCTTGATATCTTTTCGACAGCCTCGGGTACTTCTATAAATGGAACCAAATCTCAGATTTTATTTTTCAACACTCCGACCATCAATCAAACCAATATTTCCATAATTATGGGTTTCGCTATAGCTTCTCTCGCTGCCAAATATCTAGGGTCTCCATTCATTGATTCTGCAATCAAACATGCTTCATGGAAAATGCTTCTAGAAAAATTGGAAGCCCGACTTTCCTCCTGGACTTACAGGGCCCTCAACATGGCAAGAATACTAATACTTATAAAATCAGTCCTTCAATCAATGCCGCTATACCTATTCTCAATTTTAGAAGCTCCTAAATGGGTGCTCAAAAAGATCAAAAACTTGCAGTGCAATTTTCTCTGGGGATCTTTAGGGAAAACTCGTAAATGGGCACTAGTCAAACGTACGACTGTTTGCACTCCTAAGAAGGATGGGGGTCTAGGCCTTTGAGATATGACTCACAGTAATGCAGTAATGGGAGCAAAGATGTGGTGGCAATGAATGTCTGCTCCATATACCCCATGGACCAAACTTTGGACAGCTAAATATGCTAACAATCGACTGCCAGAAGATCTTATTAGATTATCAACAGAAGCAACGGGCTCATTAATCTGGAATGCTGCCAAATAGCATAGGGCCATGATACAATATCACGGCTTTGGGGAAATAATAAATGAGGGTACGGCTAGATTTTCGGTCTACTCATGGAAACAGAGATTGAAGCTAGTCGAAATTATTAGACCTGAGACACCGGATGACCCTCTTATAAACTTGGAAGAAAAGGTAAAACAACAATGGTCTCCCTCCACAAATCGTGGGTATTGGAAATGGAAACAAGTAGCACAAATCATTATCTAGGGGCAGAAGGATCTACACAGAGATTTGGACACGGAACTCAATCACAGGAAGATTAGACATTCAGAAAAAAGGATATTCTCAGATGGGGATACACTTCAAAAGGAATGTTCTCCACCAATGAGACTTATACACTGATGAACCCATCTCCGGCCCCACCAAACCCATTATGGAATCACTTATGGTCTCCAGGTATATGGCCCAAAGTCTCTACCTTTTTATGGCTACTCTGTCACAAAATAATACTCACTTGGGACAATCTCATCAAAAGGGGATTTATTGGGCCATCTCGATTTCCCAACTGTAACCAAAACGATGAAAAAATTTAGCATCTCATGGATTCAATCACTTTGGCAAAAATATTATGGGAAAAACTCAACTTCTGATGCAAAATAAGGGCCGAATTTTAGGAGACATAGTTAGTACTATTCGCAACTGGCCTTTGACATCATAAAACAACACGTTGCTAGATTTTCTTTGGAGACTTCTTCCGAGACTTTTTCTATGGAAAGTTTGGAAGGAATGGAATAAGATAATTTTTAAGAACCAGTGCACTACTTTGGAAATCATATGGAACAATTTTTTCAACAACCTCCAAGAATCTCTAGCTCTCCATACATGGCAGGAAGAAGATCTCCCTACTCAACCCATGGAATAGTCCATATGGGAGAATTGGTATCTCCGAATAACCTGTGCTCCAACTAGTAAGTGTGCTTCCATCAATAAATCAAACCCCCCAAGTCACTAGTCACCCCCTCCTACGGGTCTGATAAAAATGAATTTTGATGGGACCTCTAAGGGCAATCTAGGAGATGCAGGATTTGGAGGCATCTTCAGGGATTCCAGTGGCACTCCATTATTGATATTTTTTGGCTCAATTAGTTGGGACACTAACAATTCTGTTGAATTTGAAGGTTTGTGGCAAGGGCTTTGTTTAGCTCAACAATACAACTACTTCTCAATGAAATTGAAGGGGATTCACAAATTCTTTTGGGAACTCCAGCTTCTAAGGTGGAAAATAGTTGGAGGATGGTAGCCCATTTAGAGTTGATTGACCAATGGTTAAAGATCCATAGAGCTATCTCCTTCAACCATATCAAAAGAGAGGGCAATAAAGTTTCAAATTTACTGGCAAATACAGGGGTGGAAAGTGATCAAACTTTAAACTTTGGATCCCATAACATTCTCCATGATAATACTCATATATAGGAATGCATCAATTTGGTGCACAAAGATACAACATTCTCAGATGCGGGTGTTAATTAAGGGTGATACTATGGCTGGTTTATGACTGAGATCAAGGATTGGCAAGTGGCATGGCCACAGGGCCACCCATGAGCTCACGCAAATTGCAATAAATGGAGCCAGCGGTGAACGTTATTGCTCATTTACTCTGCAGTCGAGCCTATGTTATCCTCATCTCTACAAGATGAGCTCTCATATTTGGCCTTCTTCTCCGTCTGTTTTTCCGTGTCGAAATTGATCTTCTCCTCTTCTTCTAGGTTGCACCTGGCCCCCTAGTATCTCAAAGCCGAGCTCCCAAACACATATTCAAAGGCATTGCAATCTTCTCTATTGTATTGATTTCATGCCCGACTTACATTTCTCACAAAACTTGCATTGCAACTTGCATTTGGCCTCTGCATTTTGGCATCCTAAGTCCTTTAATTCTTTTGCATCTGAGCCTCATAGTCCTCGTCCCAAAGCCACCATGCCTCGCTTGCGGCACCTAATGCCCTGTCATCGCAGCAGTAGCTGTGGCAGAGTCATTCGCATTCCCCCTTCGTCCCGTTCTGATACCTCCTCCTCTTCGCTGGAGCATACCCATGGCCGCTACCCTGCAACGCGATGGTCTCTCTCCTAGCCCTCGAACATTGCCTCTCATTTGCAGCCCTGTTCTCAGTTTCCGAATGCCGCTTCTCCGACACTGCCCCAAATGGAAACAACTACCTCCAATCCACCCTCTCAGCAGGTTGTTCTCTGCCAGACCACTCATTCCACCCAGTTCCATTATTCCTGCACTACGAATAAACCCCGTATTACTACTTTCATCACAGTGTCTTTTAGGGAGGAACCTTCTAGTTCTGATGTCCTCTGGTCCACCAAATTGCAGAAAAATGAAGGGGGTCATGGCACTCCCACTTCCATAGATAAAGGTGCTTCTAGTCATAGAAGCAAAGTCAGAGACAACAATAGTGAGGATTGGCCTGGGGGAGAACATGACCGCAGCAAAATTTGCCTCTCTAAAGCTACCAACAACGCTGAGGACACCACCTCTATTGAAGCCGCCACCTGTGCAAAAAATGAAGCAGAAGACGCCAACGATGAATATATATGCTTAATCATGGAAGAGCCTCCTCCTTCACCAAATGACAATTAGACACTCAGGTTTTAACTGGTTTTTGGTCTTCAGCCCTAACTCATTTGGGTTCTTTCTTGATTTCTTAGACAGTAATATTTTCTTGGACATGAAAAACAATGTATTTCTTCTACTTTTCATGCTGGTTTCCCCTGCGTGGGCAGCAAAAAACCTCTCTAAAGGACTGGTTTCCCTAACAAGGGCAGTCCAATTTTCTGCTTTTTTGTTGAATTTTTCTCGTGACTTGGGCTAGCACTGCAGAGGCCTGAGCCTCCTTGTAATTTTATTTAACATTAATAGAATTAGAATTACTTAGAAAAAAAAAATTAATTAATTGAATAAATAAACTAAATATTTCAATAATAAAATGAAACTAGCCAAAAAATAAATAAAAAATAAAAAATAAAAAATAAAAAATTAAAAGTCAAACTAGTTGTTATCTTAACGACTAGTTTGGCCATCTCTACATCTATTTAAACTTAACATCCGATTTGATCTCTCACCTAGTCCTGATGATGAACCACATTGGTTGGTTCGAAACGCGTCGACAATGTTGTAGTGCATGTGATTATTACCGAAATAGATTTTATAATTTACTTTGGAATCAAACATATTTTATTTACCGATTGATGATATATTTTCTTCATTACATTATGACCCCCACCTTCACACTCTGAATCCTTACAAAATTCTGATACCTAACTTGATCCAGGAGGATCTTGCATCAGTTCAAATCGACAGGGAAGTCTAGTTCAGTTTTCAGTTTCTCTAGTATTTCGAATGAAAGAGGAAGTCTTCGATTTATTTTTCTACATGGTACAAGTGACTTAATGGTGTTGGAAATGTAAATGGTTCTATGATGAATGTTAAATGGTGGATTAAATTCTAAGTGGTAAACCCTACGGCCAAAATCCTAAGTGGTAAATCTATGCTAAGTGGCAAGACTACATGGTATGAAAAGCCTAAGTCCTAAATCCTAAAGCTAAAAAAATAGTGCCAATGTTATGGTCCAAAGAATAAACATATGTTAAAAACCTATAAAACCTTTCAGGATATATTAAAGTTTTAAATTATGTAACAAAACAATATCATATTATAGTCTAACTATGTGAGGTTTTAACCATCGGAGCTTGACCGCATCAGAGTTTGACATGTGAACAACAGAGGTTAATGCACAGTTGTAGGCAGACTGCCAGGAACACCACAACCACCAGGATGTGAAGCTATTACATGTGGATGAGTTATACCATTTGTAGAACCGTCAGAGAATGACCACATAGGTGGCAGCAAGTGTATTGACTGCTAGGATTTGTTACATGTAGTTTTCAAACCTCCGACGATAGCCAACACCGTCAGAGTATATTTTTACACTATGATATGTTTTAGGTTTTTTAAATTATATGTGTTATCTTATTTTTAACCACCATGTAAATCTTATCCTAAGGTGTTACATTTTCATTGCACCGAGAGCAACTTCATCCATTAATGTAAAATTACTAATTTTCCATTTCTAGCGCAAGTTTGACCTGAACCTAAATTATAAATTAGACCATTGCTCATGATGAAGAAAGAGAGTGTTTTTGAAGACTTGTAGTCAAAATTCTATAAGAGAGAGGCAGTTTTCTTTCAGGTGTAACTTGGTTGTTCGGAAGTGGAATTGGGCAGCAAGAAAGGTATTGGAAAGCTGGAAGAGAGAGAATTATGTTGATAGAGACCAAAGGTGCCTGCGAGCACGTTCAGTCTAATGAATTTATGTTTAAAGGCTTCCTTAGATCATCCCTTAATAAAAAAAATGCCCATCTTGAAAGCGGACCAGAGATGTAGTCCATCAAGGTCAAACACTTTAATCAATGTTTGATGTTCTCTATCTCTATTCTTTGCTGCAAATTCATGTTTAAATGTGCTTCTTGTGTTCCGGATTAAGTCATAAAATCATTTTATTTGCTTCTGTATTCCAAAATAAGTGATCAAGTTAAAAATCAATTCAATTTAGAAAATATTCAGTTCTACTTCAGTATTATTTGAGATCTATTTCAGATCATATATTTTGGTATCAGAACAGGTTACGTTTTGTAGGATTTTTTCCAATGAATGTTAACTAGATCCAGGTTCCGACATGGAGAAGGAATGCTCAAGGATATAGAATCCAAAGTTGGAAAGGAGAAAGTCGCTCAGCAATCAACAATGGGAGGATCTGATGTAGGTGAAACTCTTGAAGTGAATATCATGGGCGATGAACAATTTCAACAATGTTTTTTTTACCATGCATGGAATGTTGGGAGAACTCTATGAAGATAAGAAGGTGAGAGATGTAGCTTCATATTTGAAAGAAACGAATAAGGAAAAGGGAAAAGGAAAATATGATAAATATCCTTCTCCTCCATCATCTTCATCATCATCATCTTCTTCTTCTTCTAGTTCAGATTCTGAAACAGAAAAGAAACCTCATAAATCATCTCTTTAAACTTAATGTAAAATTTGAACTACCTATTTATGATGGCGAAATGAATATTGAAAAGCTAGATAACTGGATTAAACAGGTAGAAGTGTATTGTAGAATTCAAAAAATTTCTGATGAAAGAAAAATAATCCAGTCAGCTACACTTAGAATGGGGGAAACAAATTTATTCTAGTGGGAAATTAAAACCCAAGTATTTTTAAAGCGGAAAGGTAAAGTCATCTCTTCATGCTTTAATTTTTTAAAAGCTCCCAGAAAAAAATTCTATTCGGCCTTGGGATACATGCAACAAGTTTTTTATTGATTGGCAGCAATTGAAGCAAGGTAAAGGGTAGAATGCTTAGGAGTTTACTCAGGAGTTCAGGAAGAAATATTTGGTTCCTGGTATTCCATTAGATACACGTGAAACTTTATTAAATTACATTTCTAGTTTACATTCTTATTTACAACATACGTTATTGATGTTTAATCCCACTGAATTTGATGAAGTGTATGTTCAAGTACATATTGAATCAGGTGGAAGACCATTCAAGTTTTTACAGAAAGCATCTAAACAGTTGGAAATCAAGGATTCCAAATACAACAAGCGGAAGAACAGTTCGAAGGGAAATAAAACATCGACAACTCCAAAGGAAGGTGAAAGACCTACTTATTCTCACTGCTAGAGGATCAGACATGATGAAGCCAGATGTTGGAAACTTCACCCAGAAATCAGACCAAAGAAGTTCCAAAAAAAATAACGGTGAAAAGAAGGCTAATAAAACAATCCAAAAATATTTGAGCTCCAACTCAGGTGATGAAAGGAAAATAACCACAATGGTTTCGAGAGGTAAAATTTCTGACACTAGTTCAAGTTCTAGTACTTTTGCATGTTCTTCAAACATAAATCATCTAGATGAGGATAAAAGAGTTGAATGATTTCACATAAGGGTAACTTATAAGCACACAAAAATAGACACATTATTTGACAGTGGATCACAAGAAAATTTAATATCTGAATAATTAGTTAAGAAATTGGGTTTGGAGACACAGAATCATCTAAGACCATATGGCATTAGTTTGGCTAAAAGAAAAGTCTCAGATTAATGTCAGAAAGCATTGTCGTTTAAAATTTTCCATCACATCTAATTACATTGATGAAGTGGATTTATATGTGACTCCATTAGAAATATATGGAGTAGTTCTAGGAAGTCCTTATCTTTATGATCGTGATGTTGTGTTTCATAAGAAAGAGCATAAATATCATCTTAAGAAATATGGGATTGAATACATTGTCAGGGCACATAAAATCAAAACACATTTCGATTTAGTTACTACTAATCAGATGAAGAGGCTAACAAGTTCAAGTAAAATATATGTACGCATGGTTGTAAAAGAACAACATAAGGATCAACATGATTCTTTTTTAGGTTGTGAATCTCAATTTAAAGATAGTTTGGTTAAAGTGGTAGATTATCTTCAAAGTTTATTTAAAGAACAAAAAAATCTACCTCCTAAATGGGAAATACAACATGAGATACAATTGTTGTTTGATGCCCCTCTTCCTAATGCTGGAATGTATCCCATGTTAGTCATAGAGAAAGAAGAAATAAAGAAACAAATCTAAGATCTGGTTGAAAAGGCATTCATTCGACCCAGTTCATCTCCATGTGGTTCACCCATAATTTTGGTTCCTAAGAAAGACGAGACATGGAGAATGTGTGTCGACTTTAGGGAATTAAACAAAATCTCAATCAAGAACAGGTATCCTCTTCCCAGGATATATGATTTACTTGACTAGTTGAAAAATGTTGTCTATTTCACTAAGTTGGATTTACATAGAGGGTATCATCAAATTTGCATTGCATAAAATGACATCTGGAAGACTCCATTTAAAAATAGGTAGGGGTTATTTGAATGGTTAGTGGTGCCTTTTGGTTTGTGTAATGCTCCAACAACTTTCATGCGGGTTATGAATGTTGTATTCTGCACATACATTGATAAATTTGTGATAATATACTTAGATGATATCCTAATTTTCAGTTCCAATATGGAAGAGCATGTTAGGCATGTTAAATAGGTCTTTGAAGTGTTGAAAAGGGAAAAATTCTACCTTAAATTGTCCAAATGTGAGTTTTGGAAAACTTCATTGGTATATCTTGGTTACATAGTTAAATGTGGTCATTTGAAAATAGATCTAGCTAAAATTTATGTGATTGTTAAGTGGCCAAGACCACAAAATGTGACCAAAGTTAGGAGTTTTCTAGGTGCAATTTAATATTGGAGAAAATTCATTTCTCAGTTTTATTTGATTGCATCACTGTTACATTCTTTAACAGGCTCTAAATTTTCCTTTCAGTAGGGAGGGAAACAACAAAAATATTTTGATACACTTGACAAAAAGGTTGTCACAACACCAGTCTTAGCTTTACCAGATCTTCAACAGCCATTGAAAATTGAAACAGATGCTAGTGGTTATGCAATGGGTGCAGTCTTACCTAAAAAAGGTTAACCTATTTGTTTTCATTTAGAAAATTTTCTAAGGTAGTTTCAAATTATTCGACACATGATAAAGAACTGTTTGCTTTGGTTGAAAGTGTAAAGAAATGGAAACACTACTTAATGGGTAAGGAAACAATGATTCACACAGATCATCAACCACTTAGGTACCTTCAGTCTCAGACTAAATTGCAACAATCTCGTCATTACAGATGGATGGGATTTCTTCAGAAATTTCACTTGGTAATTAAGTACAAGAAAGGTGTAACAAACAAAGTAGCTGATATGTTGACTAGACCATATTTGAATGCTTCAGTAGTCTTGCAGAATAGTTCTTTAAAACATGAAAGCTATTTAGAACACTATAGTATAGATGCTAATTTCAAAGATATATATGAATCACTAATTCATGGTACTCAGGTGGAAGAAGTCAATTTTCATGTTCATGATAGGTTGTTATATCATCTGGGTAAGTTGTGAGTACCACAGACAGAAAGGGCACATGTTATTCGAGAAGCACATTCTTCTCGCATTTCAGGACATTTTGGCGTAAGCAAGACAACAACGCAAATTCAAAGGTATTGCTAATGGCCTCGCATGTATGAAAAAATTGTTAAGTACATTAAAGGTTGTGTTATGTTATGTGTTCCAAAAGAAAGCCAAGAAATCGAAATATTGGTTTATATATGTCACTTCCAGTTCCTTCACGACCATGGGACAACATTTCTATGGAGTTTGTTGGAGGAATTCATATGTCCAAGAGAGGGCATGATTACATGTATGTCATGGTTGATCATTTCAACAAGATGTGCATTCTTGTTCCATGAAAAAAGTAAGTGATTGTTGAAAATAATGCACACATGTTATTTCAATAGGTATGGGTTCATTTTGGGTTACCTATTTCCATCATTTCCGACCCAGACACTTGCTTTGTAGGAGAGTTTTTATCCACTTTGTGGGGAATCATGGACACAAAGCTAAAGAAGAGCACAAATTTTCATCCACAGACCGACGAACAGATAGAAGTGGTGAACAAGATAATGATACATATTCTTTGAGGTTACTGCAACAAACATCCTAAGTTGTGGGATGAATCTTTACCTTATGTGTAGCATGCTTACAATCGAGACTTATATTCTTCGACTAAGAGATCTCCATTTGAAACATGTTTTGGGTATCTACTAAGATTTCATGTTTGGTGAAGAAGATAAAGTGGATGGACACGAAGATAAAAATAAAGCAGTTAAGTTCATTCAACAAATACATGAAGTAGTGCAGGATCAGTTAAAGAAGAGTCAAGCCAAGTATAAAATACGCCATGACAAGCATAGAGTGCATCATCATTTTCAGGTCAGTGATCAGGTATGGTTGTATATCAGTAAATACAGGTTGAAAGGTGAAGGTAAGAAACTTAAATTCATCAGGTATGGTCCATCCAAGGTTGTGGAAAATATTGGAAATAATGCATTCTGGTTAGATTTACCTCTTTACATGTGTATTTATTCAATTGTAAATGTAGAAAATATGAAGTTGTATGAACCTTTGATGATCATTGATCTAGAGGAAGATACAAATATTCCTACCATTAATGATTTGGCACCTAAGTATATGAATGAGTTGCAAGAAGGTACCATATTGGACATGAAGGGTCGCTCTTCAAGGCATGGAGATGTTGAATATCTTCGAGTGGGACTCAAGGGCATGAATCCTAGCAAGGCAAGCTGGATGTAGATCGGAAAAGTGAGGGAGCTATACCCTCACCTCATGTTTGATTAAATCAAAATTTTGTTGGTCCAAAAGCTTTCAAGTGGATAGGATTGATCTAGGAGGATCTTGCATTAGCTCAAATCGACAGGGAAGTCTAGTTCAGTCTTCATTTTCTCCAGTGTTCCATATGAAAGATGAAGTCTTAGATTTATTTTAGTGGATGGTACAAGTGACTTCATGGTGTTGTAAATGTAAATGGTTCTATGATGAATGTTAAATGGTGGATGTAATGCTAAGTGGTAAACCCTAAGGCCAAAATCCTAAGTGTTAAACCTATGCTAAGTGACAAGACTACATGGTCTGAAAAACCTAAATCATAAAGCTAAAAACCTAGCCCCAATGTTATGGTCCAAAGTATAAACATATGTTAAAAACCTATAAAACCTTTTGGGCTATGTTAAGGTTTTAAAATATGTAACAAAACCATATCATATTACATTCTAACTGCGCGGGGTTTTAACCGTTGGAGCTTTACCGCAGTGAAGTTTGACATGTGAATAACGAAGGTTAACACGCAGTTGTAGGTAGACCGCTGGGAAGACCACAACTAGGGAAGACCGCAACCACTGATGTGAAGCTATCACATGTGGATGAGTTGGACCATTTGCAGAATTTCCAGAGAATGACCACCTAGGTGGCAGCTAGTGTATTGACCGCTGGGAGCTATCACATGCGGTTTTCAAACCTCCGCTGATAGCCAAGGCCATTAGGGTCTATTTTTATACTATGGAATGTTTTGGGTGTTTGAAATTATATGCGCTATGTTATTTTTAGCCACCATGTAAACCTTATCCTAAGGTGTTACATTTTCATTGCATCGAGAACGACTTCATCCATTAATGTAAAACCAATTTTCCATTTGTGGCCAAAGTTAGACCTAAAACTGTATTATAAATTACACCATTTCTCATGATGAAGAAATAGAGTGTTTTTGAAGACTTGTAGTGAGGGTTATGTAAGAGAGAGACAATTTTGTTTCAAGTGTAACCCGGTCGTGCGTAGGCAGAATTGGGCACCGACACAGATGTTGGAAAGCGAGGGGAGAAAAATTTCTATTGATAGAGACCAGAGGTGCTTGCGAGCATGTTCGGTATAGTGAAATTGTCTATAAATACTTCCTTGAATCATACCTTAATAAAATGGATGCCCATCTTGAAAGGAGACCCGGAGACATAGTCCACTGGGGACGAACTCTGTAATCAATGTTTGTTGTTTTCTATCTCTATTCTTTGTTGCAAAGTCATGTTTAAATGTGCTTCTTAAGCTCTGGATTAAGTCATAAAATCATTTTCTTTCCTTCAGTATTCCACACTGAGCGATCAAGTTTTTTTTTTTTTGTAAATTCCGTAGTACCTAGCCATTTCTATTATAGGAGCCAGTTTCAAAAATAAATACATCAGTGTCAAGGTGCCTCAACCTGCCCGAAGGAAAGCAAGTCTCTTGGCCACCTTAAAGAGTTAAATGCAGACCAAAACTGAAATTGTTTTTGTCTTCTAGTTGCCTCTAGTTTATCACGATAATGTCCAAAGAAATGACATATTAAACTAAACAGATAAAAACTATTTAAAGGCATTCAAAAATGAAGTAAAACATAAATCTGATTATCCATCAGATGATTCTTTTGGAGCTTTTGCAGAAACAGCAGAGACCTCTTCTTGAAGCAATTTGAGCTGTTGCTCAATGTTACCAATTCGAGCATTTTGTTGGTGCTGAACCTTCGCCATCTCTCTAATTTATTGCTTCATAGCCTAGAGTTCGAAAAGCACTAAAGAATGTGATTTTACCTCCTTTTCCTGTAGGCTCATCAAAACTTTAGCCAGGACACATTTAATTTTCCAATAGGTCTTCACACTCTATTGAAATAGGGAGACTCACCCCCTTGTACTTGTCGGCTCCAGGATGAATTCCATTCTAGCTTTTTTCTCACTGATATCCATATCATCTTCCTCAGAATCCTGTTCCCATGTCTCAATTGAACTCTTAATATATTTAGGAGTTGTTTCCTCATAAATCGTAGCCATAGTTTCCAAGGTCTCTAAATTTGTTTTCCTTCCTCGTTTTCTAGGAGGAATATCAGTTGCTGTATAAGAACCTGCTCTTGTTTGAGGCATAATATCTGGAGACAGGGGAGGACCAATGAAATAGATACCATTAATAGTGAAACTATAGCTGTGAAAACAGTAGAGTTTCCTCTAGAGTAGAATAAGAGGAAAATGCTACAGAGGACGAGGATAATTCACTGTATAATTGGGAATCATGGAATGAAAGTAGGCTGTAATATCATGGAAACAGATGAGAGGATTTGACACAAACCTTATCAACAGTATAAGAGGCAACTTAGCAAGATAAACAAAAGTCAGGGTATTTGAACATACACCCAATGCTTGAGACATTAGATTGACTCGAATAATAGATGTAATAAAAAGATACATAGATACCTTTGCTATGCCTAGAACAATTACGTAAATTAAAGTATGAGTAACAGCTTCAGGAAAGAACAGCGAACAGAGAGTCCCATTTAACCTACAGAGAGTCCCATGTATCCAACAGATAATCGCATTTAACCTATAATATACCATTATTTGAATACTAAGATGGTCTGGACTGTGAAAACAGGGGATAATATGAGCTTCCACTGTGATTTCAGAGACATGCAAAACTACAAAACCCCAAGATTAGAGTAGAGCAGAATTTTTAACCATACAAACAGTAGATAACTCAGAGAAATTATCCAGAGAAGAATCCCGAAAGAGATTTGAGGAAAAGGAAATCACATACCCTGGACACCTTGGCGGAATGTTGGAGTGCAGGTTTGAAGCTCCGTGCTGGTCTTGAACTCCTTCCACAGAGCAGAGCAAAGTAAACAGAATGCAGAGAGAAAAAGAAAAACTTATGAGGGAAGGTTGCTATATTCGGGAAACGAGCCATACAGTTAATGCATGCTCGCCAACTATTCATTGAAATGATACCCATCCATCGTGGGATGGTAAGACCGTGCATAGGAGTATAATTAACCATAAAGGCTCGAAGGATGTGAAGAGGATGGCGGCGGCCTTCATAAATCAATTATCTGACACTCCGATCGGGGACACTAAGCGATCAAGTTAAAAATCAATTCACTTTGGCAAATATTTAGTTCTACTTCAGTATTATTTCAAATCTATTTCAAATCATAACTTTTATCTCTTCCCCTAGCCTAATTGTTCTTGGTTAGTTATAAAACTGATATTTAATTTTTTTTATAAAAATTCTTTGTACTTTATAATAAAATTACAAAATTAAAAAACCTTAATAACACACACAAAGATATATATATATATATATATATATATATATATATTAAAAATAAAACCTTACTACAAACAAAAATTCTACCCCTCTTATACAATATTTACAACCTACAACCTATTATATGTTGGACCTTTGTCTACCAATAAACCAGTATTTTAAAATAAAATAAAGATTGTGTGAGCGGAGGTTTTTCAATTGCATGGAAGATACATCCATTGATGGTTTTAAGGAAACTAAAACCGTTTTCCGAAACCCCCCTCAATGGTTTCAAAAAATGTAGGGTGGGTGTCACAGTCAACCTCCGTCGTTGATTTGGTGTACTAATGGTTTTGTAATTTTGCATTGCAGACACCTCTCCCCTCGCTAATATATAGCAAGACTTAGGATCCTCATATATCGTCCAATTGGATTGACTTAGGTACTAATATCTACCGTCAATTTTTGCTAAAATGTTTGCCATTTACTTTGGCATCCACCTTTAAGAATTCCTTAGCCGGACTGCATTAAGAAATCCGGGTTGCACATCTGTTTTAATTTAATTTTTTCACTGCAACAAAAGAAACAAGATACTTTCTTAAAACTAATTCATGAATTTGTTGTGTCAACTCTTTCAATTTGAAAACAAGCTGCTGAATTTCTAGTTGAGCGAATGTGTAATGGTCTTTAACACCATCAAGAATTCTCGAAAGCCACCAGTGATAATCATCTATATGTTGCTAGAGCTCACCAATGTACAATCCTGAAATCCAAATTGTTTCTTCCAAAGTGAAGAGTGTATTTCGTTTCTAGAGATTTATGACATTCAATATTTATGTCCTATTGGTCCAACGTTTCTTGTCTTAACTCCAATATTATTGAAACGTCGTTTCAAGAAAACTCTAATGTGTAAATGTGAGGAGAAATTCATGTTTCATGACTTTGACATTGGTAAATGTGTTTTTAATGGCTCTGTAGGGCATTTTACTAAAACAGAGCATTGAAAGAACCAATGAAATTTCCAAAACTATCCACAATTTTTTGAATCTTCCCAAGCGGAAGGTAATTGGGACCCTTCTTCCAAAAACCAACATCATGGATTTTTAAAGTTTTCTATCCTTTATTTAGAAAAAACATTTTAAATATGTTGTCTTAGTCCACGTGCAAAAATATAATTTTCAATGATTGATTTTCCTTTCACCATTTTTCTAGATTTATACGAGTGCTCACTCTTGAGTAATTCACCTTTTGTAAAGTGTGGTCCTATCAACATTCATTATTTTTTTTGGACCTCATCCAATCCATTTCCTACTTTGTTTCCTACTTTGATATGGGGATTAATAATTTCAAAATGTATCTCTAAATCCTCAGCTTCTAATGTATTCAAAAATGTTGAGAATTTGCATTAAAAAAGAATCCACCAAAACTCTGGCATAAATCCTTTAAACTTGGAGAATTTTTTTTGTCAATTTTATCACTACCACCTTCACCTTCAAACCATTTAATTTTTCCTCATCATCTTCAATTTGATATTCGCATTTCTTTTTTATTGTTGTATGAATTTCTTAAAAATATTTGGGGATATATTTTGGAATATAATTAATAGAAACAACAATAAAATGGGTTTCACAATAGACATTGAAGTGACATGATTAATCACATGTATATGCTAGAGAATATGAGCATCTACATTATGTTTCTATCCATTGCATGAATAGACATCACCATTTAGTATCCCCATGGAAAAACCTCTTCTGACTCAATTACTGCTACACTATGATGCCTCTATAATGACTCTTATATTACCTAGTGAGGTGCTAATTGCATATCAATTGAGATATATCCAACCTTATCCTTAGGGTTTGATTCCCAAGTAAACACCTCCTCTCCAAATCCCTAGGTTTAAAATTAACTTAAGGAATTCATAGCTACACCATGGACCTTTGTAGCAGTAATTTCCTTTACAAGAAGACCTTGAAGATCCCCCAACTTATACGATAAAATATGTATTTTCTAGTTCCAAGTTTACAATTGGTATGATTACCCCTATTGAAACAAATGTTCAACTGGATCATAAATTATATCAATTGGTATCCAAGATTTAGAATCTTCTAATGTGAAAGAAGAATCAAGTTCAATGGACACCCCAACCATCATAAGATGCCCAAAATGTAGGGCCCTGTTTTTGCATGCTTCACCCTATGAACAATGCATTCTCAACTTCACTTTATGCTTAATGAAAATAGATTAGCAGTTTCTCCAATAGATATCACAATTATTTACCAAGACCATCCATCGTGGAAGTATATGCAATGAAATTTGGAGGAAAAACATTTTCTTGCATCAAAGCTCAAGCAGACCTTTAATTTTGATTTCTTCCTAGATTTTGGCTACTAAAATCTTTGACATTTTAACTGTGCAATATTGAGCTACATCATTAGTTCCAACTGGGGACAATGTTTTGGCTTGCAAAATACCAAGAAAAAAAGGCTAACATACTTATTCAGCATGGAGTCAAGATAAAAACTAAAATTACTCCCAATTAGCTTTGAAATTACCAATAATTAAAATCTCTCTAAAACCTTTATTTACTTGACCTTTATTCTTTCTTCTACAAAAAAAAAAAAAAAAACTTCGTCAAAGTGGATATAAATACTCACCATTTGAGCTTACTTATATACACGGATGATCTCAATAAAGTGTAATCAACCTTTAATTTTGATTTCTTGCTATATTTTGGCTATTATAATATTTGACAATTTAATTGTGCAATATTGGGCTACAACATCAGCTCCAACTGGGGATGGTATTTTGGCTTGCAAAATACTGAGAAAAACAGGCGAAATGGATTCAAACTAAAAACTAAAATTTCTCCAAGTCAACTTTGGAATTTTCAATAATTAAAATGTCTTTGGAACCTCTATTTACTTGACTTTTATTCTTCCTTCTACAAACTTGGTCAGCGGTTGTCATTGATGTCAACCCAAGCAACACCAGGGGCTAACCCAATATTGCATGGGAATTTTGACCTACAAAATTAATATATTCCGGGTCAATAATGCTTTTGATGGTTTCTACTTGTCGATATTTTTCCGTTGACATATGGCAAGCCATGTAATTCTTCACGGTTTGAGAGATATTCATGTTTGAAGTTTGTACCCCCAGTTAGTGGGCTAAGACCCCATGGGGTTGGGGCATGGGTCATTGAAAAGTCATAATTAATATTTTTTAAGCTCCTAAAATCCCTCCCACGTTCACTTGTTGAATCCCCTCTCAACTTAAGCATTCATATAAATTGTGATCTTCATTTCCTCCTTATGCAATGGATTCGGCTATCTGAAACAGGTCATCAAGGAATTTTTTCTCTAACATTTTTTCTACAAAGGTTCAGAAGCTGAAATTTTTATGAGGCGAAGAAGAAATCCTGAGGAAGCTACAGTAAAAATTTCAGATCAAGGTGCGCAATATTTTTGGAGATATGATCTGTGGAAGTAAGGGTTTTTGCAGGCTCCTGAAATTCATCTCAAAGAAGTGACCTTGGTAAATTCGTCATAACTTTCTCTCTGAGTATCGGATTGGAATTCAGTAAAAATTAGCGGTTAGTGAAAAGTCCTTACTATTTTCTCTATCAATTTCAGAGATAAATGAATAAAAAGTGACACGTTGCATGCCATACAAGTGCGCCCTGTTGAACAATCCTTAATTAGGGCATTGTGAGATACTGGGTATAAATCTCTCTTGAAGAATCCAAATTGGGTCAGACCTGTGGCATTGGAAAGAAGACTCAGAGGAATACTACAGGACCGAAAATCAAATATTTAGGATCTGAAATAATGGAGATACACCAGATTCAATATCGAGCTCCTAGAAGGAAAGAAAAATCTAGATCATGTGTTGTCAAGGGTTGCAAAGGACTAGAATTTCTATGGAAACAAAGCAAAGCAAGGTGCAGCAGAGGGTAGAATGACAAGAGCAGCAACCAAGGTGCATAACAGTAGCAAGAAGTTCATCATATGAAGTCTTCAAGTGGGCAGCACTGCATACAATCATTGTAAAGGTATCATTGTACTAAGTCATTGTAAATATATTATTGTAAAAAATTGTACTAGTGTCTATCTGCCAAGGGTTGAAGAGGCAGTTTTGGGAGGTCTAGGATCATCATTAGGTGATTGTTTCAAAGTTGGGGTTATGGTCTAGTATATCTTCTTCTTCTACATCATTCTATATCATTGTAAAGTGGACCATTTTCCCTGGTACAGGAGTCCATTCTGATTTTATTCTTTTATAGGGTGGTAGGGTGGTGCTAGGGTGAGTTGTAGCTCATTGGGTGTTGGGGAATCCATTCAGTTGACTACTGAATAATCTCGGGTGTTGGAGCATCCATGCAGTGGGAGCTGGAGAAGAATGCTTTTCTAGATTCTAGGAAGTTGGAGGTTTATTTTCAAATGGAGTTGAATATTAAAGAATTATTAGAAAATCATTAGGTGGTTTTTGTCCCGGAGTGGGTTTCCACCTTAAAAACCGTGCACATTTGTGTTCCTCTTGATTATTGCTATCATTTTACAAACACGGATAATAATTGAAGATTAAATAATTCTCTAATTGAAAGAAATACTGATTCACCCCCCCTCTCAGTATTTCCAACAATTGGTATCAGAGCTTGGTTCCTTCAATAGTAGTTTAACAGCTGGAAGGAGGTCATGGAGCATACCAAGAATGGTGTACCTCTATTCAATGAAAACAATTAGGCACTTTGAAAAGGAAGAATGGAGGTCTATCTCTTGGCACAAGGTTACGAAGTATGGGACACTGTTCAAAATTGATTTACATCAACCGCGGATGAACAAGGTAAGAAGAATTTGGTAAATGATGCAAAATCAAAGAATATTATTATCAGTGGACTTATTGAATCTGCTTATCATAAGGTGTTGGGTTATAAAACTTCCAAAAATGTATGGGACAAGCCTGAGAATATATATGCAGGTAACTAAAATGTCAAAGAAGCAAAGCTTCAAATCTAATGAGCAAAGTTTGAGAAACTCAGAATGAAAGAAGATTGCAACATTGTTGCATACTTCCAATACGTTGATGAAATAACCAATAATCTGGAAGGATTGGGAGAGCCAGTTGACGAGAAGACTATTATACGGAAGATTCTTAGAACATTACCAGGGAGATTCAACCCAAAGGTATTGGTCTTAGAATATAGTGCAAATCTGGATAAACTCAGCAAGGAAGAATTACATGGAGTTCTCATAGCATATGAAATGAGACTTGATGAAGAAGAGGGTACTTCGCATCTAGAAACTGCGTTCGCTGCTTCTAAGAAAACCAATAAGGATAAACAACCTTCAATTGAAAATACATGCACCTGCAAGTGTGAATAAAATGGAGATGATGAAGAATATGCTTACTTCACGAGAAAACTAAAAATTGGTAAGGGACAATTCAAGGGTAAACTTCCATTGATATGTTTCAGCTGTAATGAGGTTGGGAATTTTGCATCAAAATGTCCAAACAGAAGTAATGGCAACTCAAAAGGAAAGAAAGGCTTTAAGAAATTCAATAAGAAAGGATCCAAAAGAAACTTTCTCTCTAAAGAAGATAGCTCATCATCTGATGAAGACAATGACAGTGAAGAAGAAGCCAATGAGAGAGTATTGTTTATGGCCAAGCACAATAAACAAGAGGTATCAAACAACGAAGAAGAATGATGGACCATAGAAGAATTTTATGAGGAAGCAATCAAGCTTATAAAAGATCTCAAGGCGGAGAAGATCTATTCCAAAACTCTTGAAGAACAAGTTCAAGGTCTCAAAATTGAAGTTGAAGAACAAAAATGCATTGAAGAGTCACTTCAAAAGAAGTTGGAAGAAATCAACCAAGAAAGGGAAGAATTAGAAGCTGAAGTAGTCTCGCTGCGTGAGGAAGTGAAGAAAGGAAAAACTATCCAAAACTATGGCAACAACTCAAGGGCATTGTAAGAACTCATCAACTATCAATGATCTTACAACGACAAAACTGGCATCGGTTACAAAGAAGAAGAAGCAGGACCTTCTACAAAAAAATATAATGAACCTATGAGATATGACATGCATGTAGACTTCGTTGGACAAGATTCGCAAGAACAGAATTGGAAGACAATTCCTCGACGAAAATTTCCATCCAGGTACCAACATATTTTTTATGGCTACTGTTATTCATGTGGAAAATTTGATCATAAAGCTGTAGAATGTCGCACGTACCCTAGGAACGAATACAATTCCAGGAGATCTATCAAATATGAACCTCTCAGGGCTCAGCGAAACATCAATAGATTTGAACATTTAAGAAATAATATTGAATGTTAAAAATGTCAAAACTTTGGACACATAGCCAAATACTGCAGACTTGAAAATCCTTCAGAAAAATCTTCAAAGCCACAAAATGAACGAACATGGAAGAAGAAGAAGAATGATAATTGTGCTCTCGCTCTCAAGGCTCAAAAGAACAAAGACATGTGGTATGTTGATAGCGGTTGCTCAACACATATGACTTGAGATAGAAATAAATTTGTATCTCTAAAAGAGAAGAAGGATGGAACCATGTCCTTTGGAAATGATGGATCTTCAAATGTTATTGGACCAGGTATTGTTGCTCTCGGAAGCAAAGATTCTCTAGCCAATAATTTTCTGTTGGTTGAAAACACGAATCACAATCTACTCAGTGTTGGACAAATGTGTGATCAAGGACACATAATACTATTCAACTACACGAAATGTGAAATCAGGAAAGGTGTGTATGGTGAAATTTTGGCTACAGCAAGTCGAGCTCCAAATGACATATATGTTCTGGATGAAGCAACCAATTAATGTCTAATAGCTAAAGAGGATGATACAATAATTGGTAGCAATGATGATCGACTAAGTAAGAAGTTTGCTACAAAGGTGCAAAGTGATTTCGAGATGTCTTTAATTGGTGAGCTGACATACTTCTTAGGGCTTCAAATATCTCAGCAAGAGAAAGGAATATTTATATGTCAAGCCAAGTATATCAAGGAAATGCTCAAGAAATTTAAAATGGAAGATTGCAAACCCATCCTTACTCCAATGGTAACAGGTTGCAAATTGAGCATAGATGACTCATCTAAGGATGTGGATCAAAAGTTGTACAGATCTATGATTAGTAGTCTTCTATATGTAACAGCCTCCCAACCAGATGTTATGCAAGCAGTTGGACAAGTAGCAAGATTCCAAGCAGCACCAAAAGAATCACATATTAAATATTCGCCAGCATTGGAATATCTTCCCCAAAAGCTTAGGATTCTCCCAAGTTCTCATTAGATTTTTCGTTTTTCAGAATATAAAGGGGGAGTGGAAGTGTGTACAGGTCCGTAGGATGGTTGTGTTTCAGCGGGAGTTACCCTTTGCAATTGATGTCAAAGGGGGAGAGAATGTTGTAGGAAGAGGTGTCATGATCGCAGGGGGGTACTTGTGTTGCCATCAATGCGAAAGGGGGAGATTTTTGATCAGCGGTTGTCATTTATGTCAACCCAAGCAGCACCAGGGGCTAACCCAATATTGCATGGGAATTTTGACCTACAAAATTAATATATTCTGGGTCAATAATGTTTTTGATGGTTTCTAATTGTCAATATGTTTCCATTGATAGATGGCATGCCATGTAATTCTTCACAATTTGAGAGATATTCATGTTTGAAGTTTATACCCCCAGTTAGTGGGCTAAAACCCCATGGGGTTGGGGCATGGGTCATTGAAAAGTCATAATTAATATTTTTTAAGCTCCTAAAATCCCTCCCACGTTCACTTGTTGAAGCCCCTCTCAACTTAAACATTCATATAAATTGTGATATTCATTTCCTCCTTATGTAATGGATTCAGCCATCTGAAATAGGTCATCATGGAATTTTCACTATAACTTTTTTTCTACAAAGGTTCAGAAGCTGAAATTTTTATGAGGCAAAGAAAAAATCCCGAGGAAGCTGCAGTAAAAATTTCAGATCAAGTTGCGCAAAATTTTTGGAGATATGATCTGTGGAAGTAAGGGTTTTTGCAGGCTCCTGAAATTCATCTCAAAGAAGTAACCTTGGTAAATTCATCATAACTCTCTCTTTGAGTATCATATTGGAATGCCGTAAAAAGTGGTAGATAATTCATAGTCTTTACTATTCACTCTATCAATTTCAGAGCCAAATGAAGAAACAATGACACGTGGCACACCGTACAAGTGCACTCTGCTGAAATAGTCCTTAATTAGGGCATTTTGAGAGATTGGGTATAACTCTCTCTTGAAGAATCCAAATTGGCTCAGACCTATGGCATTGGAAAGAAGTCTCAGAGGACTAATACATTTCTGAAAATTAGATATTGAGGATATGAAATAACAGAGATACACCAGATTCAATATCGAGATCCTAGAAGGCAAAAAAATCTAGATCATGTGTTGTAAAGGGTTGCAAACGACCAGAATTTCTACGGAAACAAAGAAAATAAAGGTGCAGCAGAGGGTAGCATGACAAGAGCAGCAACCAAGGTGCATAACAACAGCAAGAATTTCATCATATGAAGTCTTCAAATGGGCAGCACCGCATACAATCATTGTAAAGGTATCATTGTACTAAGTCATTGTAAATACATTATTGTAAAAAATTGTACTATTGTCTATTTGCCAAGGGTTGAAGAGGCAGTGTTGGGAGGTCTAGGATCATCATTAGGTGGTTGTGTCAAAGTTGGGGTTATGGTCTAGTATATCTTCTTCTTCTACATCATTCTATATCATTGTAAAGTGGACCATTTTCCCTGGTACGGGAATCCATTCTTCTTTTATTCTTCTATAGGGTGGTAGGGTGGTGCTAGGGTGAGTTGTAGCTCATTGGGTGTTGGGGCATCCATTCAGTTGAATACTGAAGAATCTTGAGCGTTGGAGCATCCATCCAGTGGGAGCTGGAGAAGAATGCTTTTCTAGCTTCTAGGAAGTTGGAGGTTTATTTTCAATTGGAGTTGAATAATAAAGAATTATTAGAAAAACATTAGGTGGTTTTTGTCCCGGAGTGGGTTTCCACCTTAAAAAATGTGCGCATTTGTGTTCCTCTTGATTTTTGCTACCATTTCACAAACACTGATAATAATTGAAGATTAAATAATGCTCTAATTGAAATAAATACTGATTCACCCCTCCCCCCCCCTCTCAGTATTTCCAACAACAAAATACCGAGAAAAAAAGGCTAACATACTTATTCAACATGGAGTCAAGATAAAAAATAAAATTACTCCCAATTACCTTTGAAATTACAAATAATTAAAATCTCTCTGAAACCTTTATTTACTTGACCGTTATTCTTTCTTCTACAAAATAAAAATAAAAAAACTTCGTCAAAGTGGATATAAATACTCACCATTTGAGCTTATTTATGTACAACTCTTACTTATATACACGAATGATCTCAATAAAGTGTAATCAACCTTTAATTTTGATTTCTTGCTATATTTTGGCTATTATAATATTTGACAATTTAATTGTGCAATATTGGGCTACAACATCAGCTCCAACTGGGGATGGTATTTTGGCTTGCAAAATACTGAGAAAAATAGGCGAAATGGATTCAAACTAAAAACTAAAATTTCTCCAAATCAAATTTGAAATTTCCGATAATTAAAATGTCTCTGGAACCTCTATTTACTTGACCTTTATTCTTCCTTCTACAAACTAAACAAAAGCTTGTGCAAAGTGGATATAAATACTCACCATTTGAGCTTATTTATGTACAAATCCTAGTTATATACAATGATGATTTCAATCAAGTGTCATCAAACTTCCAATGATACCATTCCAACATTTGATTGTTATACCTTATGTCATTGTGCCAACAAGTATTGCAAATGAAATCTAGCCTATGTCCCATTATCATCAATGTCTTCTTTAATGCAATGATAAACGACCTCTTTATTAGCTTCTTCTTCACACAATATAGTCTTTTTCGCTATAGAAAATGTCTTAAAAAATTGCTATCCATAAAAGCCCACTTGTTGGTTTTCTTCTCTATGTTTAAGATACAATAGATGAACTTGAAGTCCTTTATCCTTCTCTCCATATGAATCATATGAGTCATAAATAGGTGCAACATTAAAATTTATAATACAAGATCTCCGAGGACTAATTTGAAGCTCCATTATTTCTGGTTTTCCTGACGGTTGTGTTGGGCCACTAAATTGTCATTATTATTACCACTTTTTAATGTCTATTTCATTTGTTTCTACCATTATTTATCACAATTTATCATTTAATTCTATTTGATAATTATTTATGCTCTTATGCATAAGTAATACTTGTTCTCCTTTATTTTTAATAAATTGATAATTATTATGCATGATTTTTTCAAATATGGTTTATTAATCTGCTATAACATCACTCATACTTTTAGCCTCCAAGATCTCTTCCAGATTGGAAATTCGATCTCCAATTATTCCAACTCAGAAACTCACTGCGATCAAAATTGATAGTTTTACGTTGGCTATTTCGAACAAGTGAAGATGAATCTTGAAAATCCGAGACATGGGTTTTGTGAAGAATGGAACAATACAGTCATGGTGAGAAGTTTTCAAAAATTGAGTCTGGATCGAGAGAAATAAAAGGTTCTCTAAAGATGATTTTCTCAGATTTGATGTTATGGCCATTTTCCAAATTCTTCCAATTGTAATACCAGATTCAACTTATTCCAGTTGGATCATGATGGAAAGATATTTCAGATATGATATTTCTGATCAATTTGTTGTAGACAATTTACAATTATAATGGTAAGTCATTTTGTAATCAAGTTAGTTGTAATTTCCCTTTGCTCTCTATGCATTTAAATGAAAACAAAGATCAAAGAGGGGAATGAACAATTGTGAATTGGAATGAACAACTACTGAATAAGAGATGAATAATTTTTGAACTTGAGACAAAGCTAAGAGATTCATTCTGATGTAATTATTCCTCTCATATATTTTAATGAAGGAAACTGCTCATTGCATTCTACATCTGCTACTTGTAATCAGATCTAAATTGTTTCTCAAGGCAGAACTGAATCATGGGTAGTTGGGCTCACTACCTTGCACGAGTTGCTGCCTTAAATATCTAAAGTAGTTTAGTTGTGTGATTGTTTATTTGAATTTAAATTGTTGTTCTTTAAAGTAAATATCCTTCTTTAAAAGTAATTTGTTGGCTGTTGCATTTTCCATATTTGTTATTTCTTGCAATTTCTAGATTTCATTTAATTTATTGTTTTAGATTAGCGTCTGAATTATGTTGGGTGCAATAAGTTAATTTTACGATTTAGAAATGTGTGGTTTAATTCATTATTTATTGAAGTCGTGTGATTAGCATAATTATTTTCCTGTCATTCTCTTTCTGTTTTTGAGATTTAGTATTGTTTTTAAAGTCTTACATTTTATTTCTTTTCGAATGGACTTGATAGTGTAGAGCATAATCATGTAGAACCAGTGTTAGCTGTTGGTATTTTCTTGCATATATTTTGTCGCTTGCCTTTAAAAAAACTATGTTCCTTAGTTGATAATTAATGTCTAGGTTATTAGTTGTTTTATTTATTAAGCAATTAATTTTACCCAAAATTTTGGCGCCATTCCCGGGGAGGCAGTTGAATAATACTACCACACTAATATCTGGTTGTATATGCATACCTGATTTTGTGAGGGATGTATATTGAAGACGGAAGGTAAGAACCTACACATGCATCGTGGGGAACCAGTGATGGGTCTATTCTCAATATTCAGGCTTAGGTCATATAGCATGCATGGATAAAAGTAGGAATCTTAGAGGTAGAAATTTAAAGAAATATTATCATTTCACTTAAGTGTGGATGTAAGCACCATCCATTTCACTAACCTATTGACATGAACATCTGAAGGAGGAGCCTGAAAGCAACACATGAAGAACATCTTCTATTTTGGGAAGAAATGATAGACACGACTACTTTTGATTCTCCTATCAGAGATCTAGGAGGAGTGACACAAATGCACATCATTCCCTCATCCGCTCTACCAAAATTTCATGGTTTGGAAAATGAAGATATAGATACATTTTTATTTGAGTTTGAAGTACTTTGTAGAGGATATGTTTTTTGTACTAATGATAAAAGGTTGAAAGTGTTTCCTCTTTCTCTAAAAGGAGAAACTCTCCAATGGTTCATGAACCTTGGTGGGAACTGCATTCAAACATGGGAGGACATGAAGAATGTGTTATTGAAGAAGTACCAAGACTATTGCGAGGCCAATGAAGATATTTTCAGTATGATACAAGGGGAAGATGAAATCTTGGAGGACTATGTAGAGTGATTTCAATACAACCTTCAAAAATCAACGCATAAGAATTTGAAAAAATATATCTTGAAAACACTCCTATTCAAAGGAATCAAAGACGAATTTTTAGAACTCTTAAATGTGATAGGAAAAGGTGACGTATTTTAGCTATCATATGATGATGTTTGTGATTTATGTATAAGGTATTCAAGACGAATCTCCAAGGCTGGTAAGGATTCTAGATAATTTTATTTTTTCATTTCCAAATCTACTACAAGAACAAGAGATATAAGAGTTGAAATCAATGATTTATTTGAAAATTGATTTTATTAGCTCTCTAAATTCACAATTGCATGTTTTGCAGGTCAAGAGAAATCAAACAAAATTTGAAGAATTGTTTTTTCCTCATTCATAAAAGGAGCATCCCATGGATAATTTCTCTTTCTTAATTTGGATGAAAACAACATATCCAAGAGATCAAAAAGTTACAAGCTCATAACCATGGAAACCATGGCCTATATGTATGTTTCAAAACACTTCCTTTCCATTTTCTTACTTGCATAATCCATTATGGAATACTCCTGTGTTAGGGCAGCCATGTCAATCCCAATATAACCCCCACCAATCTTTTCCACAAGTTTGGAATGGTTCATCTTATGATTACATGACTACTCTCCCTCATCTTGTAGCACAAACACATCATCCATATTCTTTACCAGCTTTTCAACAACATCTTTCTTCTCTATCAAAATCATCTCCACAACCTAATCAACTACACCATCAAAATCCTCCATGCGCTACACAATTTTCTACTCAAATCATTCCACACCCTTATAATAATAAACCAGTATAGCATGCTTACATTGCTGAATTGCAAAATTTTCCCATCCTTCCTACCCATCATATCTCATGTGCACCATTAGAAAAAAATTGTATTGAGATTGAGAAGGGTTTAAATCCAAAAATTGTAGAACTCATGGAATAACTTCATGATATGAAAACCATGGGAAATCAAGAGAGTCAAGGTTGCATTGAAGATTGGTTTCACTCCATTGTTCCTTTGTAGCATCGCTCCATACTGCAACAATGTTTGGCACCATCTTTTCAAGGGAACTTGGTCTCTCCTACCCTGGTATTTATTAATGTGTATTTTTCTAATTTGGCTATATATGTAATAGAGGCCTTATTTCAATAATGGTTCCATTGGAAGTAATTTTATACGTATATATATTTCATCTTTTTCAAATTAAAGTAGGTTAGTGTAGAAAATAAAATAAAGAACTACATAAATAAATAAATTTCTTTATATGTAGAAAGAGTTGTATTTATTGCAATATGCTGTGTAAATCGATATAGATATTTGGATTTATTTGTGTATGTAGACATATTATATTGAAAATCACATTTCTACAAAAAATCATCACAATTTTGGGAAAAATGTCTGTTTATCATATTTTATCGTTTGTTGGCTTCTTGAAATTTCTGGAAAAATAGTTGGGATAGTCAGGTTTTGAGGGAACAAATGGGCATATTTTCAAAACCTTTTTCTATGCTAATTATCTCTTGATGTATACTTTACAAACCAATTTGAATCATTTAATTTGAATCTCAAACAAAAAATTTATGACCAAAACAATGATAGAGTGTCAAGTAGGCAACTTAGGGACATAGTTGGGACAATCCGTTTTTGGAACCCCGAATGACTGGATATTACAATCCTGTTTTGATGGTATATTACCCTATAAATATAGTTTACAAGGAAATTTGAACCACTCTATTTCGATATCGTATGAGAATTTTGCGACAAAATTACTGACAACCTATCGAAAATCATCATTCTCAAAACTCTATTTTTTCAGCTGTTCACTAGCATATTTGACCCATCAATTCTTCTTGCATAAAAAAATTGTTTCTATTGGAGATAGATATATGAAAATAGTTTATTCTTCAATTTGAAACAATTCAATCTGTCATCAAACTAAAAATTTATTCTTAAAATATTAACTATTGGTTCAAGTTGGGAAATCGAAAATGGCTTTGTTATGTAGGTTGTTATGAGCAAGTTTGACATATCATATCATTGAATTTTTTAATCTTGTTTCTATTGGTGATATATCTTTGAATTATATTTCATTTGGGTTTAGAATCACTCAAATTGGACAAAAAATAAATAATTTAGGATTAAAACACTGATGGTTAGTATGGTCGACCACTGCTCTCCCACAAGTAACAAATACTTTTTTATTAGGTAACAAATACTTTATTATGTTTTTCTGTGGATTTATTTTATAAAGTAACTAAATCTTATTTTTTTTCATATTCCTTGGATTAAGAGAGCCCGCTCACATCTCTTCTTCAAAGATTATATGTTTTATTGCAAGTAGATGCTCGGTTTTTGCATGTCCGAGGAGAATAAATGAAGTTCATTTGTGAAAAAGAGAATATTGAACACAATGTTAATGAAACAAGGGAATTTCATCTAAGCATATATTAATAAATTTAATATCATATGATGTTAATTTTTTTTAGGTGTCATGATCTAAAAATTCTTATAAGATCTTGCTACAAATTTCCCGCTAATACCTACCAACAAGAAAATGATGTGAAGACATTTTCATTACATGATGGATTCATAACAGGAAAAATGAAGAATTGAACATTCAAGTCATTTCTACCAAAGAATGTTTCCAAAATATCATTTTTTTCCATTCATTCACCATTGACAAATTGTTTTTTTTTGAAACAGATTGATGTTCGCTTAGGAGACAACATTGCTGCTACTGAAGTCACAACTATTGAAAATTAAGTTATTTATTTATTTATTTATCAATATTTTCAATAAAGTGTTGTTTCCTTTCTGATTTCTGTTATGTTTTTATGTTTCAGGTGTTCAAAGTCACAACTTTTGTTCCTTCATCAAAATAAAAGGAAGTTGTTAAGTTTCAAGTTGATGCTCTACATCTATCCTTTTATTGCTCAATCTTATCAAGTATATGGTTGCCCCATATATCATATTAAAAAACTCTTATAGTAAATCTTGTCATGAATGACTCACTCTTAATTGCCTATTATTTTTTGAAGTGACTATGACTATTGGATGACTAGTCCTTCTCCATGTCATCTTGTTAGGATCACCCATTGAGTTATTTTTTGGGAGGGATTTCCACAGTCACAACTGATACTTCATGCTTACAAATGGGTAGTTTCGAGGTTGTAACATGAAACAATGATATTATTGGATAAATAATCCTTGAATCATGATTATCATTCATTTGGGCACAAACGTTGTTCCTTATAACTCAGCCATGATTTATTTTTGTATGTTTAATAATTATTGTTCAATGGATTGAACATCTATTGTTCAATCAATTGAAAAATTGTTCTTCAGAAAAATGAACAACTGTAATTTATTTTTATGTGTTTAATAATTGATGTTTAATAGATTGAACAATTGTTTCTCAATCAATTGAACAATTGTTGTTCAGAAAAATGAACAACTACAATTTCTTTTTTTACTTTTAATAATTGGTGTTCAATCAACTGAACAACAATTGTTCAGAAAAATGAACAGCAGCAAATTTATTTTTGTGTGTTTAATAATTGTTATTCAATATATTGAACAACTGTTGTTCAATGAACTAAACAACTACTGTTCAGAAAAATGAACAACCGTGATTTCTTTTTGTGTGTTTAATAATGGTTGTTCAATAGATTGAAGAGAGGTTGTTCAATCAACTAAACAGTTGATGTTCAGAAAAATGAATAGTCATGATTTCTTTTTTGGTGTTTAATAATTGTTGTTCAATATATTGAACAACTGTTGTTCAATCAAGTGAACAATTGTTGTTAAGAAAAATGAAAAACCGCGATTTCTTTTTGTGTGTTTAATAATTTTTGTTCGGCTGTTGTTCAATCAACTAAACAACTGTTGTTCAGAAAAAATGAATAACCATGATTTCTTTTTGTGTGTTTAATAATTATTGTTCAATAGATTGAACAAATTCTATTCAATCAGCTGAACAAATTTTTTCAGAAAAATGAACAGCCGTGATTTCTTTTTGTGTGTTTAATAATTATTGTTCAATATATTGAAAATTTTCTATTCAATCAACTAAACACCTACTGTTCAGAAAAATGAACAATCGCGTTCTATTTTTTGGTATGTTTAATATTTTTTGTTAGTAAAATGAACAACTGCGATTATTTTTTGGTTTTTTGACACCCTTTTTGATGACTTTCACATATCATTGATGTTCGATGGAATGAACAACTATTGTTCAATACATTGAACAACTTCTGTTCAATTAAAAGAACAATTGTTGTTCCAATGACCGAAAAACTGCCATTCAATCCTAAAATGAACAACCACAGTTCCTTTCATGCTTTGTGTTTTTTATAGTTGTTGTTCCTTTTGGGGTTAATATTTGTCGTTCCCTTTTTCATATAATTGTTGTTTCCTTCCCAGATAGAACAACCATTATTTCTTTTATGCTTTGAGTATTTCACAACTGTTGTTCCCTTCAAAGGAACGATCGTTGTTCCCTTAGTCACATCTATTGTTACCTCTATTACAATTGTTGTTACCTAAGTCAAGGTTGACCATTTTCATTTAGCACTTGCTGAATGGGAAATACTTTTCATGTTCTAGGTCCTCTTTGACCTAATGATTGGGTAGTCAATTTATCTTTACTTATCTATAAAAATAATATTATTTTTAAAGAATAATTAGGCAAATATGATTTCACCATGCCATTTTTCAAGTTTCTTAAATTTGTCATGTCCCTGATTTTGTAAAATATATGATGATTACCACAAATTTGTACTTAAATATTTCCGTCACTATCTAATGAACTATTCCTCAACCCAAATATTAATAAAGCAAAATATATTTATCAGCAGTCATTTCAAGGTTATTAGTTTTTGAGAAGCAAGAATACCCAAGTTGAAAATAGTTACTACAAAAAATTTTACACCATCCCTAGCTCTTAAGGAGTTGATCTGCCACCCCATCTATTAAGTAATATTTTTGTTTATTAAAAATAATCATAGTTGAATTTTAAATAAAAATAGTCAACTGAAGGATAGGATGTCTCATCATGAGCCGACCTACCATGATCATAGGTCCTAATAAAGTGACATCACCACTACTGGTCACCAAGCTGTGGTAATGGCCTTTCGTTGTAAAAATGAAGGACAAGAGGTCTCACCACAAGCAAGCTTGTTCACTTTTTTTAGCTCCCGTGAATGGAATTGTTATTAACTAGTTACAAAGCCTGAACAATGATCTTCAGTAAACATCTAAGTAAATTGAAATTCTCTTGTAACTATGTATTTACTTCTAATAGATGGGACATTGGCATCTCAATGGATCCGAAAGTCATCCCTGTCAAGGCTATGGATGCTTGTTGGAAATAGTGGTCATGCCTATGGTGTAGAAGTTAATTCAATACTATGATATACTTAGTTACATTGTTTTCTCAAAGCTAATTACCAAAAAATCCTACCGTTGCATATACAAGGTTTGCTGGAATTCATGGTTCATGGAGTAATATTTAATCAGTTCTTAGATGATGATGGCTATGGTTTATATTTATTATTGCGTTATCAATATTCACTTTACATGTCAAGGATGACACTTTTAGGAAAATTGACATTTGAAATTTTGTATCATCTAATTTATCATTCCTTTATTATACAAGTTTTATATCTTTAACCAAAGATATTTGCTTTGCCCAATCGGCCTCCATTTATTCATAACTTAACAACACTACTATTATTTTTTGGAAGAATAAAGAGGCCTCATTCTGATTTTGAATCCCAAGTAATTGGTTAGATCTTGAGAAGAAAAAAATGAGATAACTAATTCTCAGAATTTTTTTGATCATAACAACAAAATATTATGGGTATAGGAAATGCATATTTTTCTCATCATTTTTACCCTCATTGATATTCCCTTATTATCCATTATTATCCCATGGCATTCACAACATGATTATGTCACTTTCATATATAATGAGGTAATTGAGGTGATGAACTAATGATCGACGCTACTAATGAGATGTGTTATACAAATCTTAATGACAAGAAAACTAATCAGTTTGGGGGACGAAAACCCTACTACAGTTTATGATTACTTTATTTTAGCTTGCATGGCTTCCGCCTTGAACATTACTTTGAGCATCAGCTTCAAAAAATGTCTGTGCATACATACCATTCCAACTTTTTACGGAGGTAAAACTTGAGATAAAATAGCAAATGTTTTTGATTTATTAAAATTTTAGGGGAATGTCATAAAAATCCATTGAGCATTAGTCACTCATATTATTTCTAATCATTAGTTCCACTTCTTTACCACTTCCCATTTTTTAGCAACACAAAAGCTTTCAGTTTGGGGGAGTGTTATTTCCATTCATTCATTTATTATGACCATCCCATTAATATTATTTATTATCCATCTCCTTATTCATTCTCAAAACCTCCCTTATTCGATATTGTTTTACACCACGTATAGATTTCAACAATGATTGTAGCAACCACCTCAATTTTCATTCTAGTATAACATGGGGGTTTGCTAATTATCCAGTTTGGGGTAGCAGTTGCTATGCATGATGGATGATTTCTCTTTTCTTCCTCATTTAAGGCATACAATTTCATTTTTATACAATGCATAAATTTATTCGTGTATATCTTTAAAAATATGAACTAGATTCTTGTGATTTTTGGATAACAAAGTGGTATCATTAAAATACAAAAAACCATAAAATTTTGAGCTAAAATAGTTTGTAAAATTTCAAAAATCATGGACTACTACCTACAATAATTTTACTGATATATTGAAATATTTTCATTTGATTTCTCATGAGTTGGGGTGAGAATTTTGATTACTGTATTATCACATGGTTAATATAGAGGCATTGGGTTGCATGAGGACATGCAACATGTTTAGTTTGGGGGTGTGTTGGGCCACTAAATTGTCATTATTATTACCACATTTTAACATTTATTTCATCTGTTTCTACCATTCTTTATCACATTATTTATCACAATTTTCCATTTAATTCTATTTTATAATTATTTATGCTCTTATGGATAAGTAATACTTGTTCTCCTTTATTTTTAATAAATTGATAATTAATATGCATTATTTTCTCAAATATGGTTTATTAATCTGTTATTAAGTCACTTACGCTTTTAGCCTCCAAGATATCTTCCATATTGGAAATTCGATCTTCAACTATTCCAACTCAGAAATTCGTTGGGATAAAAAGTGAGAATTTTGCGTTGGATGTTTCGGACAAATGAAGATGAATCCTGCACATTCGAGGCATGGGTTTTGTGCACATAGACCACCCGCTTTTCTAATGAGTGCTTCCAAAATTCGGTTTGGATTGAGAGAACAAAAGGTTATTTGAAGGTGATTTTCTCAGATTTGCTATTGTGCGCATTTTCCAAATTCTTCCAATTGCAATACCAGATTCGACTTATTGCAGCTGAGTCAAGATATTTGAGATTCTGATTTTGTTGATCAATTTGATGCAGGAAATATCCAATTGTAATGGTAAATCATTTTGTAATCAAGTTAGTTTTAATTTCCCTTTGCTCTCAGTGTATTTAAACTAAACCAGAGATCAAAGAAGGGGGATTAATGGGGGGAACAAATGAATAATTTTTGGATAAAGGAACATATGAAAAATGGTTGGATGAATGAATGAACAATTGTTGAATACGAGATGAATAATTGATGAACTTGAGAAAAAGCTAAAAGCTTCATTTTGATGTAATTATTTCTCTCATATATTTTAATGAAGGAAATTATCAATTGAATTCTACATTTGTTACTTGTGATCTGATCTAAATTATTTCTCAAGGAAGAACTGAGTCTTGGGTAGTTGGGCCCACTACCTTGGACGAGGTGCTACCTTAAACATCTAAAGTAGTTTAGTTGTGTACTTGTTTATTTGAATTTCAATTGTTGTTCATTAAAGTAAATTTCCTTCTTTAAAAGTAATTTTTTGGCTGCTGCATTTTCCATATTTGTTATTTCTTGCAATTTTTACATTTCATTTAATTTATTGTTTTAGATTAGCATTTGAATTACGTTGGGTAAAATAGGTTAAATTTACAATTCAGAAATGTGTGATTTAATTCCATTATTTATTGAATTCGTGTGATTAGAATAATTATTTTCTCGTCATTTACTTTATATTTTTGAGATTTAGTATTGTTTTTCGAGTCTTACATTTTATTTCTTTTCGAATGAACTTGATAGTGTAGAACATAATCATGTAGAACGAGTGTTAGTTGTTGATATTTTCTTACATATATTTCGTCGATTTCCTTGAAACAAGAAGACGTTTCTTGGTTGACAATTAATGTCTAGGTTATTAGTCGTTTAATTTATTAAGCAATTAATTTTAACCAATAGGTTGACTAATGGATTTTGATGTAGGTTAGAAATTTCATCATGTTTAGTGCTATGTTAATTACCTTTAAGCATGGTCAACAAATCTCTTGTCTGTGGATTTGTTAAAGAATAGTTTTTTAAAATTGTCTAACATCATTTTCAGAAAAACATTTCTTCTTACATTCAAAAACCTATTCACACACAAATTTTTGGATTTCATTTTTGTGAGTTTCTTCAACTTCTTAAAAATTTCTCTAAAATTGAAATGTTCACAATAGTATTCCAAAAGAAACTCTTGTGAATGCATGGTTTTGCAAAAAGAATTGAATGTAGTATGAAAATCCTTCAAAGAAGCAAGATTGGAATGACACAGACATTTTTATCAAATTATATCATCTTCATCCAATGAATAAAAGAACAATTTCATTTGTGTATCCTCTTGAAATATTCCTTGTTGGTCCATGAAAATATGAAAATCCTTGAGGTTTTGGGTTGGTATTTCATTTTCATCTCCACTGGATCTTGGCAAATAAAGATTCCAATCATGGAATTTCGACACATGATTTGGGAAATTAGGTATGGCAGAGAAGTTCAATGGGGAAAATTTGTTTTCTAATAATATATGGGACAACCATTTGTAAAACTTAGAAAAACTAATGCCCAGAGATAAAAGAATTCAAGAGAATATTTTATAGCCTAAGCCTAATTCTTTTCACCCTCAATAATAAGTTCATATATTTTCAATTAAAACCCAAGAAAAATATTTAATTGCGTCCCCGACAACGACACCAATTGATCTTGTTACCTTGGAGATAGTTGTTAGCTACAAGCGAATGAGTTCCCAAGGTATCTACAAGATTGATGAAAATTTTAAAATGACTACTTGGAGTTGAGCTTTGATAAAATGCAACGAAGGGTTCTAATCCAAAAACCATCAATTACAATCAGGATGGTCATACCATTGAGATTTGAAGGAATTTTTTTGTAGAGATGGCTAGAAGAAAAACAAGAAGGAACAAGGTTCAATAACCCAAGTACCCAAGAATATGAGCTTTAACCTTGTAGAAGGAATAATGAAAGAAATAAGAAATATGAATGAATCCTTGAAAAAGTCATAATGGCAATTAAGGTATCTTAAAGTAATTATAAGTACGATTTTCATGGGTAAATCCAAAGTCTCCATAAAAGAACCTACTACCTCAAATTCCATTTCCAATAAAAGAAAGATACATCATAAAATGATAAACACATAAGAAGAAAAAAAAAGGTGCAACTTACTCAAAAATTTAGAATCAAACTAGTTTTCTTTACTGTTTTCTAAGAAGTTTTCTTCATCACATTATGAGCCCCACCTTAAAGTTTCAAACCGTTACAAAATGCTGATACGCAGCTTTTATCTCTTCCCTTAGTCTAATTGTTCTTAATCAGTTATAAAAATACTTTTTTAAACGAGTTATGAAATTGATTTGTACTTTATAACACAATTAAAAAATTAAACAACCTTAATATTATATCTATATATGTATATGTATTAAGAAAAAACTTACAAACACAATTGTGCCCCTCTTACACAATATTTACAACATATTATATGTCAGGCCTTTGTCTTCGTCAATGAAAAACAAATAAACCAGCATTTTAAAATAACAGAAAGCTTGTGAGGGCCCAAGTTTTTCAATCACTTCGCGGAAAAAGCCATTGATGGTTTTAAGGAACCCAAAACCACTTTGTAGAGTGGGTGTCACAATCTCCACTGTTGATTTGTTATATTAGTGGTTTTGTAATTCGGCTTTTTGATACCTCTCCCCTCGTTAATTTATAACAAGACCGGGACACTTGCATATCGTATGAATTGATTTACTTGGGGAATTTGACCAATATCCACCATCGATTTTTGCTGAAATTTTTTCCATTTATATTTGACATACACCTTTAATAATTCCTTCACCCGACTGCATCAAGACCTTTGGGTTGCACATTTTTTTTAAATTTGTTTTTTCCATTGCAATGAAGGCAACAACATACATTATTAAAACTAATTTATTAATTCGTTGTGTAAACTCCTTCAATTTGAAAACAAGCCACTAACTTTCTTGTTGACTGAATGTATAACGTTCTTTAACACCATCAAGAAGAATTGAAAGGAAATAACAATAATTGTCTACATGTCGTTGGAGCTCCCCAATGTACACTCCCGAAATCTAGATCATTTCTTCCCTACTGAAGACTGTATTTCTTTTCTATGCGATAGATGAGAAACTGCCAATGGTTTTATTCACAATTTTATGTAATGCTTCTATTCAAACTTTGCTTGACATACTAAATGTTTCTTCATCCTGGTATAAAATCAATGAAGAGATTTTGTTTGCTTTGCATCATAATAAATGCCAACAGAAAATCGGTCCTTATTATAGTGAGGACGAGGCGTAAGTTAAATAAATTTATGTCAAATTTGTTTCATATATCAAGTATATTTGAATACTTTGATAAATTACTTGACCTACTTTTGGTAGGCCACGTATAACTTTTCAAGAGCCATATATTTCAGTGGAACCCTTTCTTATTCTACGTCTTTCAAATATCGATTTGAAGAGATTATATTAAAGGGGATGAGAATTATGCATGTGGATGTACAATATCGTAACACCTGTAATTGTGTCATATTGGTCCAATGCTTCTTGTGTTAACTCCAATTTTTTTGAAACAACCTTTAGAAAAAATAGAATGTACAAATATGAGGAGAAATTCGTGTCTGCAGGGCGTTTTGCTAAAACTGGGTGTTGAAATAACCAACAAAATTTCCCAAACCATCCAAAGTTTTTCGAATATCTCGACGTAAAAGCCAACTGGGGCCCTTCTACCAAAAACCAAGATTGTGGATTTTTAAAATTTTCCCCCATTTGTTTAGAAAACGCATTTGAAATATGTTGTGTATGGCCTCCTACAAAAATTTAATTTGCAGTGATTAATTTTCCCTTTCAACATTTTATAGAGATTTTGCATTTATATGAGCAGTCATTCTTGACTAATTCACCTTTTATAAAGTGTGATCACATCTCGATTTGAACAACAGAAACTGAATAGAAACAATGCCCTTCCTCCAGAAGACTAGTTTCTTAACCACAATATTTTATATGGTATTTTTGTAACATCTAGTCTTTCTATCAACATTAATTCTTTAGTTCGTCTTCATCCAATATGATTTTTAATTTGCTTTTCCTTAAAAATATTGGGAATTAATGACTTCAAAATGTATCCTCAAATCTTCATCGTCTAATGTATACACAAATGTCAAGCAATTGCACTATAATTTTTTGGTTCCAAGAGAACTTTATCATAAATCTTTTCAACGTGGAGCAATTTTTATCAAATTTACCACTACCACCTTCGTCTTCAAAAAATTTAATCTTGCATTATCATCTCCAATTTCATATTCACAATTATCTTTTGTTGTTGTATGAATTTCTTCAAAATATTTAAGGATATATTTTGGAATATAATTGGTAGAAACAACCAGGAAATGAGTTTCACAATAAACATTGAAGTGGCATGCTTAATCTTATGTTTATACTAGAGAATATGATCTTCTGCTTTGTGTTTCTATCCATTACATGAATAAAAAACACCATTTAGTATCCCCGTGGAAAAACCTCTATTGACATAATTATTGCTACACTATGCTCATTAGTCACTCCCTCTATAATGGTTCTTGTATTGCCTAGTGAGATGTTAATTGCATATCAATTTAGATATATCCAAGCTTACCATTATGGTTTGATTCCCAGGTAAACACCTTGTTGGCTTGAGGGGGTCAAGACCCAGGTTCAGATATGTCTGCGCGAACCAACAAGACCCTCTATTACCGACCCTTTTAGCAATGATCTGCTGCACAGACCAAAGTCTCATCCGAGGCAATATTTGGAGATGCTAGAATTAGGTTTGTGCATCCACAAAGACTATTGAGTGTTGCTTTAGGGCTTATATTCTCTTAACGATTATTCAGAGCTTCGCAGAACCAGTATGAAAAATATACAGATGTTGTTCAACAAATCTACTCAAGTACATGAAAACTGCACTTTTCTACCTCAACATACATTAACCTTCATAATGAACTATATTCAAGTATTCGCGATGAAATTATAGATAAAATCCTTGATCTAGCACAGATAATAAAAAAACATAGATAATGCAATCATAAGTAATGTACACAAATATGTCTTCAAAGTCTTCTTTTATTAGCTAAGATCTTCCAAATACAACACTTATTGCCCTGTGTGCACAACTAGAGGGGTCTGCCCACTCAGCCGCATACTTCCTAAGGTCTCCGCGCACACAATTGCAGGAGCCTTCCATTTCACACAAAACAACATAATAAAGACGTAATTCAGATCTAACTTGACTTCCATATCCATTATATGATATCGAAGAGATATCCTTAGACTCCTTATATATTTTTTCCTTTTACAATACCCTAGTCCGAAAACCATGGGCAGAGCTCAAAGTATCCAAAATATTCCCATCCCTCTACAAAATAAGGGTATTTGACCCACCCCAAATCCCTTATGACTCTTAGACATCTAGATGTAGTGCGCTCTGCTCCTAAAAATGTGGATTCTTTATCAAAAATTAGACATAGGCATACCCTGTCCAATAGCCCCCCAACACAAATATGAGACACATCCCAAGTCACTTAGCTGGTGTGCCCTAAGCCTTGGTTTGGAGGCTGCTTATTACATCTCTAAGTGGCTGAATTGTCTTGACGCACTGCTTCTCGGCCTCATGTACTTCATTCAACAACTTCTCTTTACTGCCCTGCTATCTTCTGAACAACTTATTTCTGGGTTTTTCATAGCACTTTCAACTGGTTATCCATAGTCTGCAATAGCTCGATGACTTCTAATTACCAAGGATGCATTTGGGCGGTGATAATATGCTCTTTCCGTGGCAACTCATTGATCTAGGCTTGCAAAAAATTTCCTTCCTGAAGACGGAAAACTGTTGTGCTAGCACTAAGGTCTACGCATTCACCTTTATCTGATTGAACTGTTGTTTCTTTTTGTGAATTTCTGCTTTGATTTTCTGCATTGAGGCACATATTTCCATAACATCGTCAAATAGATGGTTGCAGTTCTTGACTGTAGTTTCAATATTATTCATGGCAGCCTTAATATTTTATTCACACCACTCTCGAACCTCTGGTGGAGTAGTTGGTTGTAGCTTCATCTATAGCTCAATGAACTACATCTAAATCTTGATCTTTGCCTTATCTATTTCTTCCTTGGAGTCTTTGACTGCCAGTGCAATCTTCTCTTCCAGTGCTGTCTCGGCTTGAATCTGGAGGTTAGGCAGTTTGCTGCAAACTTTAATGATTGTTTCCTCCAACCACTGTTTGTGCACAACTGCCTCATCTCACTCCTAGATGACCTACTTCTTCTCATGATCCATCCACTTTTTATCCTGCTTGACATCTTGGATGACCAGCAAGTCACGATGCTCGCAGATTTGCAATTCCTCTGTGAACCCCTTGTGGAAAATTTTCAATTCTTTCATGGGAAGTGCATCAAGGTTCAACCTAGTATTCTGCAACTGTGATGCGTGTGCTCAATCTTTAGCAGTTTCAAAATACAATGCTCCTACATGAATCTGCGGAGCTCGAAGCGTAGAAAAACGCTTCTAGTTCATATCTTCCTTAAAATATGCTTTCTTTTTCCTTTCTTAATTGAACCATGCTCACTTGAAACATGCTCGCTTGTGTTGATCAGTGGTTCTCATTAATGTCAACCCAAGCAACACCAGGGGCTACCACGATATTGCATAGGAATTTTGGCTTGAAAAATTACTCTATTCAGAGTCAATGATATTTTGGATGGTTTCTACTTATCGAAATTTTTCCGTTGATATATGGCATGCGACGTAGTTCTTCACGGTTTGAGAGATATTCTTGTTTGAAGTTAGTAACCCCATTTAGTGGGCTAAAACCCCATGGGGTTGTGGCATGACACTAATAATTGGTTGTGGTCATTGAATTGTCAATAATTAATAATTTTTTGATCTCTTAAATTCCCTCCAATGTTCACTTGTTGAATACCCTCTCAACCTAAACATTTATATAAATTGTGACTCTCATATCCTCTTCATGTCAAGATTTCTCTACTTATAACATGTCATCATGGAATTTTTTCTATAAATTTTCTTTTGAAAAGCTTCAGACATGGAAACTAAAAACCCATTTGGGAAAAATCCTGTTGAATCTCGTGTCTAAATTTTAGATATTGGTTAGCTATATTTTTGGATATGTGATCTAAGGAGTTTAGGGTTTTTGGAGGCTCCCGAATTTCATGTCAAACATGTGACCTTGGGAAAATCATCATAACATTCTCTTTGAGAATTGGATTCAAATTTTGTAAAAAGTGACAGAAATAGGACAGGATATTGTTTTTTTTTTATATAATTTTTCAGGACCAAAGGTTGAAACAATGAGATGTGGCACTTCGTACAAATTCGCTCTACTGAACTAGACTATAATCAAGTTATCGTAGGAGATTGGGCATAACTATTTCTTGAATAATCCAATGTTGATAATACCTACGGGATTTTAAAGAGGACTCAGAGGGCTACCACAGAAAAAATTGCAGAAATTGGAGATCGAAAATTACATAGATATAATAGATTCAATATTGAGCTTCTACAAGGCAAGAAAAAATATGCATTCAAGGATCACTGTAGTAAGGACAACACATCAAAATTCAAGGCTAATTATGCTACAACAAGTTATGTATGATTATTGTTTGAATTTTAATTTTAATATCATCACTGACATGTGTTTTTTTAGGACAATGTTGAACATATTTACATTTGAATTTTGAATATTTCTCTGACATATGGTTTGCATGACAATGTAATTATTTTGTTTTTATATTGGTTTGGGTATTGCATGTGTAGGAAGGAGGACATTATAGGACAAATTAGACACATACTAGAAGGATAATGCAATGCCAAAGTACCGTTACTTGAAGGAAGCACAAAAATACCTCAATAACTATTGGTGTTCAAAGAAGCAGTGTCAAGTAAAGTATCAGGTCATGTCAAAATCCAGTATTATAAAAATCATTACTGTAAAATTGTAAAAGGGTAATTATTGTAAAAGATTCAATCTCCCTAGAGTTGGAAAGGCATTGTTTGGAGGTATAAGTGTCATTTTTGGATAATTTAATGGTTGGGTTGTAGGTCATAGTGTGATTAGGTGATTGGTCTAGCTCTAGAAAATCATTGTGAATCATATTGTGTCATGGATCATTCTCCCTAGTACAAGATTCCACGCCCTTGTGTTATTTATCATCATTATAGGGTAGCAGGGAGGTGCTAGGTTGGTGCATGAAGTCACCTACAGGTTGGATCCTATGAACACTTCCGGTTGGTAGGTTGGTCTAGGATGTCGGGGAATCCATTCAGTTGACTAGTGAAGAAACCATAGCATTGGGGCGTCCTTCCAGTGGGAGCTGGAGAGGAATTATTTTGTGGAATTCTAGGAATTTGTACCTTTCATTTTAGTTGGGGTTGAATATTAAATAATTTATTATAAAAGCGTTCAGTGGTTTTTGAACTAGAGGGGGCTTTCAACCTAAAATTCATGTGCCTATTGTGTTTTATTGTTTACTGTTGTTAATGGATAAACATAAAGAATAATTTAAGATTAAAAAATGCTCTGAAAATATTTAAAAAGTGTTAATTGATAAGAAATATTGATTCAACGACTACCTCCCGCTCGGTGTTGTGATTAGTTTCAGAGCTTGGTTCCTTCAACAATAGTCTAACAACTTGAAGGAGGTCATGGAGTATACTAATAATATAGTTCCTTTGTTCAATGGAAATAACTACGCACTTTGGAGTGGAAGAATGTAGGTTCATTTCCTGGCGCAAGGATTCGAAGTATGGGAAATTGTTGAAAAAGGCTTTACAACGACCCAAGATTAACAAGGGAAGATAAATATTGTACATGATGAAAGAGCTAAATATCTCATTATCAATGGTATTATTGAATCTATATATCGTATGGTACTGAGCTGTAAAAATGCTAAAGAAGTATGGGGCAAGCTTGAGAATATATATGTAGGTGACTCAAACGTGAAAGAAGCAAAGCTTCAAATTTACAGGGAAAAATTTGAGCAACTCAAAATCAAGGAAGATGAAAATATTTATGCATACTTACAGCATGCTGATGAAATAAAAAATGCATTGGAAGGTTTGGGAGAACCTGTTGACATGAAAATTTTTGTCCTAAAGATTCTTAGATCCTTGCCAGCAAGGTTCAACCCAAAGGTATCTGTCTTGGAATATAGCTTGAATCTAGCCAATCTCAGCAAATATGAACTGCATGGAGTGCTTATGGCATATGAAATAAGGATTGAAGAAGAGGACGACACATCTCACCTAGAAACATCATTCACCGCATCCAATAAAACTAGTAAGGACAAGCATACTTAGAAATCGAAAACTTGTACTTGTAAGGAAGAAGAAAAGGAAGAAGAAGAGGAATATTTTTCAGCTAAATAATTTTCCTACTTCACGTGAAAAATGAGAATAAGTATGGGTAAATTCAAAGGTAAACTTCCATTGATATGTTTCGATTCTGGTGAGGTTGGTCATTTTGCAGCCAAGTGTCCTCACAAAACTGAGGTTGTTATGAAAGGAAAGCAAGGTCTCAAGAAGTTCAACAATAAAGGAAAGAAGAAATGTTTTAAGAAGAGTTTATTCTCCAAAGAAGATAACTCCTCATCTGATGACGACATTGTTGAGTCTCAAATCTACATCTTTCTTATACACCTTTCTAGACCTTTCCCATTTACCTGGACCTCCTAAGCTATCAATATCATTGCATATTAATCATAAAAGAGCATTTAAAATGGTTTTTAACTATGTTTTATGTCTGCTGTTTGAATTAGATTTTTGCTCATTAAGCTGCAGAATCTTGTCACTTTCCGCAGCTGCTGCAACTTTCCGCAGCCATTTTGTTAAATTCTATATTGCAGGTGTCTTCAGGAAAATCGAGCCACATGGGCAAGTTGGAAATGACATGGACATGGATCGAGTCCTATTGGCTCAGTCGAATTCACCTAAGAAGGTTGTGGTCAAAGGTAGCCAAGTAGTGGTCAATCGTAGAGTCCCACGGTGACAGAACTCTGTTTTTCATCACGTGAAGACTTGTGTGGTTGTTTCTAAATCACAAGAGACATATAAACACCTGTAAATGGCTCCATAATCCGAATCCAACAGCCACTTTCCATAGATTTAATCTTCACGGCAGCCATGATGCTAGATTTCTGGACGTGGTTGTTCACGTGTCTTCTATCAGCGCAGACTTTAGGGAATTAGTTATGTCACCCTCTGTTATAAATAATGCGTTATGATATGCATAATAGTTAGTTCTTGTAATGTATTTTTTATGTAAAGAAATCCATTGTGCCGTAACACTTTTTCCATTTTTATGACTGCATTTTGAATATATGAGAAGACTCTGTTTATCAGCGTAATTCGTGGTTGATAGCTGTTGTCCGAGGTTTGTGCAGAGGGCCCCTGCACACGCTGAGTTTTTGTGTATTACTGTATAGTTTCATGCTTCATTTCCTTACTTTCATTGTGCCATAGTCATTCACGTGTATATATATTACATCTTTCATGGTATTTATGTTTCATCTTTGTCCATAATCTTTCATGCTTTACGTTTTACTTCTGTCCATAATATTTCATGCTTTATATTATTGTTAACTGATCAGTGTTTTTGTTCCAGATTACAATAGGTAGCCCAGGCATTTGCACATCATTTTATAATGACTAATGACATGGAATCAATCTTGTCCTTCTGCTGATTTCTTTTTCTTAGTTTTTAATTCCAGCACTGTTTTATTCATTTCAGTTTTGAACATTTGCTTTACTAGTTAGATTAGATATTAAGTTGCTCATGTCATTATCAGTTACCTCCGAAAGCCATAGCGAGACTAATGGTGAGGGATTGAAGTATGAGTGTGTAGTTTGATATTAGTTTATTTTTCTACAAGTTAGATATTAAATTACTCATGTCATTATCAGTTACCTCCGAAAGCCATAGCGAGACTAATGGTGAGGGATTGAAGTATGAGTGTGTAGTTTGATATTAGTTTATTTTTTTGCAAGTTAGATATTAAATTGCTCATGTCATTATTAGTTACCTCCGAAAGCCATAGTGAGACTAATGGTGAGGGATTGGAGTATGAGTGTGTAATTTGATATTAGTTTATTTTTTTGCAAATTAGATATCAGATTGCTCAAGTTGTTTATGATTACCTCCGAAAGCCATAGCGAGACTAATGGTGAGGGGTCAGAATATGAGTTGATGTAATTTGATTTTAGTTTTATTTTATTTGCAATCTTTTCTTTGAGTACAGTTTCTTTTGTGTTTAGACAACAGCAAGGGTAATGGTTTTCATGCTCAATAGTTCACTGTTTGTTTAACTAGTATAGTGGCACATTTTCATTTTCTTTTATGAATCAATTTTGTCAATTGCATGTTTAAAGCCCTTTTGAAATTTGAAGTTTGGGAAATCATTATAAAGAACATCATTGTCTTGAACATCTATATCCATACTTGGCTTTTAAAATTTTCATCTCATATTAGGAAACCAACCAAGATAAAAAAATAAAAAGACCAAAAAAACGACAAAAAGTAAGAGATAGGTTATCTTGCACATATAGTGCGCCACACTTCGTCAGCTTACGAATCCCGGATTGAAAAATTAATGTAGCAATTTAGGACACACTAAATTGACCAAACATTTTGGCACCGTTGCCGGGGAAGTGTAACTAGGTAACCAATTTCTTAAAAAAAAAAACAATAAAAAAGAAGGGAAAACTTGATAACTTCTTGAAGTATGCTCTCCTCTTGCACCTAGTGTGATCTGGAGGATCAGAAAAGAGAGTTATTGGTTCAGTAATTTCTTAAGTATGCTCTCTTCTTGCACCTAGTGTGACCTGGAAGATCAGAAAGAGAATTATTAGCCCAACTTAAAAAAAATAATAATAATAAAAATGACATGCATAGAGCAAGAGATTCTAGGGGAAGGTTTGTAGCTAGAGCCAAGAGTTTGATTTTCACAACTCCATCTTCTTCAAGGCATTGACAAGATTCACCACCATCTACCCCTAGCCTTAAGATTCTTGGAATTCATGAATTAGAGGATTCTCCTATACCACCTACCAAATCTCATTTAGAAGAAGATCCTTTCTTTACTTCTACAGGAAGGTATATTGTAATCAAAGAAGTAGAATCACCTGAAGAAGAAAAGGAAGAGACTCCCTCTCATCCTCCCTTGATAGAAGAACCAGAGGACTTTGAAGACTCTAAAGAAACTATCATGGCAGAGGAAATAATAGATGGATTCGGAGGTAGAGGTAGAGGTAGAGGACGAGGAAACAATGGAGACAACAATGTGGAGGTGAAGGTAATAATGGAAGAAATAGGGAAGGAGACAAATTGTTTGGATTTCCTATAGTTGATGAGGAAACTCATACAAAGATGAAAAACATCTCACCATCTGTCCTCCCTAAATTTTATGGATTGCGAAGTGAGGATCCTGAAACATTTCTGTTTGAGTTTGAAGTCGTGTGCCGAACCTATGACTATATGGAAGACTCTCAAAAACTCAAACTATTTCCTTCAACATTGAAGGGATCTGCTTTGAAATGGTTCATGGGATTAGCTACTCAATATATTAGGACTTGGAATGATATGAAACAAAATTTTTTGGATAGGTATTTGGACTATTGTATGCCCACCAATCACAAGGATGAGGTATTCAAAATGATGCAAAAAGAAGATGAAAATTTGGAAGATTTACTTGAAATATTTCAATACAACTTGAAAAGAGCAAAGATGAGCAACTTAGATGATGAAACCTTGAAAGCCCTCATATTCAAATCCATTAGAGATGAATGGATAGATATTTTAAACATGATGGGGAAAGGAGACATTTCTCAACTTCCACTTCGTGACATAACAGAACTATGTGTCCATCTCTCAAGGGGAAAATCTAAAACAGGAAAAGGGCCTAGAGATCCTTCTCTTATCAGGGAAAACAAATCTGCAACTGGATCAGTAAGTAGGGCAGAGATCGGCAATATGCTTGATGAGTTCAAAACTGATATCTTAGGGAGCCTTAGTGAACAACTAGACACCCTTAAAATTCAAAACAAGCAGAAAGCAGAAACTGATGTTCTAGCCATCTTTTGTCCGAAATGTAGGAAGAAACATGCTTTAAGGGAATGTCCCTTGGATGAAAAAGTTGTAGAAAAATGTATGATTTTATCAGAGAATCATGAGACCAAGGATTGTCCTTCAATTCCTGGACTCAAAGCTGTCTTTCAAGAAGATCCAAATTTAGTAGAATCTCTCTGTTTTGTTGCAAGAAGACCTTGGCAGAGGCAACAAACTCAAGGGTTTAACAACCCTATGAATTCTCAACTCCCACCAAATTGGAATCCTTGGCAACAGCCTTGGCCCCAACATCAAAATCCATATCAGCCATGGGTACAAGGGATGAAAAATCCTTATGGGAGATTTGCTCAATTTTATCAATATCCTCCATCTTTTCAAAATCAACAAGCTCCACAACTTCCAAACCCAAATCCACAACTTTCATTGCCATTTCCACAACAACAACCTTCTCAAAAAAATCCAAATCCTCAACTCATGCTTCCATACCAACAAAAGACAAATCAACTTCCATCCCAGCCATTGCCAAATCCTAACAATAAAAATCCTCAGAATACTTACATGATAGAAGGACAACAATTTCCTACCTATATGATTGTTCCTCTCAATGATATACAACTTAGGTCTGGTAGAGTTTTAGAAAAACCTTCTATAGATGTCCAAGAGCAAGATACCTCTGAGGAGGACTCTCTTAAAGCCAATAAGGGTTCTGAGGAAGCATCTCTTCAAAACTCAAACATTCAAAAAGAGAAAGAAAAGTTAACCCCCACAACTCCTATAGTTGAGCAACCTGCATCTTCGTCCACGCCTCCTTTCCCTGAAATATTACAAATTGATAAAGGGGTGGAAAAACAAATCTTGTTGCCTAACTATGATTTTCTAGATGAATTAAAGAATGTTTGTATCAAGATTCCCTTGCTACAAGCCATTCGAGAGATTCCTATTCTAGCAAAAACAATAAAGGAGTTGAGTCTCAAAAGACCAGGAAGGAAACTAAAGGACACAAGAAGAATCCACTTGGTAGGAAAAATTGCAGATATCATGATGGGAAAAATTACCATGCAGAAGTATGTAGATATAGGTAGTCCAATTGTCAAGACATATATAAATGGGATGGAAATTCCAAATACATTGATTGACTTAGGAGCTGCTATCAACATTATGAGTAGATAGACTATGGAACAGCTAAAACTTCCTAATCTTCTTTTTACACCTACTTTACTGCAACTTGCGGATCGATTAGTTATCAAACCAGATGGTGTATTAGAAGATATTTCAGTCTCCTTAGATTCTTGGGAATATCCAGTAGATTTTATGATTTTGACTCCCAAGAGTAATCTAGGAGGGCACCCACTTATCTTAGGAAGACCTTGGCTAGCCACAGCTGATGCTTTCATTAGTTGTAGATCTGGGGATATGTACATCTCTAATGGTAATTCGACAAAGAAATTCAATTTGTATCCTCCAGCAAAAGCAATCACAGAAGTAGGAGACAATGAATGGGTCGATGATGAGGACATTATACAACCTGTCTTTACCATTTATGAAATCAGTGAGGATAGTCAAATTCTGAACACATTAGAAAATTTTGAGACATCTTCAGAATATGACCCCACACAATTTCAGTTGGAATCTGACATAGAATATTTATCATCAAGAAAAATGTCTCTTTACTCTATGGAAGAGTTTGGTAGTTCTACCATTGAGATTTTTCCAGGAAAAACATTAAATATCGACAAACATTTGGAAAAGTCACAACACGAAGAACTAACCAAAATCTTGCAAAAACATTCTACTGCATTTGCATGGGAGTATACTGACATGAAAGGTATTGATCCTAAGACCTGCATTCATCATATCTATATTGAGGAAAACAGTAGACCAATCAGACAACCTCAAAGAAGGATGAATCCAAATCTTAGAGAGATAGTGAAAGAAGAGCTCCAAAAATTACTCAATGTAAACTTCATTTATCCAATTTCAAATAGCCGATGGGTTTCTCCTTTGGTTATAGTACCTAAAAAGAATGGTAAATGGAGGGTATGCATTGATTATAGGGAATTGAATAAAGCAACTTTGAAGGATCACTTTCCTTTTCCCTTTATCGATCAGGTATTAGATACATTAGCAGGCAAAAAGTACTTTTCATTCTTGGATGGTTTTAGTGGCTATAATCAAATTCAGGTAGCACCTGAAGATCAAGATAAGACCACATTCACCTATCCATGGGGAAATTTTTCCTATCGAGTACTTCCTTTTGGGTTATGTAATGCACTCGCAACATTCCAAAGAGCAGTACTAGGAATTTTTTCTGATCTAATCCATGATTGTGTAGAGGTTTATATGGATGATTTTACAGTTTATGGTAATTCATTTGAAGAGGCATTAGAAAATTTGGAAAAAGTTCTTATAAGATGTAAATAAACAAACCTTTCATTAAGCCATGAAAAATTCTTTAAGATGTTTACTGAAGGTATTGTTTTAGGGCATCATATTTCAGGAGATGGGATTAAGGTTGATAAATCAAAAGTTGAAGTCATCTCCAAGTTGCCTATTCCAAATTGTCAAAGAGATGTTAGAAGTTTTCTAGGATTTACTGGATACTATAGAAGATTTATAGAAAACTTTACTAAAATAGCATCTCCACTCTTCAAACTGCTTACAAAAGACTGTGAATTGAAATGGGATCCTGATTGTCAATCAGCCTTTGAAACTTTGAAAACAAGAATATCTGAAGCACCTATCTTGAGAGGACCAAATTGGAAACTTCCTTTCCATATTTCTACAGATGCTTCAGATACGGCTCTAGGAGCTGTGTTGGGACAAACGGATTTAGTCCCTTATGCCATTTACTATACCAGTAAAAATTTGACTCCCACAGAGTTGAAGTATACTGTAACTGAAAAAGAGTTTTTAGCTGTTTTTCATGCAATTAATAAGTTTAGACGTTATATAATAGGCTATGAAACTTTTATTCATACTGATCATTCTGCAATTAGATATCTAATGAACAAACCTGTTACTAACGCAGAGTGACAAGATGGCTCTTACTTTTGCAGGAATTCAATATTACTGTGTTGGATAGACTAGGAAAACAAAATACAGTAGCTGATTTCTTGTCTAGCATTCAGAATACTAAAGAAGATTCTCCTGTAGAGGATAAGTTTCCTGATGAATACTTGTTTGCAGTAGCTATTAAGAATCCTTGGTATGCAGATATTGCTAACTGTTTGGTTACAGGGAAACTACCTCCACATTTATTTCCAAGTGAAAAAAGAAAGATTATTCAGGAGAGTTCAAAATATTCATTGATTTCTAACGAATTGTTTAAAACAGGGCCAGATCTTGTGATCAGAAGATGTGTCAGGGAAGATGAAATGCCTGATATCCTTAAGGCTTGTCATGATGAACCATGCGGCGGACACTTTGCAGACAAAAGGACAGCCTATAAAATCCTCTCTTTAGGATATTATTGGCCTTCCCTCTTCAAAGATGCAAAGCAATATGTCAAAAGGTGTGACAACTGCCAAAGAGTAGGGAAACCTACCCTTTCAAATGAAATTCCATTGCAACCACATGTACTCATCGAACCCTTTCAGAAATGGGCTTTAGATTTCATTGGACCTATTAACCCACCATCTAAGAAAAAAAAGTATATATTGGTTTGTACTGATTATGTTACTAAATGGGTAGAAGCTAAAGCATTAGTGTCTGCTACTGAAAATTCAGTTGTTAATTTTCTTTATGAGGATATTTTTACTCGCTTTGGTGTTCCAAGAGAAATTGTGACAGATCAGGGAAGCCAATTCACATCCAACCTTGTGGAGAAGCTGATGAAAGAATACAAAATCAAGCACAAAAGATCTACTTCTTACCATCTGCAAGCAAATGGTCAAGTGGAGTCTACAAACAAAGTTCTTGAAAGCATCATCACCAAAACTGTTAATCTACACAGAAGAGATTGGGCAGAAAGGCTTCCTGAAGCCTTGTGGGCCTATAGAACTACATGGAGAAATACAACAGGACATTCTCCCTATGAACTTGTTTATGGGAAAGAATTCCTACTCCCCATTGAGTTCCAAGTCAAAACCTTCAAGATAGCAGTTCAGTTGGGGATGGATCTATCAGAATCCCAAAAACATAGAATGGAGCAGTTGAATGAGCTAGATGAGATCAGACAAGAGGCAATTCTAAGAACTGATTTAGTTCAATATCAAAGAGCTAAATGGCATGAAAAATACATCAAAGAGAAAAAGTTTCAAGAAGGAGATTGGGCATTGCTATTTGACTCCAAGTTTAAATATTTTAAAGGAAAATTTCAGACTCATTGGCTTGGGCCATATGAGATTGACAAGATCTTTAGCAATGGAGCGGTAAGAATAAAGACCATTGATGAATTTCAAACTCCTCTTATTGTTAATGGCCACAGATTAAAGATCTATCAGAAGCCACTCTCAAAATAGTAATTTGTCAAAATGTTTCAAGATAATTCTGCAATAAGGCTAGTGAAGAAGAATCCTTCTTCTCCATTAGCCTAGCCTTTGTTCTTTTTAGTTTCAAGTAAAAAAAACAAAAAAAAAGTATAAGCCTGAAAACCAATCACTGATTAGCAGTCTTATACAGAAAATGTAGGGTGAAAATCAGGAACACCTGACACCCTATATTTTCCAAAAAAAAAAAATCTCTCTCTCTTATTTCACAAGTTTTATGACAACCCACTCCATTTCATTCCATTTCATTCCACTTCATTCCACTTTATTCCACTTCATTACACTCCACTTCATTTCATTTCACTTCATTTCATCTATTTCATTTCATTTCACCAATAAAATTTTCTTTCATGACCATTTTCATTCAGACAGTTATCATCTATCCATCTCCATTCACCCAAATAATTGTTGTGTCAGTTTCCGCAGCTGACACCAGTTTCCGCAGCCAGAAGCAGTTTCTGCAGCCACCACTCTGTTTTTCAAAAATTTACAGTCAGATGTTATTTCCACAATTATGAAATCAAATGCAGGTATGAAGACATATTATGAAGACATGGGGCATTCAAAGACATCAATGAGGAGCAAATGATTGAAGACCAATGAAAAATGGCAAGAATTCCAAGGTATGAGTAAAAATTTATTTCAAATTGCATTCAAGCACATTTTTACATAGTTATAAACCATAGCTCCATTATATGCAATGATTGCGTTGATAACTCCGTAGCCATCCCACGATCTCTATACGATTCCCCCACAATCCTTGCATTCATTTCTAAATGGCCTCATAATCAAGCCTCTGGTCTTCATTAGTGTTCAGCTATACGTTGATACTCCACCTGTAGTTAAGAAACGTAGTTGATTTGACTACGGCTTCTCTTAGCCGCACAAAATCCGTATCCGTTGCATAAAAATGCTTGCATCTACTCTGCAGCCACCCAATTTTAAATATTTCCGGATCCATTTTACTCCTCCTACTGTTCTATTGATCTCACGGCTGCATTTCCACGGTGCTCACATAACCCTTCTCTATTCCGCTTCACCCCATTTTGTTCTCTGTTACGCTATATTCCGTATACCCATTCTCTGATATCCGCTTACAGTCACTGGTCTCTTCCATAAACCGTGCTCATTTCCGCTAATTCAGGTGTCTTACCTCCGTTGAATCCTCCTCACGTAGACAAGTTTTAAAAATCAGAAAGAAGGATGGGTCAGTTGTTGAGAACAGAACCAGAAAAACCTAAATTCATGGAAGGATATCCGCAAGTCAGAGATATATTGAAAAAGGCAAAATGGATTCGGTTTATTCAAAAGTTTAGAGGCTACCATAAGGAAGTAACAAAATATTTTGCAAGGTCTTTCAACGGTCTGGAGGTGGAGATTGGGGACCTCAAATTTATGGTGAATGAGGCATCCATAGCAGCTGCTACAGGACTCCCTCAAGAAGGTGAACGCTGGTTCAAGAACAAGAGCATTAGTGATGAAGCCTGGAGAGTGATCCTACGTAACCTAGGTATGAATGTTACCATTTTTAAAAGGGGAATTCCTGTTCATGCTTTAAAAGAAGAGTGGGCCAGTTTACTGTTAGTTATTCAAAAATTTATCACCTGTGAGGGCCGTTTTGGGTCAATGTACATGTATCATACCCAACTGTTGATGAATTTTCTAGACAACCAGACCCTCAATCTGCCATACCTTTTATTAAAAAGTTTGAAGAAGATGTCTGCAACTGTTCAGAAGCATCTAGGGGACGTAGAACCACATTTGTATCACCATGGTCTTGTGAAAATTTTGATTGAAAAACAGTTAAAAGAGAAAAAGGACACATGGGAACAGTTTTTAATTAGGAATTTCTTTGAAGAACCCCAAGAAACTCCTGAAGGAAGTACACCAAAAAGAAGGAGAACAAGTGATAAAACTCAAAGTACTCCTACTAACACAGTTGAAAGAACTAGTAGAGAGGAAAGATTGTCTAAAAGGAAGAAGGAAAAGACTGAAGAAAGAAAAAGCATTGAGGCTGTGCATCAAACCCCTTCCTCAGAAGAGGATCATAAAGTGTTATCTGAGAGACTAGTTTACCTTCAGGAACAGTCATATATGGCCAAAAAGAGGGGAAAAGAAAAACAAAAGAGAAAAGACAGTAGTCCACAGTATGTAAGAAGAAGTTCTAGGCTTAAAGGAAAGTGGAAGAAAACATAGACAAAAGGACCTTACTTTATTGATTTGGGAGAAGTAACACCTAAACAAACTCCAGCTGGCCATAGTCCATCTCATTCTCAGCCAAAAATTGAACATAGTCCACCTAATTCTCAGTCAAACGTTGAAGCTAGTCCTCAAGACGTTGACATGAGCCCTTTTCAGCCAGATTTTGAAGACAATTCTCCTCCACAGCATTTTGGAGACAGCCCAAGGAAAACGACACCTAAGATAGATCCAAAGCAGCAATAGGTGTATGATTACATAGAATCCTTAGAAAGGACAGCCACGGGCCCCAGCACCTCATCCAATCAGCCTCATATAGCACAAGAAGCTCTAGTCCAATCATTGAAACAAGAAGTCTTTGAGTTGGAGGTTTTAAATAGACACATTAAAAATGAAAATGAGGCATTAAAGGAACAAAGAAAATTGGACAAGATCATTCATGACAATACCATGCTACATCTGGGACTATGGCAGAAAAAGAACAGGAAATTGAAGAAGAAATGCAAGAAGTTAAGTAGAGCACTGGTTAATATCAAATTAGGATAGCAAAGTGAAAAGCCAGTGTTAGTAGCGACAAAGAGAAATTTAGATGTGTGGCTAAATATCACGACATATCTATTAAAATAGGATAGTCAAAATTTTGGTGCATAGGGACATACACGCCGGCTTGTGGTAAAGGTATATACAGGTCTCAAATACGCATCTTTCTTATACACTTCGACCTTTTCCGACCACAGACCTCTAAGCTATCAATATCCTTTGTATTAATCGCAAAAACATTCAAAATGTTTGCCTTTCTTTGTATACATTGTTTTGAAATTAGATTTTTATCATTGAGCTGAAATCTTATGCTTTCCATGTTCTTGCCTTTCATGACCATTTATTGGTCTATATTACGGTATGTTGATAAACCACATAGTCAATTGAAAACGCATGGAGCATGGATGGTCCTATTGCTTGTTAAAATTCACCTAAGAAGGCTGTGGTCAAAGGTAGCCAAGTGGTGGTCAACCGAAGAGTCCCACGGTGACAGAACTCTATTTTTCATCACGTGAAGACTTGCATGGCCATTTCTAAATCACGGGAGACATATAAACACCTGTAAACGGCTCCATAAGCCGAATCCAAGAACCACTTTCCATAGATTTAATCTTCACGGCAGCCATGATGCTAGATTTCTGGACGTGGTCGTTCACGTGTCTTCTATTAGCGCAGACTTTAGGGAATTAGTTATATCACCCTCTGTTATAAATAATGCGTTCTCATACGCATAATAGTTAGCTCTGTAATGTAATTGCGTTACCACTGTTCTGTGACATTATTTCTCTGTTATGACCGCATTTTGAATATATAAGAAGACTCTGTTCATAAGCACAATTCGTGTTTGATAACTGCTTCCCGAGGATTGTGCAGAGGGCCCCTGCACACGCCGAGGTTTTGTGTATTACTGTATAGTTTCATGTTTCATTTCCTTACGTTCATTGTGCCATAGTCATTCACGTGTATATATATTACATCTTTCATGGTATTTATGTTTCATCTTTGTCCATAATCTTTCATGCTTTACGTTTTACTTCTGTCCATAATCTTTCATGCTTTATATTGTTGTTAACTGATCAGTGTTTTTGTTCCAGATTACAATAGGCAGCCCGGGCATTTTCACATCATTTTATAATGACTAATGACATGGAATCAATCTTGTCCTTCTGCTGATTTATTTTTCTTAGTTTTTAATTCCAGCACTGTTTTATTCATTTCAGTTTTGAACATTTGCTTTACTAGTTAGATTAGATATTAAGCTGCTCATGTCATTATCAGTTACCTCCGAAAGCCATAGCGAGACTAATGGTGAGGGATTGAAGTATGAGTGTGTATTTTGATATTAGTTTATTTTTCTGCAAGTTAGATATTAAATTGCTCATGTCATTATCAGTTACCTCCGAAAGCCATAGCGAGACTAATGGTGAGGAATTGAAGTATGAGTGTGTAGTTTGATATTAGTTTATTTTTCTGCAAATTAGATATTAAATTGCTCATGTCATTTTCAGTTACCTCCGAAAGCCATAGCGAGACTAATGGTGAGGGATTGAAGTATGAGTGTGTAGTTTGATATTAGTTTATTTTTCTGCAAATTAGATATTAGATTGCTCAAGTTGTTTATGATTACCTCTGAAAGCCATAGCGAGACTAATGGTGAGGGGTCAGAATATGAGTTGATGTAATTTGATTTTAGTTTTATTTTATTTGCAATCTTTTCTTTGAGTACAGTTTCTTTTGTGTTTAGACAGCAGCAAGGGTAATGGTTTTCATGCTCACTAGTTCACTGTTTGTTTAACTAGTATAGTGGCACATTTTCGTTTTCTTTTAGGAATTAATTTTGTCAATTGCATGTTTAAAGCCCTTTTGAAATTTGAAGTTTGGGAAATCATTATAAAGAACATCATTGTCTTGAACATCTATATCCATACTTGGCTTTTAAAATTTTCATCTCATATTAGGAAACCAACCAAGATAAAAAAATAAAAAGACCAAAAAAATGACAAAAAGTAAGAGATAAGTTATCTTGCACATATAGTGTGCCACACTTCGTCAGCTTACGAATCCTGGATTGAAAAATTAATGTAGCAATTTAGGACACACTAAATTGACCAAACAGACATTGATAAAGAAGAATAAATCAATGCAAGATTATTGTTTATGGCCAAGCATAATAAGCAAGAAGCATATGTTGAAGAACGAGACGAAGAAGAAAAAAATGACTGAGGTTGAATTTCAAGACGAAGTGATTAGGGTTATCAAAGAGCTCAAGGTTGAGAAGAAGCATGTCAGCACTCTTTGAGACAAATTAAAGATATAAAGGGAACATGTCCTAAATATTAAAATCAAGGTTGAAGAATACAAACAAGTTGAAGAATCACTTAGTGAAGAATTAAAGTAAAGAAACAAGGAAAGAGAGGCATTGGAAGATGAAATATTTTCTCTTCGAAAGAAACTAAAAAATGGAAAAAATCTTCAAAACTACACTAATAGCTCCAAGGAATCGGAAGAAATCATCAACAATCAATGATCAAACAGTGAAAAGACTGTCTTGGTTACAAATAAAAATCTGAAAAGGAGCCAAGTCCTTCTATGAAAACAAAAGAAGATTGATATGGATAATATAACAAGTGGGTAGACCTTCTAGCTAACTCAAGAGATCAGGACTTGCAGGAAGAACCATGCAATACAATTCCTTGAAGAATATTTCTTCCCAGGTATCAACCTATCTTCTATAGTCATTGCTATTCATGTGGAAGGTTTGGACATAGAGCTATAGAATTTCACACATATGTTTGGAATAAATAAAGCTTTAGGAGATCTTTTAGAAATGGATATTCCGGAACTCAACATAATATTAACATATTTTATCATTTGAGAGATGATGTCGAATGTTACAAACGTAACAATTTTGGACACCTGGCTAAAGATTGTATACTTGGAAGTTCCTCAGAGGAATTATCACAAAATTAGAATGAACAATATGGAAAAATAAGACTGAAAAATGTGTTATCACTCTGAAGGGTCAAATCAACAAAAAAATTCGGTATGTTGATAGTATTTTCTCAACTCATATGACTAGAGATAGGAATAATTTCATATCTTTGAAGGAAAAAAATGATGGAACAATGTATTTTGGAAATGACGAGCCTTCAAACATTATTGGAGTAGGTACAATCACACTTGGAAGCAAGAATGCATTAGGTAAATATGGAACTGTTGGTTGAAAATATTAATCACAATATTCTCAGTGTTGGGCAAATGTGCGATCAAGGATACACGATGTTATTTAACTATAACAAATGTGAAATCAGGAAAGGAAAGTTCGGTAAAACTGTGGCTACATTAATCAGAGCTCTAAATGACATATATATTTTGGATGAGACACCTAAAGGGTGATTTTTGGTGAAAGAAGATGAAAGTTGGATATGGAACAAACTAATGGGACATATAAATTTTGACAATTTGGTCAGGATTAGCAAGAAGGAAGCAATAATAGAAATGCCTAAAATTTTAAAACCCACCAATACAATATGTGAATCTTGTCGGCACGATAAGAAGACAAAAGTTGAGTTCAAGAAAAAATAACACTTTGCATCACGTACATTGGAATTATTACGTATTGATCTATCTGGTCCTATGAGAACAAAAGGTTTAGATGGAGAATTATATTGTATGCTAATGATAAATGATTACACTAGAATGACTTTCATCGTCTTCTTCAAGAAAAATATTAAAGCATTTGAATGTTTTAGAATATACAAGGAATTAGTCGAAAATGAAACTGATTTGAAGATCAAATGTCTAAGATCAGATAAAGGCAGATAATTCACTTCCAAGGTATTTTAGTACTACTATGATGAAAATGGAGTAAAAAGGAAATTTTCAATAGGAAGAACACAATGGAAAAATGGAGTTGTTGAAAGAAAAAACAGAACCGTATAGGAAATAGTCCGAACAATGTTAAATGACTCAAATTTATATGATAAATTTTGGGTTCAAGTAATCGATACAACTTTATTCATTATAAATAGAAGTTTGATACGAACAATTGTAACATGACTCCATACTAATTATGGAAAGGAAGAACGACTAACGTCAAACACTTCAAAATATTTGGAAGCAAATGCTACATCAAAAGAGAAGATAAAAAATTGGGCAAGTTCGATTCCCATGTTGATGAAAGTATTTTTTTTGGTTATTCATGCAAAGGGAAGGCTTATAGATGCTACAATTTGAGGCAAAAACAAATAGTGAAACACATAAATGTTACATTTGATGAATATTGTGTTGCAAAGGATGACGATGAGATTGTCCCTTCAAGAAAAGCAGAGGGATAATCTCTGAAGGATGAAGAAGAATCTCTGGAACAAGACCAATCAAATAAGGAAACAATAGTCAACCAAGAGGGAATAAGAAATGATCAATAGGATGCACAAGAAAATTATCCAGAAGATTTAAAATAATTTTTTCAAAAGAATCATCTGTAAAATCAAATCATCGACAACATAGATGAAGGAATTAGAACCATAAGAAGTCGATATATTCATTCATCACAATAGACCCACCTTGATTTTTTAGCAACTTTTGAGCCTAGCAATTTTTAAGAAGCTAGTCAAGATGAACAACGTGCAACAGCTAAGAATGAAGAACTGGATCAAATGGAGATGAACGATACCTGAGAATTGGTTCCACGACCAAAGGATAAAAATGTTATTGGAACCAAATGGGTATTCAGAAACAAATTGAATGAGGATGGATAGGTTACCAGGAATAAGGTAAGATTAGTCTAAAAAGGATATGCACAAGTTGAAGGAATTTATTTTGAAGAAACATTTTCTCCCGTTATCAGAATTGAAGCTTGGTATGCTCATCTTGACGGATATCTACATCAACAAGGATTCAAGAAAGGAAGCGCCGACAACAATATCTATGTGAAAGTGGATCAAGACAACCTAATGAATACTTAGGTATATGTCGACGATATAATTTTTGGAAACAATGAGGACTGATTAAGTAAAAAAATTTCCACAAAAATGCAAAGTGAGTTTGAAATGTCTCTACTTGGCGAGCTGGCATACTTTTTAGGGATTCAGATATTTTAGTAGGATAAAGGAATATTTATATATCAAACCAAGTACATCAAGGAAAGGCTTAGTAAATTCAATATGGAAGGTTTCAAGCATGTCCTTACCCCAATGGTAACTTTTTTCAAGTTAAGCTTAGATGATTTGTCAAAGCATGTGGACCAAAGGTTGTATAGATCTATGATTGGCAGTTTTCTATATGTGACAGCTTCTCGGCTAGTCATAATGCAGGCAGTTGGACAAGTGGAAATATTCCAAGCAGCACTAAAATAATATCATATTATTGCAGAAAAAATAATTCTCCGATATCTTAAGGGCACAACAGAATATGGTTTATGGTATCCCGAAGGAAATACTCTAGTTATCCAAGCTTATACGGATGAAGATTAGGCATGAAGTGTTGATGACCAAAAGAGTACCCATGGAGAAACATTCTATCTAGGTGGTTTCCTTGTTTCATGGTTAAGAAAAAAGTAGTCTTCAATCTTGTTATCCACAACAGAAGAAAAATATATTGCAACAGCAACCTGTTGTACTCAAGTTCTCTGGATGAATAAAACTTTGCAAGATCTTCAAGTCAAGTTTGATGAGCCTATTCCCATATTTTTTGATAACACCAGTGCCAATAGTATCTCCGAGAATCCTATGATTCATTCCAAAACAAAGCACATTCTGATCAAATATCATTTCATTATAGAGAAGGTCACTAAAAATAATATCAAGCTTGAATATGTTGGCACAAAGGAAAAAATTGCTGACATGTTTACCAAATCATTACCTCGTGAAAAATTTGAGTATCTTTTCCTGAAGCTTACGATTCTCCCAAGTTCTCATTAGAATCTTTCTCTTGTCCAACTAAGTAAAAAACGAGGGGGCGGGAGTTGAGGTGTGTACATGTCCGCATGATGACATTTTTCATGGTGAGTTGCCCTTTGCCATTGATGAAAAAGGGGGAGAGAATTATGTAGGAAGAGGTGTCATGATCGTAGGGGGAGCACTTGTGTTTCCATCAATGCTAAAGTAGGATATTTTTTATTAGTGGTTGTCATTGATGTCAACCCAAGAACAACCAGGGGCTACCTCGATATTGTATAGGACGTTTTACTTGAAAAATTACTCTATTCCAAGTCAAGGATATTTTGGATGGTTTCTAATTTTCAAAATGTTTCTGTTGATATATGGCATGCCATGTCATTCTTCATGGTTTGAGAGATATCCATGTTTGAAGCTAGTAACCCCAGTTAATGGGCTAAAACCCCATGGGGTTGTGGCATGACAATAATCATTGGTCATGATCATTGAATTCTCAACAATTAATAATTTTTTAATCTCATAAAATCCCTTTAATGTTCACTTGTTGAATACCCTCTCAACTAAGCATTTATATAAATTGTGACCCTCATATCCTTCTCATGTAGGGATTTCTCTACTTTAACATGTCATCATGGAATTTTTACTATAATGTTTTTTTTTTTAAGATTTAGATACTGTAGATAAAATCCCATTTCGGAGAAATATTGATGAAGCTCATGTCTGAATTTGAGATATTGGTTCACTATATTTTTGGAGATATGATCTGAGGAAGTGAGGGTGTTTGCAGGCTCCTGCATTTCATGTAAAAAAGGTGACCTTGGGAAAATCATCATAAATTTCTCTCTGAGTATTGGATTCAAATTTCGTAAAGAGTAATAGAAAGAGGACGGTCTTTAGTTTTTTTTATATTGTTTTCAGAACCAAATATTGAAACAATGAGACTTGGCACTTCGTACAAGCTCGCTCTACTAAACTAGTTTATAATCAGGTCATCATAGGAGATTGGACATAGATATTTCTTGAAGAATGTAATGTTTATGAGACCTACAAGGTTTGAAAGAGGAGTTAGAAAGCTACCACGTGATGAAATTTCAGACCTTGGAGATATGAAATTACATAGATATAGAATATTCAATATCTAGCTTCTAGAAGGAAAGAATAAATATGCATTCAAGGATCATTGCAGTAAGGACAACACATCAAAATTCAAGGGTAAGTATGCTACAACAATGTATGTATTATTAGTGTTTTAATTTTAATTTTAGTATCATCTTTAACATGTGATTTTGTAGAACAATGTAAGTATTTTATATGTATGTTTTATTGGGTTTTGTTCATAAATGTTGAACGTATTTACATTTCAATTTTGAATATTTCTCTGACATATGGTTTGCAGGACAATGTAAGTATTTTGTTTGTATATTGGTTTGGGTATTGCATGTGTAGGAAGGAGGACACAATAGGACAACTCAAACACATACTAGAAGGACAATGCAATGCCAAAGTACCATTACTTGAAGAAAGCACAACAATACCTCAACAACTACTAGTGTTCAAGGAAGCCATGTCAAGTCAAGTATCACGTTGTGTGAAAAGTCAATATTGTAAAAATCATCATTGTAAAATTGAAAAAGTGTCATTATTGTAAAAGATTCAATCTGCCTAGAGTTGGAGAGGCATTGTTGGGAGGCATATGTTTCATTGCTGGATAATGTTATGGTTGGGTTGCAGGTCATAATGTGATTGGGTGATTCATCTAATTTAAGAAAATCATTGTGAATCATATTGTATCATGGATCATTTTCCCTGGTACGGGAGTCCACACTCTTGTCTTATTTCTAATCATTATAGGGTGGCAGGGAGGTGATACCTTGTTGCATGACGTCACCTATAGGTTAGAGCCTATGAACACTTCAAGGTGGTAGCTTGGTCTAGGATGTCAGGGCATCCATTCAGTTGAATACTGAAGAAACCAAGGCGTTGGGGCATCCTTACATTGAGAGCCGAAGAAAAATGATTTTATAGAATTATAGGAAGTTGTACCTTTCATTTCACTTGGGCCTGAAGATTAAAGAATTTATTAGAAAATTTTTAAGTGGTTTTTGACCCAGAGGGGGTTCTTGGAGACACCTTGTAGCAGTACTTTGGATCTATATTGGTAGATTTTTTTAAGCAATTGTTGATTTTGTTATCACTCTAAAATTTTATAGTTGTAGAGGGAAATCACTGATGTTATATAACTAGTTTGGGTTTGAAATATGGCGCTTTAATATGAAGAGGGATCTATCATCAACTCAGCCACTCTATGTCACAAGAATAACAAGTATTTAATATGCTCAATGGAAAATTTTAATGTGTAATAATGCTCGATTTGGTTTGGGATCGAGAAAATGACTATTTGGCATGAAGGCTTATTATAAATTAACTCAAGACCTTCATAGCTTGGTGAAAATTAATTTCCTTCAAAGTCCTACAATCAACGATTGTTAGACATCAATTCATTCATAGCTTAGAAACAATATGAGGAATTATGTATAAAGTCATCAATTTAAAGGTGAATATCTAAATATGATATATGTATAATTGTCACATGAATTTACATCTTCTTTGCATTTCAGATAAGAATATATACATATAATGATAAACATAGAAGGAAATAAAACACTAAGATACAAACCACAATTGCTAAAGAGGAATCCTTGGAATGAAAACCCTTGTACTTATAGTCCAAGAGATATTTCCTTAATTTCCAATGAAAAATTTTACATTGGAGTTTTTTCTCTCAAACTCCAACGATAATCTATGTAAATTCCACTAATTTACACAAAAATTACATAAGTTTTTAGATCCACAATTTATCGAAAGTTTTTAATACAAAATACTAAGAAATATACATATCCTACCAAGATCCAAATGAAATGGGTTTGGAAACCTCTTCTTCCATCTTTAGTTTTTTTTCAAGACAAATTGATGAGGTGTCTCTCCAACTGAAATTTGATCTGTTGTTTTTCTAAAAATGGAACAATTAAATCTAGCAAATTTATGAAAAATAGCCTTCAAATATCCATTATAACCTCTCGAACTGCTACACACAGACACACACACAGATATATAATGGAACACATTTTTGTAAATGATCTTGTCCCTAAAAAAAATCTCTTTTGTTTTTTTTTAAATTCATCATCACTTCCTCAAAAATCATGCAAAAAATTAATGGCTAAAACATGCAATTAAGAAATATTTAAATTAGAAAAAAAGGGTTGCAAATATTCATTCAAATCTTCCAAGCCATGACATTTGTTTAAAAATTGAGAGAGGTTTTTGTTAATGTGTTTTTTGACGAAAAAAATGCATTTTTTTTTCAAAAAATCATTTCCATTTGTTTGGAAACCATGCCAAAAGGTGATGAAAAAAACAGGGAAAAACATAGTAAAAGAGAGTGATGTCATTTGATTTGTCAGTGCCACCATTTTAAATTTTTTGAGCCAACATGGAAAAATTATCTATTAGTGTTCCTGAATTTTCGGCGGAAGTTTTTAAATAAATACTCTAAGAGATTAACCCTGAAGTGATCCAAGTGGATATCGGTGGCCACCCACCTATTCCACTTGGACCTACAATTAGTTTCATCAGTCTCCTTATTTATAGTAAATTTTACTATTTTCAGCAGTTTTTAGGGTCTGGAACTTCCAAAGCTGCTTTGACCTCCTAACTGCATTTTTTTGAGGTCTGCCACAATCCTTTATGGCATCGGCCTACCAAAAATCTTGTAGTTCTCAAAGATATATTTTCTACTGAGGTATCATAAGCGCCAAATGGAGATCATATCACTAAGTTAAAACCTCGTGAATTTGGCAACCCAACTAACCTCAACAGGGCTCACAAACTCTTGGTGTTCCATCTCCTAGGGTTAGGTTTTTTTTTGTTTATGATTTCCATTTTATTTATAATAATAATAAAATCCCTTCAGTCTCATTGTAACACAGTTCATAGGCATGTAGCGACCACATCTCTTCTTAGAGATAAGCTACCATCGCCCGAACTAGTTATTTCCATTATGTATGTAAGCATATTATAGTTCTTTGAGAATTTATTTTTTCTACATCTCTATGTTTATGCTTATTTTTGTATTCTGTTGTACTCTTGCATAATTTTAGATAATGGAGTATTTATACTGAAACTAAATTGTGATAAGAGAGTTATAATTGATTTTTTCTGCAAAGATTGGAACCTGAAAGGATTGGTGTCCTCATCAATTGAACAATATTCATATGTGTTATTTTTATTTTTTTCCTTGTTTTATAACATAGTTTTTGCTTCTAATTTAAAAAAATATTAACTGGATAATAAAAAATTAAACAAATATTAATTCAACCCCTCTCATTATTTTTGACAACATTATCATGAATAAATCAACATGCTTCAATAAAGAAATCGTCAATGAGATACCTATATAACCAATCCTTTATGGGATAACTAAATATTGTAGTTGAACAACAACCGCATTATTTTTTCGCTTTTTTGTAAAATAATAGATCCCCTAACAAAAGGTTTCTTTCTTTCTGTTTAGTTAAAATTTATGTTTTTATTTGGATTTTTTTTATAATCTTAAACGTAATTTTTTTCATTTCTACACTTTATCATCAATGTTCAATTAGTTCACAGATAAGAGAACAAACGTTTCAACTATTGAAATTTCTAATAAGCAGGTGTTAATTGTATAAATGATTATTATATGTGGGAATCTAATTAAATTGGGTATGATGTATAAATATTTTACTATCAATATAGATATGTGACACCCACAAATGAGTTGTGTTAGAATACTCTCGATTAAATAAAAAAAAAAAAATCAAATGTAGACTTCATTCTCATCTTGATATCGTTATTGCATCCAGTGTTCAAAGAATTCGTAATATTACCCCTTTGTTTGCACCCGAATTTAAGATACTAGATGCCTTTTTCACAAAACTTAACAAAATGATAAAGGTACATTATTCAAATAATATATCGTAATTTTGTTTAAAACATATCCAGATCTAGAAAAAAAAAAAATTTAGAATGAGTTTGTGAATACTCATAATAGCTAACATATGGATAACAGATATGTAACAACAATCATGAATAAAACGATATACTTTATCAAATCATTTTTTTCTAGCTTCATGTAAAAATTATTAGGATATAGAACAAAAGAATGTAGCACATGATGTGAATATACTATATTTCTATATATCAGATACTTTTTCACACTAACTCATTAATATTATATTTGAATCTAGACTTTCTGATAATTACATTGGTTGCTTTATCCTAGATCTGCAGATACCATATATATTTTCTTGTGTATCTAGATTATTGAGCATGTTGGTAGTTGTTGTGATTGATGTCAATATACAATCATATATTTTGAGTGATGTCAAGTTCAAGGGGGTCCTATTTTTTTTATCATCACTGTAATCTTATGATGCCATTGATATCTCGGTTGCTTAATGAGTGTTGGAAGTCTAGCGTGCTTACTGACTATTGGATGTGTATCCTAGTAGCCCATCTTTGAAGGGATTTTTTCTATAGGTAACTTGTTCAAAATGACATGAAGAGTTGTTTGTTGGATATCCCTCTCATATATATTTCCAGTGATATATGACACTTAATATAACTCTCGAAAAATGAAGAAAAATATAAGTTTAAAGTGATGGATTCCAGACATGGTTCCAATGGGTCATGGTTTTGAAAGGACACTAGATATCGAGTCATCTACGGGGTCAAGTTGGGATATTATTTGACAGGTTGTATGGGTATATAAATGGATTGATTCGAGATCTTAGTGCTTATCCAAGAACTCAGGGTGGAGAAGGAAAAATACATCAAACAAAAAAAATGAAGCTATATATAGGATTTTTGAGTGATAAATAGAGGTCGACCCCAATTGACATGGTAAGGTGACTTGGTAGAGATAGGTGGAAGAATATGAGATGTCACCCTATGATCATGACATGTGGTAGGTGGATATGGAATTTTTAGGTGGCCAAGTAGGCCTTTTTTGAGTGAAACATGTAAGTGACGTGGCATGATTGGTGGTAGAAATATGATGTGGTAGTGACCTAGAGATGAATTGACAGTAACTTGGTATATGAGGTGGAAATACCTCAATATTCACACCAGGAGCCTATTTTTCAATGGTTTGAAGTGTAAATGAAATTTTGAGTTGGTGGTAGAAATATGATGTGGTAGTGACCTAGAGATGAATTGACAATAACTTGGTATATGAGGTAGAAATACCTCAATATTCACACTAGGAGCCTATTTTTCAATGGTTTGAAGTGTAAATGAAATTTTGAGTTCTTCATGGTTTGAGAGTCTGAAGGAAATAAGGTCATCTCACATCTAGAGGTTGGTCCAAGTAAGAGGTTGTGAGGCTAAGACCAAGCTAGATCCTGGATCCTCAGATCTAGGACCCAGCCCAAGGGCCATCCAACCATATGAGCTAATAAAGGTGCGATAATTTTTAAAAGGAAGAGTAGTGACTAGATCCCCAAATCCATTGAATTAATCCAGATATAAGGACCTCTGGGCCGAGAGCATGCTAACTAGTGTGAAGTTGGAAGGACTAGAAAACCATATCATGGAGTGTTTATAGTACAAAGAGAAAATATGACCTACAAAAACATGTGGTGGTCCCTGCAGTCATCTCCAAGGAAAAAATTTATACCCCAAAACCCCCTCACCCATTTTTGAATTTAGGATAGTCGAAGCGTGGGGGCAGGGGGTAGGGGTGGGGGCTGATGTGACTTCTCCACTGTCCATTTTTACTACATCACAATATCACATAGAAAACTTTAAAATTTGTGGTGGATATTTCATTCGATATAGGAAAAAAATAACCCCCCCCCTTTTTATTAAATCTTGGATGGTCACGCGGGGGTGGTCGGTTAGCAGAAATGTGGCCTCCTATCCATCGGTTTTGATTGGACCACTAGGAACACCTTATAAATTGATGGATATTTAACAAATTTTGCATTCGATTTTTCATATGTCGAGATTCGAAATTTGGTGTTGCTAATGAAAGATTCAGTTGAAGGATGAGGGAATAAGAAATTAGTTCTCACTCATGATCATGTCAGTAAAAGAGTTGAAATATAGGGGCTAAGAGATGGAAATTTTGTGGTGTCAGGTGCCAAATTTCAGTTAAAAATAACAACTCTATTAAAAGTATTATGGGGAAAAATTAAAGAAGTTGTTTCTATAAAAGGTAGGAAAGAAATGTGAGAAGTTCGTTGTTCACATGCAAATAAAAGAGACATAGTTTTTATTTAATGACATGAAAATTGGTATATTGAATAGAACAAAGAGAAAATAGGGATCTATGTAGTAGAAAGAAGATAATAATACTTGAGATAGTGTTGAATATTAAGTGTTGGTTAAAGGTTGAGTGTGTAGATCAATTAATAGATGGAGCTACTGTGAGGTTGAGAATTGTAGATTTGAAGTGATGATAGCAGCCAAAGTTGCTAATACCCACATTCTCAATCACCTTTTCATATAGAAATGCATGGTCCATTTTTAAACCAAATTAATGCCCATATTGGCAAACTCAATATTTCGGAAGCTTATCTTGTTATAACCTATGGTTATAACACACACCCATTTGTTCAATTTTCGAAACCACATTCAGCTTTGGAATAAAACCCACAATGCACATATAATCTGCCCTTCGATTTAGGCCCCAAAAAAACCTCATATCCAAGGTTTTTCTCCTTTAACTTATCCATAAGCAGAAACCCTTTCAAATAGCCTTACCATAACTTTGGTTAAAATAACCCCTTGGCATCATATTTATAGCTCAGACTTTATAAACCAACCCCGAATGTTTATCATAGTCCGCTTATGACTATCAACTATATGGTTTAAAACCAAATAAACCATATAATACCCATATCAATATCAGTTCTCACTTATATAAATTATGCCACTGACCTTGGATAAGAAAAAACCATATACTTTGGCTCCACATACATTTCAACCGCATATCATAACATTTTAAAAGCTTAACCATGGTCACAATATTTCATATACCATTGCAAAAATCATTAAACACAAACATTAAGTTTAGACATACCAATTCCGTCGATCTACTATTTACCCGACCCCACATCATTTAACACACTTTTTGCTTATTTAACACCCATGCAAGTTTCCAATCATCCACCATTGGATCTCTAGTGCCGATGATTAAACGAATATCGCATTCGTATCGACCCCGAAATCTATCACCCCATATCCACGCGAAAGTAATGCATTTTAAATACCGCCAATGCCACGTGTCGATGCTTGAGTGCTATCGCATTTGATTTAGGAATTACCACTTACCATTCCAAATCAACGCGAAAACCATAAGTTGGTTTCTAAAACTGCCTTTGCTGTTCCATCCTCGCCACGGTTCATGGTTCCATTTAATTCATGGTTCCATACTCCCCACAAATGCAATTTAATTTATTTTCAATTCCGCCTTCACTTCCGCTTTCTGAAGTTCCTTCTGCTCTATTTTAAAGTTTTAACAGGTTCATTTGTTTCACCATTTCATTTAAAATTTATGCGGAAACCCTGATACATGAACCCTTAGCTCAATAATCAGTCTTCATGTATATACATCACGATAGAACACATTTCTCGCTTGAATACCCCTTTTTATGCATTCAGCCCAATTATTCCATTTTGTCACTGATCCTATTTCACTATTCGATCAGATGTTGTTTGATACATATATAGGTCGATGTATCTGCACACTGAATTGATAATTTAGTTCCTCCAGGGTTGTCATCGATCCTTTCAGTGATCGATGACTGCAATCCTCCTCTAGTCTTCTCAAGGGTATATGCAAACCCTTATTGCATTTCAACTTGAATTATAGTATTAAATCTGTCTTGGTAATTACATCAACCTTCCAATGATATGTGGAATCACCATTCAAACCTTTACTACAAATTTCTATCTCACCCTGTTCACAAAATCTGAATACAAATAATCTATAATTCAACTGAGAAATGCACACATAATTCAGAAAAAATTCATTCATATATATACATATGTAATCAAATTACAAAAACTCTCTCTAGCCTGATCTTCAAATCAATGGCCCTATTCACCTACTGCCCATAGGCTTAAAACCAATATATACTTTCTACAATTCTCTGACTGCCCCGTTTTTCCTTTGAGGCTTTTTATTTTTATATAGAACAATCAGAACTAATTTAGGTTCAGATCCTCAACTAATTCCTCAAAATCCTCAAGTCCTAAAATCTATCCTCTGTCCCCTAAAAAGCCTTTCAACTCATAAAATCATGGAACTGATTCTACTTTTAGGAATTACAATCAAATCTCTTATCTCAACTATCCCACTCCGTCATGTTCTCCAATCATTCGGGAAAACTTACAATTTCCTCACAATATTTAATATCTCTCATTAAAATCACTTAAAATATTAACAATTACATAAGAAATCAATATTTTTTTGAAAACTCAAGACCCCCTATGTCTTGTAAAATACAAAGTATTTTTCTGAGCCTAATGCCCCTGCATCAGACTCCTAAGGTTAAAAATAATCATGATCTCCTAATCATGTGCTTTTAGTCCTCATCTTCCTGGATCCCACACTTTGTTCTGTAATTGATCATCTATTTTTGCTGTTGGTTCTTGCTTTTCTCCAGGTCTCCATACTTTATTTTGCATCTTCCCTCTTGCTATGCTTTCACATTCTGTGGTTGTCTTTCCCTTGTCGCTGCTACTTCTTTGCTTTCTTAGTGTTGTCTTCTTCTGAGACAATTTCACCACTATCCTTCTGATCAGTTCAATTTCTCTATCCAATATATCTTCTTACTGCTGAGTACTCCTTCCTCTTGATTGTTGAACTCCTATTCTTGTTTTTTGAACTCTTACTTTTACTCTTGCTTGCTGAGCTCTTAATCCTTCTCCTGCTCCTACTTGTTGAGCTCCTACTACCACCCTATCATCCTTACCCTCTTGTTTTCTGAAACTGAAAACTTCTTCCTGATTGTCATTATGAAAATTTCTTTGTTTCTTGACTTCATCAATTCCTTGGACTGGTATTTAATTTTCCAGTCATTGTCATCTTATTCTCTCTACTTTAATTTTTTCTCGTGGACCAAACACTCTTTATTCCTTTCATCAGTACCTGCAATCATAAAACAATCATCAAAATGATAAAACCTTTGTGTCTCTTCTTCCTCTGGCAACACTTCAATTTGTTGCTCTGACATTTTCTCCTTTATCAACACATTATTATGTTGGTTCCAATTCTTCAAATAATTCTCGAGACTGTCCGCTAGTATCTCTTCCACATCATCCATTTCAAGGATGTTTCTTTGCTCTGGTTCATAAAAATGGAATTTTTCATTCTTATTCAGCTCTGACTTTACAACTTGAACACTTATTCTCTATGTTTCTAGCCTCTGCTCCATAATACTTAACTCATGCCACAAATCTGTCATCTCATCTGAGAAAATATTTATACAATATTCAATACCTTCTTATTTATCATAAGTCAAGTTTCCTGCTGTCACTATCTTTTCATCTTTCATCAGAATAAAATTCTGATCTTCCATCTCTGCAATAGGGTTAGTTATCTGTCCATCACTCTTCTTTTGGCCATTTAACAAAATCAATTTCTCATTGTAATTATCAATAACAAATTTCTCATCATTAGACATAACTGTCATATCTCCATTGAAACAATTCTTTTCACAAAACAAGGAATTTATGAACTCCTTTTGCCGTAGTAATTCAATCTGATCTTCTTCTGAAAGATAATCATCATCATATTTTGCTTGGAAAAATATAATTTCATCATATGAATTTTCTTCTTCAATACCTGCATTCACACACAGCTTGTTAGTCTTAAAACCATAAGACCTTATGGTCTCATTTGATGATTTAATCACCAAATCCTCTTGTTGTTCCAAGTCCTTTATACAATTCAGGAATTCTTCAATGGTCTTCTCTTCAATCTCCTTAAGCTTTTCAATTGATTGCTTAATTTACAGCTTTTGGCCATCATCATATGTTAAATCTCCTCTGCCTTCAATATGTTGAAAGGTAAAACTTTTCCCCAACCGTGTATGGACATTTTCAAAAGACCTGGCTATCTAATTTTCTTGCTTTATGACAATATCAGCAGTTTTTCCTTCTCCACATGTTCTTCCCGCAAACATAAAAAATGTATCAGATTTAAAGTCATTCAACATCTTAGTCTCACTTGAATTTTAAGTCTTCAAGTCTTTGTCCAAATACTCATTCATTTTGAGTAATTTTTCCCTCAACTGAGAATTTATCATTTTCTCTTTCTTCATCTGTAGCCTATGCCATTTTATCTTTCTTCTTACAAGAAAACCACACCTTTGGTCTTCCTTTATCATCATTTTCAATTAGTTAAATTGTTCTCTGATCTTAGCTAACTCTCTCTCATACTCTTCCTTCCTTAACTGTCTCTGTATGCCATTTATCTTGGCATCTTATTTATTCACCTTCATTCTATTGTGGTCTCTTTCAGAACCTCTGCTATCTCTTCTATGGCTTTCAGTAGTAATCTTTTCCTCCATCTCCGTCTTCATGAGTTCCTCACTCATTCATCATGAGCTGCACTAAAGCCTCTGCAATAACAAGTCCTCCTTGTTATAACTTACCTCACCAATCCTCTCTCTGGACTTGGTATTTTGGCAAGCACTGGACCTCTATCTTCTGGAACCTCTTGAGCATGCTCCTTCTAGGCTTCAACTCATCTGCACCCTCTTAAGAACACGACTGTTCTTTTTATCCAACCTCTGTTGGAATTCCTCCAGGTTCTGCCACATTCTCCTTTCTCTTAGAAACCTTTACTGGCTTCCTTCATCACTTCTCTTTAGAGCCGCGATCTTCTTGCTGAGATTATTTTCAATTGACTGCAATCTACATTCTATAAACAAATATTCAAACAAAATCAAAATACCTCACCTTCAAGGGTTTATTTCAACACTCATTTGAAATTGCTTCTGCAAATCTTCAATACTCTACTACACTTCATGCTACCTGTCAGATTCAAATCTGACCTCTTTGCCATCACCATTATACCTGTGTTCACATCTTCCAGAACATAGCCTGGTAAATCTTTAAAGCACATTTGCTTTTAAACTCAGATTCTGCAAATCTGAGTTTCCTCATTATCATACCTTCACTGCATATCTATTCAAATCTATAATTACTTTCAAACAGATTTAAAATCCCAAGCTTTCCTCATTTCATGCATTAAGAAAAAATTTAATTTTCACAAGAGCCTTTCCTTCTCTGATACCACTTGATAGCAGCCAAAGCTACTAATACCCACATTCTCACTCACCTTTGCATATAGAAACGCATGGTCCATTTTTAAACCAAATTAATGCCCATATTGGCAAACTCAACATTTCGGAAGTTTATCTTGTTATAACCTATGGTTATAACACACACCCATTTGTTGAATTTTCGAAACCACATTCAGCTTTGGAATAAAACCCATAACGCACATATAATATGCCCTTCGATTTATGCCCCAAACAAACCTCATATCCAAGGTTTCTCTCCTTTAACTTATCCACAAGCGGAAACCATTTCGAATGGCCTTACCATAACTTTGGTTAACATAACCCCTCGGCATCATATTTATAACTAAGACTTTATAAACCAATCGCAAATGTTTATCATAGTCCGATTATGACTTTCAACTATATGGTTTAAAACCAAATAAACCATATAATACCCATATCAATATCAGTTCTCACTTATATCAATTATGCCATTGACCTTGGATTAAAAAAAACCACATACTTTGGCTCCACATACATTTCAATTGCATATCATAACATTTTCAAAGCTTAACCATGGTCACAAGATTTCATATACCATTGCCGAAATCATTAAACCCAAACATTAATTTTAGACTTACCAATTCTGCCAATCTACTATTTACCCGGCCTCACAACATTTAACACACTTTTCGCTCGTTTAACTCCTGTGCAAGTTTCCAAGCATCCACCATTGGATCTCTAGTGTCAGCGAATGAACGAATATCACATTTGTATCGACCCCGAACTTTATCACCCCATATGTACGCAAAACTAACGGTTTTTAGATACCGCAAATGCCACATGTCGATGCTCGAGTGCTATCGCGTTTGATTTAGGAATTACCACTTACCGTTCCAAATCAACGTGAAAACCATAAGTTGGTTTCTAAAACTTCCTTTGTTGTTCCATCCTCGACACGGTTCATGGTTCCATACTCCCCACAACGAAATTTAGTTTCTTTTCAATTCCGCCTTCACCTCTGCTTTCTATTGTTCCTTCCGCTCTATTTCAAAGTTCGAACAGGTTCATTTGATTCACCATTTCATTTAAAATTTATGCAGAAACCCTGATACATGAACCCTCAGCTCAATAATCAGTCTTCATGTATATACATCACGGTTAAACAGGTTTCTCGCTTGAATACCCCTTTTTATGAATTTAGCCCAATTATTCCATTCTGTCACTGATCCTATTTAACTATTTGATCAGATGTTTTCTGATACATATATAGCCAATGTATCTGCACACTGAATTGAGAATTCAATTCCTCCAGCGTCGTCATCGATCCTTTCAGTGATCGATGACTGCAATCCTCCTCCAGTCTTCTCAAGGGTATATGCAAACCCTTATTGCATTTCAACTCGAATTATAGTATTAACTCTATATCAGTAATTACATCAACCTTTTAATGATATGTGGAATCATCATTCAAACCTTTACTACAGAGTTCTATCTCACCCTTTTCACAAACTCTGAATACTAATAATCTATAATTCAACCGAGAAATGCACACATAATTCAGAAACAATTCATTCATATATATACATACGTAATCAAATTACAAAAACCCTCTCTGTCCTGATCTTCAAATCAATGGCCCTGTTCACCTACTGCCCGTAGGCTTAAAACCAATCTATACTTTCTACAATTCTCTGACTGCCCCGATTTTCCTTTGAGGCTTGTTATTTTTATACAGGACAATCTGAACTAATTTAGGTTCAGATCCTCAACTAATTCCTCAAAATCCTCAAGTCCTAAAATCTATCCTCTATCCCCTAAAAATCCTTTCAACTCATAAAATCATGGAACTGATTCTACTTTTAGGAATTACAATCAAATCTCTTATCTTAACTATCCTACTCCCTCATGTTCTCCAATCATTCGGGAACATTTACAATTTCCTCACAATATTTAATATTTCTTATTAAAATCACTCAAAATATTAATAATTACATAAGAAATCAATATTTTTTTGAAAACTCAAGACCCCCTATGTCTAGTAAAATACAAAGTATTTTCTTGAGCCTAATGCCCCTGCATCAAGTGATAAGAATTTATTTCTAGAAAATAAATTTAAATAAGAGCATATGAAAAAGGGATAATATGTGATTGTTAGGAACCTTGATTGAATCATAGAATTAGAGAGGGGGGTTATGCAACACAAATATCAAAGAAAATATTCATATCTAAGATTTAACAATTTTGTTAATGATATTTCAGTTAAAAATACTGAGATTTAGGTATGAAAATGTGTGATATAAGGGATTTGATAAGATGAGAAAATAGGTTCTTGAAGATCTTGGGATTGGAGTCTCCTTTAGGTTGGTGTTTGTAAATATGAGGGAGTTGGTGCTTCCAGTAAGTGGGCACTTACAAAGAAAAATGGATTGTATCCTCTTGTAGGTTGGTAACTACATAATTTTTTGTAATTTGAAGTTGGTACTTGCATTTACATCATAATCAAAATTAATTTTTGATTTTCAACCATATAGGCTTCCACGTTGTTAGAGATCAGGACAATACTAGGACGGGGTGAACCAATATTTTATGAAATTTAAAATTTTACTTTTGCTAGAAAAGTAGTAGGACACCAATTAGCACTTTAACAATTATTTCATATCATCATCACAAGAAGAAACACAAGAGGCACACAATAGAACACATGGATTCTTCAACTTTCCTTCAATTTACTTCACAAAGGAAAGCTTCTAGATGTTGTTACAAAGTTATCTAGATGCAACCAGAAGGACATTACTACTCCCTAATTTATTAGATACAACTAAAAGGAGCTACAACCCTTGATTTTATTAGCTACCACTAAAAGGATATTCAACCCCTAATTATTTACGAGCCACCATTGCAAAGAGATACAACCCCTGATCTAAAATATATCAGTTGCTTGACCTCCTTGATTCATTATTCATTTAATTTTTAATCTCAAATCATGAAAGCCACTTCCTTACATAAAAAAATAATAATTTCTCACTTCAATATCTCACCACCAACACCATAAAATCACCTTTAACAATGTATGATAATTGATCAATCCACAATTCACCTTTGAACAAACAACAAATACAACCAACAACACTTCCCTTTCAAATTTGATTATTCTTTTATAGAAACTGGACTGATATTTTTAATTATTTAACTTGCACTTGAATTTAACTCTTCATAGGTTTTTATCTCATTAAATTCTTAGTTTTCTAGTTCTTGAATGTCCTCTCGATGTCCACAATAATTCTTCAAAAACTCCTCTAGCTCTCCAAGAAAAAATTATTTAAACTTCTCAAAATTTTAAATTTGGAATTTATACAAAATTTAGTAGAGGTTTTATAAATTTGGTTGACGACCAAATTTATCAAATTTTCTAAACATATCTCCAAATATGTCCCTCTCGCTAATCGAGATTCTAAATTGTTCGTTCTTGATTTCCAAACTTTAGTGCACTTCCTATTTGGCATAAAATTACAAATTTACACAATGTCGATTGATATGCCCAAAGAGATTTTTTCTAGCCCGCAAAAAACTTCAATAAAAACTATAGATCTGTTTTGTGTCCGAGCGCTTAAAACAAAACTCACAGCATATAGCCTGGCGTTCGGTCCAATGTCCTAATTCTTGAGGGATTATCACCCATTCATAAACCTTGTGCACCCATGGCTACAATGTCGGCATAGAACCTGCTGTTGGTCCCGAACTTAATTTCTTGGGAGAAACCCTCTCAGGAAAAATAATAGTAGAATGTGCTGGATAGATCATTTCCCCTAAGGGGATATTCCTATGCGTCCACCATGGTTGACACCACATCCAATAAAATAATCGTTGAGATAACCTATCCACCACGTCATTCTCAGAAAATAAATATTGTTGTCACTTTCCGTCAAAACATTACGTATCTCGACTTATGTCTTGAAATTTTTTTCTAGAGACTCTCGAGAATTATTCCGAGATAGTTTCTTCTGAAAATGTTTCGTCCAGGGTTTTACTTTCGATATTACATCATCATTCCACTGTGTTGTCACTTGATTAACATATGGTATAATCATATAATCTCGGAGATGATATTTCCACCACGCTAGCACAACCATGTATCGAAGCATATTTCTCGGAACTTTCCGCCTATGCACTCTTGGGAAAATTTTCAAGGAGTTTCTTTTGAGAAATATTACTTCTAGGGTGACATTTCACTGGCACAATGATGGCACCTATGTTTTCTAGCTATCTTCCACCTCTACAAGAATGCCACATGTCACTCGCTAAGTGGTTCTATGTTTCACTTAATTTTGGCCCACTTGTCCACCCAAAAATGTTGAATCTATATGTCACGTTTCATGCTCCGATTAAACCACATCATGCTGACATCATCTTAAAACTGTCTTCTTCATCCAATCAAGTCATGGCATATGTCTCATTTATATAGGTCCATGCTATTAATTCTGCAATTCATTAGTACGATAGAAATAGGGTCATGGGCCTTGGTTTTTCTCTAAGCTTTTTGTTAAGCTAAATTTTAAAACTATAGGATTCAAGCTTCATTTTTTGACCTATTTCAAATCTTGGCGAAAACTAAAAGGAGTCTCCCAGCAAAGTCTCTTATGGGTTTCTTCCACAAATTTTGCGCCAATATGGAAACCATCTTGACAAACCTCAAGTCCTTTCAATCAAAATACTTTCACTATGCCACAAAGATGTTAAACTATTTACTGCTTGTGACACCCTCAGTGATTTCAAGAAAAAAGTGGAGAAGGTCACGATATTAATTTTGGTTGTTGATTCTCCTAATCAACTATATGGGAAATGCCACCAATAGAAGAAACCCCATGTACATTAACCCTCAGGCGAGCATGGTTGTGTGCAATATTTCTAATGGATCAGTAAGGACCTATGGAACATGATATTCTCTCAAATTTTCATAGGGTTTAACACTGCTTCGCTCTACCAATTGGTCTACCAAATTTGGAAAAACAAAAAAAAAATCACCATTTTTAATTTGACACCAAGTTTAGCTGAGAAATATTTGACTTTGGGGTTGTTTATCTTCAACTATAATTATCTTATGATCTAATATTCCATGTGTAAACTTCTATATGCCATTGGAAAACTCCTTTAGAGTTCCATACATCTAAGAACTTTCCAAAAGAACTTGAGATGATCTGTTATACTAGAAATGGCTCCAAATTATTTGTTCCTTGAACATTCTTCTTACAACTACATGTGTCTCTTCCATAATCTCCTTTACCTTTTCCATCATATTCTTTACCTTTTTCATCAATGAAAACATATTTCTAACATTCTTTCCCTTTGGAATTGATGGAAACACCATAGAATAAAAAAACAACACCAAACACAAGCATAAAATCAAAATCAAAGTGTGCTTCTTACTTATATTTATTCTCCTCTTGTGGATGTTGCTTCCCTTATGATGCAATTTTTCTTAGATGTACTTCTTCATCCGAGGACTTATGATTTTGTTGTGTAACCTCTCCTCCTTCATTTTGTTTGAGGCATTTCTACCCTTTCTTTTTTTGTATACTTTTTCTTTGAGGTAGTTCTCCCCCTTTGACATCAATGAAAAACAAACTAATATTCTCCCCCTGCTAATAATCTCCCCAAGTATTGCTAATATTGTGGACTTGGCTACTTTCATACTACCTTTCGTCATCTTGAGATATATCTAGTGGAGGGAGAGAAGAGGAACTACTCACAATATTTTCCTCAAGTACTCAAATTTATCTCTCAGGAGAGGTTTGGTTAATAAATTAGCTACCTTCTACTTTGTATTTACATACTCCAACTTCACAATCTGATTTGCAACTTTATCTCTTAGGAAATGGTACTTGGTTGGAATATGCTTTGTATTTGAATGAAAAACATGTTTATTAGACATGTTGATGACACTTGTATTATCATATATGATTGGAATATGATGAACCAAAAATACTTGTACATCCTGTAGAGACTGCTTCATCCATAAGATATAAGTGCAACAAAAATCAGATACCATGTATTCTACTTCAGTAGTAGAAAGAGAAATGGGATCTTTCTTCTTGATAAATCATGAAACAAGACATTCACCAAGAAAGAAAGCACCACCAATAGTACTATTTCTATCATCTACATCACCTTCCCAATCAAAATCAATGAAAATATTTAGTGAAAAATATTTACTTCAGGACTAACAAACTCCATAGTCTAGTGTGGCTCTATGATATCTAAGAATCCTCTTTGTTTCTAGGGGATGGATCTATTCGGGGGTTGCTTGAAATATTTCATCAATACCAACTTCCTACAAACTTCCTACATGATATTTAGTATTAAGGTTTTCAAATATAAGAAGATGCCAATAACAGATATATATAAATTCTTATTCAGCTATGGTGATTCATTAGTCTTACTAAGATCACATCCAATAACCATTGGAGTGCTTACCAAAGAACATTCCTACATGCCAAATTTCTTCAAAACTTCCTTAAGATACTTTCTTTCTGAGATAAAAAAATGTTTGGAAGATTTTGCAATCTATAAACCAAGGAAATAAGAAATTTATCCAGGCATAAACATATCAAATTTGGTCTTCATATTATTTGAAAACTGGAAACTTAGTTGATTTGAATCATTGGAAAAAAAATATCGTCAACATAGACAACCACCACTAGCAATTTTCCATTAGATTTCATGTATAAATTAATATCAACTGTTCGTTTTTTGAAACCACATTTGAGAAAATAATTTTCCAACTTGGAATACCAAGCCCATCGGGTTTTCTTAACACCACATAAGTCCTTTTTTAGCTTGCAATCATAATCATAATGAAAGAACAACTGAAAATCATCAAGCTGCTCAATGTAGAATTTTTCCTACAATTTGTTAGAAAATTATATATAATAGAGCAATGCAACATATAAAATATACGGAAAACACAAGCACACAAAACACATAAAACCAGAGAAACAGATATATATGTGGTTCACCCAGTTTGGGCTACGTCCACCCCGAATAGCCAGTCATTCCTTTCTATTATCCAATAAAATGAAGAGACACAACCTACAACAGATTCGTTGTAATATCCTCCGTTATCTCTCATAGTCTCCCTATCTGTTTCTTGCTCTAAGAATACACACATGATACACATCTGCAATACAATACCCTCATGCAAAGACAGGGGTTACCTTCTAGGGCCAAAAAACCTAAACTAAACATAACTTCTACTGTTAGATTATCTCCCTAATGAATGGCCAAGATTGACTAGAAATTACTATACTTTTACAACGCAATTTTACATCTGTTTTTAGCTTCGGGGGAACTGCCCCCGGAACCCCCCGCCAAGGGGGGGGCTCCATAGAGTCACAACTACCCCCCCTGGACCCCCTAGGCAGCGTTTAATTACGGGTGGCATTGCCGCCACATTAAGGTACACGGGTCCAACGCTGTGATACAAAATAAACAAGATAATCAGGCTCCACTCCCAACAATCTCCCACTTGGAGACTGATTGTAGCAACTCCATCGCTGCTTCATTTGCTGGAAGATGACTCCTCTTTGAACTTGGCTATTTCTCATATTCATCGTGATCCTTGAAGACCAATTGAAACTGAGCACGTTCTCAGTTTCTCCCTGGTTACAACTTTTGTTAGCATATCTGCAACATTTTGGCTAGTGTGTATCTTTTCCAGCTTCAATTATTCATCTTCCAATATTGACCATATGAAATGGTACTTGAGTTGTATGTGTTTAGTACTAGAATGAAATGCTGAGTTCTTTGCAAGATGAATGGCACTTTGGCTATCACTATATAATGTGCCCATATCATGCTTCTTAATTAATTCATCCATAAACCTTTGTAACCAAATCATTTCCTTACTAGCCTCTGTAGCAGCAACATACTCTGCTTCTGTTGTTGAAAGTGCAACAATACTTTGGATTTTTGAAACCCAACTGACAGTTGTTCCACCTACAGTAAATACATATCCTGTAGTGCTCCTCCTACTATCTTTGTCACCTGCCATATCCGCATCAACATATCCCTATAGAGCAATGTTTGAACCACCAAAGCATAATTCTTGATTTGTGGTACCTATCAAATATCTAAGAATCCATTTTACTGCCATCCAATCTTATTTTCCTATATTGTTCATGTACCTACTTAGAACTGCCACTGCATGTGCAATATCAGGCCTTGTGCATACCATTGCATACATTAAGCTTCCAACTGCTGATGCCTATGTAACTTTAGACATGTATTCCATTTATTCTTGGGTCTTGGGGCACATCTCCTTACTAAGTTTGAAATTGCTACCAAAAGGTGTAATAACTAGTTTTGCATTTTGCATATTAAATCTTTTCAACACCTTTTGTATGTACTCATTCTGAGACAGTGCTAATTTGTGATTTTTCCTATCTCTAGTTATTCTCATACCAAGGATTTGTTTTGCAGCTCCCAATTCCTTCATTGAAAATGAATTTGCCAATTTTCTTTTGAGCACATTTATTTTCTATATGTTAGAGCCTGCAACAAGCATGTCATCTACATACAATAACAATATAATATAACTGCCCTCATTTTGTTTTTTCATAGAAACATAATGATCAGAGTGACATCTAGTATAACCTTGTTCGGACATAAACCTGTCAAATTTTAGATACCACTGCCTTGGAGCCTGTTTTAAGCCATACAAGCTCTTATTTAACCTGCACATTAATTTTTCCTTCCCATTGACCTCATATCCTTCTGGTTGTTCCATATAGATCTCTTCCTCCAAATCTCCATGGAGAAATGTTGTCTTTACATCTAACTGTTCCAGATGTAAATCTTCCATTGCTACAAGGCTTAAAATAGTTCTGATTGAAGTCATCTTAACAACAGGAGAAAATATTTCATGAAAATCAAAACCTTTTTTTTGTGCAAACCCCTTCACCACAAGTCTAGCTTTGTACCTTTGTTTTCCTCCATCTTCTTCCTTCAGCCCGTAAACCCATTTGTTCTGTAATGTAGTTTTACTTGTAGGCAACCTAACTAAGTCCCAAGTCTGGTTATGCATTAAGGATTCCATCTCTTCTTCCATGGCTAGCTCCCACTTCTTCCTGCTTTCAACCTGCATTGATTCTTCATAACATTCAGGTTCACCAGAATTAGTCAATAATAAAAAATATAATGAAGGAGAGTATCGTTCAGGGCGTCTACTTATCCTGGTAGATCTTATAAGAGAACTTTTAGGTGTTTGAGATACCTGTTGCTGTTGTGGTGGTTGTTGTTGTTATGCCTCTTGATTATTATTATTTTCAGGCACCTTTACCTTTTCTCTGATCTCATCAAGAACTGTGTATTCTTTGTTTTCTTTTTCTTGTTTCTTTTTCTGCAACTGATTCTTATACAATACCTTTTCATTGAATATTACATCTTTGCTCCTAATGATTTTGTGATTTTCATAATAACATAAGCGATAACCAAAATAATTAGTACCATATCCAATAAAGGTACATTTCTTTGATTTTTCCTTAAGCTTTGTTCTATTTTCTTTATTAATATAGACAAAGGCCTCACAGCCAAAAGGCTTTAAAAAGGAGTATTTTACCTTTTTACCTGTCCATGCTTCCTCTGGAATATCACCGTATAAGGAACTAGAATACCCTCTGTTTATTAGATAAACAACAGTATCTACAACATCTTCCCAAAATTGTAAAGGCAATCCTGCATGAAATCTCATGCGCCTTGCATGCTCCATGACTATTCTGTTCATCCTTTCTAACACACCATTTTCTTGTGGTGTTCTTTGAACTGTCTTCTCTCTGCGAATTCCATGCTCTGAAAAGTACCTATCAAACTCTTTACTGCAATATTCACCTACATTGTTTGATCTGAGGCACTTCAACTTCTTTCCTGTCTCAATCTCAACCAAAGATTTCCATTTCTTGAAAGTATCAAATACATCAGATTTATTTTGAATGCAATAAATCCAAGTTTTTCTAGTTGCATCATCAATAAAAGTAACATAATAACGAGAGCCACCAAGAGATGATACCTGAGCAGGCCCCCATACATCTGTATGCACGAGTCTAATTTTTTTCTCTTCTTTTCTTTCACAACTCTAAAAAATCTGGCTCTCTTCTGTTTTCCATAAATGCAATTCTCACAGAAATCCAAATCAACATTCTTCAACCCCGACAACAAATATCTTGAGTGAAGAATCTTCATCCCTTTCTGACTCATGTGTCCAAGCCTATGATGCCATAATGTTGCATCTGCTCCTTTGGAATTTAGCATTAACAGAGTTAGAAATACCATTGCATAAATATAATGTACCAACCTTTTCTCCTTTTGCCATTACCAGGGCTCCTTTGGTGACCTTCCAAGTTTTATCTGTGAAATTTGTCACACAACCTTCACTGCCTAACTACCCTGTTGAAATCAAATTTTTCTTAGATCTGGAACATGCCTTACCTCCTTTAATAGCCATTGGTTTCCATTCTGTTATTTTACAATAACTTTACCCATTCTAACAATTTTATAGGGTTTATCATCACCCAAACGGACTTGTCCAAAATCTCCTTGAACATATTCATGAAAATATTTCTTATCAAGTGTGGCATGGAATGGGGCCCCTGAATCTACAACCCAAGAATCAGTAACATTTTCAAAAGAAATAATAAAAGCATATTGTAACACATCACCTGTCACATTTTCTTCATGATTGTTTTCTTGTTGTGTGTCTCCTTCTTTTCCCTTCCGAGATCTACAGTCTTTCTTTAGGTGTCCTTTCTTTCCGCATTTCTAGCACACTATCCCCGATATAGAATTGGATCTACCTTTCCTTGATTTACTGTGATATCCTGAGCTCTTTCCTCTTTCCATTTTTCTTCCCCTAGACTCTGCAATCAAAGCATTACCCGATGTCTCACCGAAGCTTTTCCGTCGCATTTCCTCACTAAGGATAGCACCGAAAACATCATCAAACTTTAAAGTACTAGATCCAGAGATAGAGTTACTAATGGCCATAACTAAACTGTTACAACTTTCTAGCAATGAGCACAAAAATAAAAGAGCCCTAACTTCATCATCAAAGTTTACCCCTACATAACTTAACTAACTGGTAACTATATTAAAATCATTTAAATGATCTGCAACAGATCCACCTTCCGAAATCTTCATATTAAATACAATTTTCATAAGAAATACCTTTTTTGAGGACGAGGGTTTTTCATATAAATGCGCCAATGCCTTAATCAAACCCTCTATTGTTGTTTCCTTCGAAATATTGAAAGCTACCGACGCCGAAAGGGATAAGCGTACTGTTTCTAAGTGCCTTTCTATCGAGAATCTCCCACTCTGCATTTGTCATAGTTGTCGGCTTCTTTGTTTTTCCTCTCAATGGTAGGTACAGGTCTTTCTGATACAAATAATCTTCCATATACATCTTCCATAATGGGAAGTTTTGGCTGTTAAATTTCTCGATCCTAAACTTACCATCTTCCGCCATTTCCCCCACTCGAACTAGGAACCCTTCTTTCCTGTGAGTTTATCAGCCAAATAGACCTTTGGATCTGATACCAGTTGTTAGAAAATTATATATAACAGAGCAATGAAACATATAAAATATGCGGAAAACACAAGCACACAAAACATATAAAACCAGAGAGACAGAGATATACATGGTTCACGTAGTTTGGGCTACGTCCACCCCAAACAACCAGTCCTTCCTTTCTATTATCCAGCAAAATGAAGAGACACAACCTACAACGGATTCGCTGTAATATCCTCTATTCTCTCTCACAGTCTCCCTATCTGTTTCTCGCTCTGAGAATACACACATGATACACAGCCACAATACAATACCCTCATACAAAGATAGGGGTTTCCTTCTAGGGCAAAAAACCCTAAACTAAACATAACTTCTACCGTTAGATCATCTGCCTAATGAACCACCCAGATTGACTAGAAATTACTATACTTTTACTAGGAAAATTTGCATCTCTTTTTAGCTTCGGGGACGCTGCTCTCGAAACCCCCCGCCAGGTGGGGGCTCCATAAAGTCATAGTCGCCCCCCCCTGGACCCCCTAGGCAGCGTTTAATTACGGGTGACATTGCTGCCACATTAAGGTATAGGGGTCCAACACTATGATACAAAATAAACAAGATAATTAGGCTCCACCCCCAACAAAATTATCGATTGATGAAAGTAGATTTGAAATCCATCTAATAAATCTTGAATTTATTGAAGACAAAAATGGCCAAAAGCATTTTAATTACCTCTATTTGAGAAATAGGGACAATGGTTTCATCAAAGTGTAACCCTTCAATTTTTGCATATCCTTTGCAAACTAATCTTTCCTTTTTTCTTACCACTTAACCACGCTCATTTAATTTGTTCCTAAAGACTCACTTCGTGCCAATAAAATTTTTATTTGTTGGTCTATGAACAAGTTTCTATGTCTGATTTTTCTTGATCTAGTTCAATTCTTCATGTATAGATTTTAACGAATTATAATCTTGGTTGGCCTGAGAAAATTCCTTTGGTTCCATCATTGATAATAGAGCTACATGCACTTGAGTAGGAGGATTTAAAAATACTCTTCTTCTTTGCACACCTAAATTTAAATCACCAACAATTTGGTAAGTTAGGTGGTTTTTTTGCATATATCTTGTAGGATATTTGGTTTGAGAGCTGAAGGGTTCTTCATTGTATTCACTTGAAAGTGGATCATCAACCTTCTCATAGTTTTTCGTTGGAGCATTTGAGATTTTATTTATTGGCTGATATATTTTATATTCGATGTGCTCGTCCACTTTAACATCAATGAAGTCAAATGTCCCATTTTTATTCTTGTTCCAACATATATAACCCTTGTTTTTATGATATTATCCAAGTAAATGCCTTCATAAGCCCTTGCATTGAACTTAACAAGCTTTTCGTCATTCCTTTTGATATACCATGTGTTTTTGAATACTCTGAAATGTTTGATTATCATAGGTCTGCCATACCAAATATGGTATGAATTTTGATCATTTCTTGGTATCCAATGTGTATTTTTTTTAAATCACCACTGTTGTGTGAATGGCTTCAACTGAAATTATTTTTTTAATATTTATTTCCCCCATCATGGCTCTTGCTAATTGTTGATAGATCTATTGGCTCTATTTGCTGCACCTTTCTGTTGGGGAGACTTTGCTATGGTAAACTTCCCTTTGATGCCATGTTGTCTGCAAAAGTCATAAAATTATTTTGGAGTAAACTCACCTCCATTTTTAGACTTTACACACCTGATTTTATATTTTGTATATTTTTCAACAATGGTCTTAAAGTCTTTAACTTCTCAAAGGCCTCTATTTTTTATCTTGGAAATTCAACCCACATCACTATGTTGAGATAATAAATGAAAAGCATGAAATTTAATTTACTTGAAGGTGTTTGAGTCCTTGAGGATCCACATAAGTCCATATGTACTAATTGAAATGATATGGTTGATGATTTCTCCTTGGACTTGAATGGTACTCGAACTATCTTGCCCAACTGGGAATACCTTCAAATAGAATTCTCTATATTTGAAAGCTTTGGTAGATCTCTCACACCATTCTTCTTGACCAATTTGACAACATGATCAAATTTCAGATGTCCAATTTTACTATACCACAACTAACTCTCATAAATATTTTACAAAAACAACCCCCTATCTTCTCTTCAACACAGACATTATTTACTATCACAAATCCAACCACTATTTCCCTAGTTCTTGTAGACTTGATTTGACATTTTTTAGCTTTGAACATCACATCATATCCTTTGTCACACATCTGAGACACATTGAGTAAAATATGCTTCAACCTATTAACAAACAACACATTATTGGCTTTACCTCTGTTATTTTCTAGGATAAAAAATCCTTTATCAATGATATTACTAGGTGCATTACTTCAAAAAGTGACATTACCTTTCTCAATTGGATTCCATGAAATAAACTTACTTTTGCATCCTAACATGTGCTTGGAATAACCGTTTTAAACATACCAATGATTGCTTAATTATGACCATATAAGACAACATTAAATTTCTTTGTATTTTATTTCTCCCTCCATACTTTGGGTTCTTGGCTTGTTTGATTAGTAACTAGATCAAACATTTTATTGCTAATTTAGAAATCAATTTCTATATGAAAAAAATTATGACAGTTATAACATTGAATCAAATTATTCAAAGGGGTAAATGAATTGATGTACCTAGGTATTTTCATTCTTTTTTTGATTGATGGATTAATTGGTTAATAATTTCTTCTTCATGGGTTGAGCTATCTATAAGATAGATTCACCTTGCAATTTGTTTCCTTGTGCCCATAATTTGTGCATGTAAAATAATATCCCAAAAAGGTTCCTTAATTCCTAAGAAAAGATTTATTTCTAAACATTGGATGAGTTTCCTTATAAATATTTTCATTTGTATACACAATGTTGATCCTCCTTCATTGTGTGGGCTTTTATCTCTTTTTTGAATTTCCCATCTTATTTTATTCCTATCAATTTCTCTTTTGCTGCAAATTTTATTGTGTCCTACCTTTTTCGTCTTCTTGTTGCATTGAAAATCCATTGGCTACTACGTTAGCTTCACTTTTCACTACTTACACGAAGGTAATTGATTTATTTCCCTTCATATCAGTTGATGAGATTGAATCGACCTCAAATCCAATAATTTCTCTATTACTAGAGACCCTTTGAGAATCAAGGAGCTTAGTCAAACTTTCAGCTCCCTTTCCAAATTTTGCATTAAAATTCAGTTGGGTTTTCTCCTTTTCAAGATATTTCCTTAGAAAAATAAGTTCTCCTTCAAACCTTTCACAACATTGATTTTTCTTATTGAGCATTTGATTTAGAGTTTCTTGAATCTTCTTATCTTCTTTGATTTTCAAGATCAAAGGTTCTATAGCTTCAAATTTATCCTTAATCAACAATTACTTTTGGGTTTTATTTTTCTTCCTCATCCTTTCTATCTCTTTAGAAGTACTGATTAATCTCCTTATATTTCAACTTCAACCTCTTCTCTATAAGAATTAATAACTTCTACCTCTAGATTATCGATGGCCACGAGTATACATTGCTTTGGAATTTCATCATCTATGTCCTCATATGAATATTGGTTGCCTTCACTTCTAGAGGAGCTAACGTATTGGGTGTAAAATATTTTATTTTTATCCTTATTTATTTTTTCATTATGGTATTCATAGTCGTAGTTGTAATATCTTGGATTTGATGCTAACCATGTTGCATTGATGTCAACCTAGTTCAATGAGCTAGTCATGTTGCCATTGATGGATTAGTGAACAAATTAATGTTCTATGTATTTCTTTCTACAATTTTTTCAGAGGTATTGAAGGTGTGCAGGTGTCCAAGGAAGAAAAAATTACTTATTAGCATGATTTCAACTAGTTTTGATTCCTTGACATGTTGATGAGTTAGATAGGGTTGGAGATTTTGATATGATGTTTCAAGGTTTTCCGTGAGGCTATAAAACACCTATAAGCTTGGGAGATGTTTGAAGAAGGTGATGAAAAAGTTCCTGAAGTTTTGTGGCAAGAGGATAAGGCATTCCCTATAGTAATTTACAATTGCAAGGAGTAAGAGCTATGTAGTGCGACTATTTCCTAAAAGTGGAAATCTATGCATTCCTCACACATCTCAGGTGTTTTTATGAGTTTTTTCGATATTTTGATTAAAAATGTTGGAAGAGGTTAAATAATGTTTATAAGGTGATAACTTCAAAGATAATGAGTATTAGTGAGGGATATTTATTGCACCTTCCATGAATTATAAAATCTTGGAGTGTGAAGAAGAAGAGATTGGATTGAGAGAGAGTGTAAGCTACAAGTTTGTAGAATTAGAGAGCATATCAGAGATTAATATTGGATAATATTTCAGAGGATGATGGAGCTAAACTAGATCTATATTATTAACAAATTTATTTTTTAAATTTTGGTTCCTAGTTGCTACTAATATGGGGAGGACAAATATTTTGTAGTTGTTATAATTTTAGATCAAAGTTAATGTTGCTGATGAATTTGTGTGGCAGGGATTTTTATTAGAGATTTATTTATTATAAATTCAGTATATGAGTTTATATGGATGCATTATTTTTTTTATGTCTAAGTGTATAGATCAAATTGTCATTATGTGTTGCTTTAGGGTTTGATTTTGATGGCTAAATTTTGGATGAATTTTATGTTGTAGAGTTGATTTTTGATGAGAATATTTGATTGTGTTGGCATAATATATTGGATAAGTTTGTTCTCTAGAGTTTTATTATGTTGGATAGGATTATTTTGCAAGGTTTAATATTCAATTATTGTTGCAGATTATGTTGATGTTGATGAGCATATTGTTATTCAGTTGTTGAGAGTGTCTTGATATTTGGATTTGATAGGAGATCTGAGTCATCTTGAGCATACTATATTGGGGATCTTGTGTGAAATATTATGAAACTAGGTCCGCATAGAGTTTTTGGAGGAGTGACCTCTATAAAATGGTTCCTTACTAAGTTGGACCAGTGATTTTGTGCTAGTGGTGGCTATCAAAATTATTGTGAGAGTGGTATCTTTCGCCCTATGGTGGCTGGATAATAGTTAGTGGTGGCCAACTAATTGTATTTTTGGATCGATTCTTTTGGATGGTAGTAGCCAAATATATGCGCTTGAGCTCGAGTCTCTTAGCTGGTGGTGACTAACAATATCTATAAAATATATCATTTTCTTGACACATAATATAATATTCAGACCAGTGCAACAATAAGGGTGGTTTTCGCCCGAAAGGGTTTCCACCGAATATGTATGTGTCTCCTTCTGAAGATGATTTTGTGTGTGCGTGTTGATGGCTTAATATATAATGCTTATATGTTTACATGATCATGTTATATCTACATATGGTACCTATTTACACATATATCCTCTCACATGTTAACCTGCTAATGAATGATTGATGCGGGATTTGAAATAAAAAAAGTAAAATTGACAATAATGCAATATCACCTCCCCCCCGCTCAATATTTCCAGTTTTCCAACAATTGGTATCAGAGCAAGGCTCTTGGTAGTAAATTAATCGTTGAAGAGAAGATCTGGGAGGAAGGTTGGAGAATATTAACATTTTCTTTTCAAGATAAATCCTCAAAGAGTTTCTGTTCTAACTATTGCAAAGTTCTAGTTATAGGAAATAAAAGTCAAAATTAAATTAGAAGCTTGTGGTGCTGACATTTTGAAATGTGTTTGTGAAGGATGTGGAGAGAATTTCATGCCAACAAGTTTTATGCAAAACGATGCTCAAGCAAGGGTCATTTTCTGTGAGAATCTCCATATTACAGTTATTGAGAAAATAATAGATATAAAATATGCTAAGGGGATTTGGGATAGACTTCATATGTTATCTGGATCCGACAACAACAAAAATGGTGAAGAAGTGGAGAAGAGGTGATAAAATAAGAATAAGAGGAAGAAGAGATCTAAGAAGGAAGAAGCTCTGGCTGAACCAATTGTGAAATATGAAAACTGAGATGAAGGTATAGCTCGTAATGATTTACTTTTGAATTATGTTTTATATAGTTATGATGATTATAATTTAGATCTAGTTAGTCAAGAAGATGATGTTTATATTTTTATGTTCCTTAAGATTGAATATGAATCTATGATGGATGTCATTGAAAAAAATTATTTATATGTCGGTACACTAGAATGTTCATGTAGGAAGCATGATAATATATTGCATATTTTTTATGAGAAAAACAAGGATATCAAGGAGGATATCATCAGTCTAAGGACCTAGTTGGAAGAATAAAAAATAATTGAAGAAGTTATGTGCAATAAGAAAAAAGATTTTTTTTTTTTTGTCGAAGGGCTTGAAGCTGTAATTGTGACATTAAGAGAGAAAATTGAAGAAAAATTCCAACAGCTAAAGAAAGTAAGGAAAACCGTATCCTTGGAAATTTTACTTGAAAACCAAAGATTTCCATTTGACAGGTCTGGTCTTGGTTGTCAAAAGGGAGAGTCAAGTTCACATGTAGGAAAGAACAACAAAGAATAACCAAAGAAGAATACAATGAAGAATGTGATAAAAAATGACAATAATAGAGGAAAGAGGCAAAAAATCCACCAACAACAGTAAATAAGAGAACCAAGAGGATCTTTCACATCCAAAATATCATTTTCTCCTAGGATTGATTGTAGAAATTTTAAAAAGTCAAAACTCCTTTTCCCCCTGGATGGATGAGGCCGAGTGCTTCATTTGTCACAATTTTGGACATGTGGAAACTACTTATAGGACCATATTGTACACATATATGTATCCGCTTGGATAGCCAATAAGATAAAATTATTTGAGGTAAAGATGTTCATTTAATGGTTATTTTCATGCTTGTAACCTATTTGTCCATAAGGCCATTGATTGCAGATCTAGCATGAGGATATGGAGATCCATCATGAGAAGAAAAAGATTAGATGCTTTGGCATCATATCTTCGTCATATAGAGTGTTATGTGTGTCACAATTTTGGGCACATGGAAAAATATTTTAATATGCCTAGATCCTTCAGGTCCTCTAGTCAAAAGTAGTAGACAAAGGAGAGTGCTCAACCAATGAACCAACTAAGAACCATGTGGAAGAATAAGGAGGAGAAACTTGGAAGGTGGCATATTTATATTTGCTCAACTGACGAGGATGATAAGTAGTACATTGAAAATGGATGTTACCACCATATGTTAGGATATATGAGAAAATTTCATTTTTTTGAGAGAACCAAGAGCGGTCTGGTGGTTTTTTAAAGTAATGAACCAAAAATATTGTTCGGAAGTGGCAAAGAAAATCATGGTGAGAAGAGGACCACTGCAGATGATGTGTGGCTCCATGAAGGTCTTAAGCACAATATTTTGAGCATGAGCCAAATTATTTATGGAGGCAAGGAAATGGTATTCAATTCCAAAGGTTGTTTTATCTAAAAGAAGGGTCAAAGAAATTTATTTTGAAAGGAGTCAAGACACCAGTTAATGTGTATGTGTTGAAGGGAAGAGTGAGCAAAAAGAAGATATCAAGGGAGGAATCTTCCTCATAAATTTATTAGTAGAAGATAAAACCTCTAATGTTTTCCGTTATTACATGATGGATCTACTTGACTGCAAAGGTACATATGAATATCAGCATGGTCTTAGGGGGAGTGTTGATTGCTTGATGAGTAACAGAAACAACAAGGTATGTATGTATGTATGTACTAGAAAAAACATATCTCTCATACCATTAAAATAAACATTGTCAATAAAATAGGGGTTGAATAAAACATTAACTTGGGGGCACAGTGCACCCCGGAAGAAAGTGAGGCTTACACGAATCTATTCAAGGAATTTTGTGATGTTTTTGCATGGTCTTATTTATAGATGCTTAGAAATGATCCCACCATTGTCAAACAAAATATTGATACATGGACCGATGCTAATATTTTCCATCAAAAGTTGAGACCCATCAATCCTTCCACATGTGAGGCTATCAAAGCTGAAATCGATAAGCTCAACCAGGTTGGTTTCATCTATCCCATTGAATACACCATATGGGTTTCCAACCCAGTTCCCATTCTCAAGAAACAAGGCACCATTCGTGTTTGCACTGAGTTTCATGTCCTGAAAAGATATTGTCCCAAAGACAACTTCCCCACACCATATATTTACCAAATCATTGATGAGTGTGTGGGGCATGAGGTTCTATCCTTTATGGATGTATTCTCCAGGTATAAAAATATTACTATCCGTTGTGATGATGAGTTGAAGACTGCATTCATTAGTCGGTGAGGAAAATTTTCTTATAGGTTCATGCCTTTTGGTTTAAATATTGCCAAAGCCACCTTTTAGTGGGGCATGTCCTACTGCTTAACTGACTTGGATCATATTATTCTTGCTTACCTTGATGATCTCACTCCTCGTCCTAGGATTTTCTGCAACACACTCATGATTTGTGTACGGTTTTTCTCTGATGTCACAAGTATAATATCTGCCTCAACTCGTTGAATTGTGTAAAGTAGCCCCCTCCCACATGTATGTACATACATACATACATACATACATACATACATACATACATACATATATATATATATATATATATATATATATATATATATATCAACATACGAAACATACCTATGTCAACATCATCAACCTATAAATGACGACACAACTGCAACAAAAACCAAAACCATGCATACATATCATGCACATATACGATTGACATACATGCATGAAAACAATTTCCAACCATCGAGTCCAAGTGTTAAACCTGGGAGCTATAATAATATTATGTAATAAGCCCTCCCACATTTACCAAAATCCACAATCTTTGTAGGGTGAACATGAGATGAGGGTTACTATGTGAGACCCAATTTCAAAGATGCACTTATGAAAAATGGGGTCCAAATGTCTAGAACTGACTGCAAATGCCCACCGAAACATGATCACACTTCTATTAGTCTAATTTGACACAACCCTATTTGTAGAAATTATACAAAAAATATGTATACCAATGGATTCAATCTGATCATGCAATATACTAGAGAAAGATAATGAATCTTTATACAATTAATTTGCGGAAATTAAACGCACAATCACACCAAGTAAGAGAAAGAAAATCAATCCACAACACAAGACATTTTTCTAGGGAAATAAAACTGCTCTAAACCCCTCTATCTCTATTGTATAATGAACCAAGGAATCATGAAACAATACAATTTACTCTTCTCATAAGAGTCTGTTGCACTATCCTAACTGTCTCACACTAATCTAGACAAAATTGGGCTAGTAATTAGCCAATTCTTAGCCTCTGCTCAGTCTACCTTTCTTACGCAATAATTAGGCAATTAATCCCTATTAAATAGGATAATTAGTCTTCCTTGACTCCAAAATACATAATGCTCATTGTATGGTATATATAATTGTACCTAGACAATTTCCTATAAATACAAATGATAGATAACTTCCCTTTAACCTCTATCTCAATTGGGTCTTCATCAGAACTGACATGCATGCAACTATTAAGAGTAAATAATCAATCACTTGATAGATCACTGCATGTGAATTTAATCTGATTTAGTTCACTTGACCTCTCACTAGTGCAATAATCAGATACAACTAGTTAGGCTAACTTTAACTCACTTAATTGAGTTAATTGATTTCTCATGCATTAAACTAATACACTAACTGCAACTTGGACTCTAAAACAAATAGAATCACTCTATATGCCTCACCAACCACCCTCAAATATAATTTCATGAGCTAATTGAATCTATCACACTCAGTTAAATATTACAAGTGATTATGACATAAGATTACAATTTATTGACCAATTTATTTAAGGGATAAATAAATTTGACACACATTTCTTCTAATTTAATTAAGAGATAATTAAATCAAAAGCCTCCATGGTAGTCATTTCTAGATGCCATTTTCTGGAAGTTGTTTCTAGGTGCCAATTTCACTATTTCTTGTTGCAAATTTCAACACTATTTCATTTCAATTTCGTTTCCTTAAATTTAATACAACTTTCTATTTTTGGCATTTTTTTGGGTTCTAAACTTTTGAGCCTGTTTTGAGGGCTTAAACAACATTTTCAAGGAAAACAGAGAGACCGGAAAAGTGTGAGTGAAGCTTACCAATATATTTTCAACTCCTCATGGAGATCTTCGAAAAAATGTATTATGATATTCAAACAAATATCATACTCCAAACTTATGACCCCAAGAAGTTGGAGGTCCAAATTACTTATTTATATAAACAATTTTTTTACATGGTACCTATAGGTTATGAATACATATATGTTCATTAATTAAATAATCACCCTAGAGAATCACTGATAAGCCCCTATGCCCTCTGCACATAGCTGCAACAACATTTATTATTCCATACATTGATTAAATGATCAATAGCTAAAAAATTCATGACAAGATCCATAGAAGATACACATCATATCAACCACATATAACCAAAAAATAACCAACCTATAAACCATAATAATAATAGTCGTATAACAACCATTAAAGATGCATAATAAAAAGTACATTTACTCATAGAATGCCAAAGGAACAGGGATCTTATTAACATATGAAAATCTAACCAAGTCTGGGACTTCCATGTACCACCCAACCATAGATTGGGCTAAACCAAATCTATCTTTCAGCCAATCACACCCGTGTCATATTCCAAGAATGAATGTGAAATATCATGGAATAAAAAAAATATAACAAAACTAGGGACCCAAGAGGCCAAACTGCCTCAACCCTCAACCAATGATTCCACATCATGGTCAGACATTACTAACCATCACCAGATCATTCTACAGAAGTTGTCTAGGGCTCCAAAGCATTTATTCCAACCCTTCCTGAGGACTAGTAACTCAACACACAACTCCCACATGGCTCTAGAGGGTTTATCCAACCAAGGCTCCAGGACTAGTAACTCAACCTACTAAGGTCTCTAGAGCATTTGTCCATCCAAGGCTTCCAGGACTAGTAACTCAACCCAAGTTGTTCCAAGGCATCTAGAGTGTTTGTCAAACCAAGGCTCCAAGACCTAATAACCCAACCCAAAACCATAAGGAACATGAGGACAAATTAGAAAATAAAAAGGAAAACCCACAACACCAAGGCTATACAGGAAATGGAAAGGCTAGGAAAAACCACTCTCAATCTAGGAAACCCTAAATGTAATGATAAGTCACAACCAAATAACCACATACATACACCATGCATGCCAAAAATAGCAAGTAAATCATACATGAAACTCGGTACCTGCAAAGCAATCTAATTGTAGTTGTTGATCCTGTTGTCCCCTTGCATTTTCCTGATTTCCTTTGCCTTATTTCTCCAAATCCAATGTTCTCCAAGAATGCTCCAAGATTTATCTAAGTGTGCAAGAGTGCGTGAGAGAGATAATATAAGAGAGATCCAAGATAAAACTATCAAAAACCTATGAACTAATCCTCAGAATCCTTCTTATCATTGATGCCTCTATTTTCTTCATTTTTCCTCGATTTTCCTTCAATATTCCTCACATGCAATTTTGTGACCTTTCACCTTCCTTTTCTCACATTTTCCATTATGTAATAAATACAATGTAAATTAATTCAACTTTTCCTTTGCCATTTCCTTTTCCAATTTCCATAGCTATTAATTAATCAGAAGTTTTCCCAATCGCTATTTTTTTTTCAAACATTCAACTTGGAATATGTGTCCCATGACCTTGGTATTATTTTTTTTCTTTATTATGTTTATTACATGGATTTTTAACTAGGGTTTTTACACCCAAATTAGTGAGAGAGTTGTTTATCTTGGTGTACCAAGCACATGATGCTTGTTTGAGACCATAGAAGGCTCGCTTGAGTCTGAACACACGATAATCTCGATCAAATGTCTCAAAACCTTATGGTTTATCAATGTAAACCTCTTCCTCAATAATCCCATTGATAAATTTTGTTTTTACTTCCATCTAGTGGATATTCCACCCCATCTGCGCTACCTATGAAAAAATAGATCTAATGGATGAATGCCTTGCTACGGGAGAAAAGGTTTCTTCATAGTAAATTACCTCAAATTGAGAGAAACTTTTAGCCACAAATGTAGCCTTATACTTTTGTATACCTTTGTCTCCTGCATGATTAACCTTGAAGATCCATTTCGAACCCACAACTGATTTAACTGTCAGTCTTGGGAAAACTTCCCAAACACTGTTATTTACAATGGATCTGTACTCTTCCACAATTGCATCAACCCATTCAGGTTTCTCTACCACTTCCTCAAAATATGATGGCTCAGACTCTACAAGCTCAGTTATTAGAACCACGTATTCAGTGTACCATTGAGGTGACCTCTTATGCCTGCAAAAATTTGAAGGAGCTCCCACATTTTCCAAATCATCCTGCACAAGTCTATTAGCCTCCTTGGTTCCTTTCATACCTTCTCTATATTGTTTTGCTTCAGTGGATTTCTCCACTCCCCGCTCCTCAATTTTTGGCTATTCCACAACTTCTTGAGGATCCTAATTTGGAGCTAAAAGCTCCTCCTCTAGTGGGATATAAAGCTCTCTCTCAATAGAGCACCACATCTCCCTATCCTCATCCAACGTTACATCCCTTCACACAAATTTCATTTTTGAGGGAAGGCAAGTACACATGGTAGTTGTGAGGAGTTTCTGTGTAACCCAAAAATAGCCACAACTATGTTATCATCTCAATACTGTTCCTTGATTGTTTGAATGCATGGAATTATATAAAGGCTCCAAAAATCGTGAAGTGTGAAATATCTAGCTTTATCCTAGAGAAAGCATCCTCCAGTGTAATCATACCAAAGATCCAGTGAGGATTTGTTTTAAAAATATGCTGCTATGTTGCATGCCTCTGCCCATAAATGCATTGGTAGGCCTTGGTCATGTAATATAACCCTCATAGCTCCCACAATACTACAATTATTTCTCTCAGCCACCCCATTTTTATGTGGGTTGTGGGGTTCTTTAATCTCTATTTAAATGCCTTCTTTCACATATAAATTATTGAATTCATTCAAAACATACTCACCTCCATTATCGCTCCTAAGAGCCTTGACCTTCTTGCTAGTTTCTTTCTCGACCAATTCCTTGAATTCTAAAAACTTGGGGAATGTCTCATCCTTCTTCCACACAAACAATATACAACACTTCCTTGAGAATTCATCAATAAAAATAACAAAATATTTGTGTCTAGTGGTGGAGGGTGTCGAGAAAGGTCAACAAACATGATAGTGGATCATTTCCAAGACTGCATGTGCTTTGTTGTCCCGATCATGTAATGTGTATTTTGCATGCTTCCCCAAGCTACATCATTTACATAAAACATGTTTTGCAAGTGCTCCTTAAGGGATTCTAGTGATTATTTGATTTATAATCATTAAGATTCCATGATGTAAATGGCTAAGTATTTTGTGCCAAAGTTTACCGACATCCCTTCACTGGAATTTCTCCGTCTTATTACTTAATCCAACATAGTCTTCCACATCTAGCTTAAATAATTTCTTCACATAAACCCTGATATTCTTCACCTGTCTCGTGGCTATGTGTCTCAGGAAGGATTTTCCTTTTCTGAAGATCACATCATAACCATAATATTGCAAAACTGCAATAGAGATGAGATTGATCTTTAGGCCTAGAATGAACATGACATCCTTAATTTTGAGAGGGGATCTTGACTCCCTCTAAAAGGTGATTGTATCAATCCTAGTCACAATGTCCCTTTCGTCATCCCCTAGTTAAATGTGCATCTGGATATTTTTCTCCTCCAGGTCATTGAAAAAATCTCTACACCCTGCCATGTTGAACGATGCACCTGATTCCAAGTACCATACGCTCCCCAACAATGTGATCACCATGCATGGGATAAGGGTGAAGTAAATCTCAAACTCTGAAGCTAGAACTTCACCTTTTTCTCCTCCCGAGGTCTTCTTTATCTAATTTTTGTGTGGACGCATAGTGCCCAAATTCATGACAGTTGAAGCATTTTATTTTAGACAAACATTTCTTCTTGCCCTCATGGCTAGATTTTGGTTTGGATTGATATTTCTTCCGCTTTTACTTCTTTCCATTTCCAACCAATGCAATTTTTTCTTCAGCCTTGCCTTTGGATGAAGTCCCATATATGGTGTTCCACCTTATCTCCTCTTGTACGAAATTATACCATAAATTTTCCCGATTCTGTAATTTTTCCCTCCCATTCACCAAGTCTTGGTAGTTATGCTAGCTTTTCGGAAGGCCTATAAGAGTTAGCATTACCAAGTCATCTTCTGGAAAATTTACACCAACCCTGCCAATTTCATCATGACCTTGTGTGAACCTGATCAGATACTACGAAATAGTGTCATTATTTTTCAACTTGATATTTTGAAGTTTATGCTTGAGCACCAGCTTCCTGTGGGAACTACTAATATTGATCAATTTTGTTAGTGCTTTTGACATTGTGAAAGGAGTTTCTTTCCAATATAGATTTGAGACAATATGGTATCGCAATCCATTCAAGATTATTTTCCTCACCTTCGATACATCTTCCACTGAGCTATGTTCTATAATTCTATTGATCCTGGTTTTGGGAAATGTTTGTCTTGACATATTATAGCAATCCATTTTCATACAACACTGCCTCCATGTGATATTTCAATGCAATGAAATTAGATTTGTCTTCCAAGGCATACTCTAGTCTAACCCCATTAAAGATCATATTCCCAACTATGTAGAGGTCTTGCATACACAACTATAAGAATGGATTACCATCCAATATTCCCAAGTTTGAAAGGAAGTGGGTAGAATCCATCCACCCATACCACCACTTACCATCTATCATGTTCATTCAATTCATTGGTGAATGATTCTAGAAAAATTCTCCTGTTCCAAAGAATTTTAACCGGGGATGCTACCATATGGTATATCAAGTCAGATACCCCATCTTACGATGATTTTTCCTTGTTAGCTCAAATTTTCTAGACACATTTTTAGTTACCCACCTGATATGATCTTGACTCTTACCTTTTGTCTAAATTCAAACAAGATGATGCCACACTTATCTATGATCATATTCATGAGTGGTGTCGTTGCAAGAGGTTAGAAAGAACCAAATTACCTAACGATATTATACGTAAATGGTTCATTAGATCACTCCAACCTAAAATTGCTAAAGATGTTTCTATGTTTTGAGTTGTTACTGAAGAGAAAGCCATTCTAGCTACCCAATAGTTGGATCTCATATATTCACAGTTGGGTACATTGTAAGAAGTTTTGCCTAGTTCCCCTAGGCATTCCATTGATCCACCTAAGCATGTTCTTGGCCCACATTTAGATGGCATGATTGGGTCTATTTCTGATCCCATGAGCCAATTTGATGGCCACCTTGGGAAATTGATTGTGACATCTCAAGCCCCGCCAAGTGCATACTGCTCTGCTAAAGCACCTCGTCCTGGGAATTCCACCGATGCTCTTACAGTGAATTCCACTCAATTGAAGAAAAACTCTCAAATTGGTGGTTAAAATAGCAAAAATAAAAATAAACAAAGAAATAAAACTTCCAAGGAGTCTAAAACCAACCCTGAGAGTCAGGGAAAGGCGCAAATGAGTGTTGCCAGAAAGTCAAGTTCCCTTTTAAAAAATTTCAGGGCGATTGACATCTCACTCATGAGTGTGTTGAATGGATGAAGTTCATAGGCTTCTTTCACCATCATCTTCTCAGAATCTCGTATTTTGAACTCATCCATTCCTTGCACAACCCCAACAACAAATGGTTTCTCAACCTGCTAGAGCTCGGCAAGGGTACAATGAGGGGTCATATTCCCATCCCCCTCACAACTCACTCGTATTTATGTGAAAAGAATGTGTCAATGTGACCACACGAGCTAAGTCCTCTGATGCCCCTGATTCGAGTTCTCCTTCCAAGGACTCAGTAGCTCCACCTAGTTCCATCAACCTCTCGCTCTAGGTAATCCTATGGAACCATTCTATTTCCCCCACAAGGGTGTTCTGCATAAGACATGACACAATACTTCTTCCAAGGCTACTCAAAATTATAGTATTGTTGAATATCTTTCCCAGACACCTTATGCCATGTTTGCCTTGGCGATCTTGCAAATTTGTCCTCAGCAACACAAAGGCTTGTTTTCTACCATTGGTGGAGTTGACTTATCTGACTCTGGTATCATCGCTTTCAATGCTGAGAAAATTGCCCCTCGTTTTTCCCATCAGATCACTTTCAAGATTTTTGTGCGATTTTCCCAGAAGAATATCCATCACACTTTGGTGGATGAGGGCTCTTACATTTGTGTCATGTCCATATCCTGTAGGAAAGCTATTCTATCTCTAGCTATCGCCAATTCTAATACAACTCTCTAAGAACTTGACAGTCGTTATTTTATTCTGAAGGGGGTCCTCCCACATTTTTCCATCGAGTTAGGAGGTAAACGATACATGTTGATATTTAAGTTGTTGACACTCCTTTAGATTATAAGTTTCTCCTTTTAGCAATTGGTTTTATTCCATGACAGTAGCGGTCTCATCTGTATTTCATGTCCTTTGCTTTCCTCATGAAGGAAATATTGTCACCATTTACCCACTTTACTATTGTGTGCCATCCAGCTAAATTTCCACTACTTGAACCGCTATACTGCTTCTGGGGGACCATGCTGGTCAATTTCAAAGTGTTTGTGTGGGACTTTTCAAAATTTCCACTCTTATGGGGGTTTTCCCTCAAATCCCTCAAACCAACGCTCACTCATCTCTTACTAATTCTCCTATGAATATTCTCTCTTCTGGACCCTGTGGACCCCATAGACTCTCATTCTGTGCATGGTTTCACTTGTTATAAAAGATGATTAACCGAGTGAGCACCCTCCACCATATATTGTGGAAGAGATTACCTCTCCAAAAGTCTCGTCTGTACCTCCTGGTGCTGGTCAGAAAATCCATCCCAATATGGAATATGATTAAGTTATTTTTCCCAAACAGGTTTCCCCTTCACTTGTTCCAGATGACTCCCTTGATGATGATCCTCCCCAGTTAGTAAAATTGGAGGTCATAGATCTATGCACTAATAATCATAGGGAGGTTACACCTCTTTCTACCTCTAATATCCCCGATTTGGGACATGTGGAGCTCGGCATATTAAATCTTGAATCGACCCATGGGGCATCTCCTCGGCCTTCCTTGGAACTTTCACCCATGGACTGAGTCATGTCTTCGATTTCAAAATTTTAACTTTCCACTAAATCGTCCAACTCTTCACCACTTGTCGACAAGTGTCTTGTACCTCTAGTATGTCTTGATCCTCCCTTATTTCCTCAGGATGATTTTGAGAGTATGACTATGATAGGTTTCCCTTGACATGGTCAACCTTTCTCAGGGGGGTATTCTGACTTCAATTGGCATGGCTTTACAATTTTCAACCATATGGTCTCTGTTTCCCATAAGTAATTCTATAGAAACCCTTGGCATGTGCCCAAATATGGGCACACTTTAGCATCACCTACGAGAATTAGTTGTGCTTGTACATAATTTACATAATATTGTGATGCTTTATCCCCTTTCTGATTTAGTATGTGATGCGAGTAATTATCATGCCTTATTTATGCCGTCCCAAAAAATTATAAAATTCAAAAAGCCAAAAATATATCCTCTTTTTTTTTACCTAATCGATGCTTATTTATTTCATAATGTGAATTAACCATGGGTCTAGCCTATCTAGATGGATTTTACAGGATAGGGTGGAATTTATATTACGACATCCATTGGACCGTAGGTATGTTTCTCTGAACTGGCATATAGGAGTAGGTCATTTTTTCCAATTTTGCATTGTCACCATCAACACTATTTATGCCTTAGGTTTGACCCTTTCAAGTTGCAACTCTTTACACTTCCTGTATGTGTGTCGTAGCTTGGTGGTAGAGCTTACCTGATCATGGATACCCTACTTAGCACATCCTTGTTGTATTGGTGTCCACGCAATCATTTTTATTCTATTTTTGGAACCCCTCCTTCTCATCTGCCATGACCTAGAATTTGAGCCTTATGTCCTCTTTCCCATCATATTTTTGGCCATATTCCAGGAGGATTACACATTTTATCCCTTTTGATTTCCATATTTTATCAGCCTACTTATATATTTTGAACCCTGGTTTATCTCCTCCATCGTCATCATCTGCTTGGCCTATCATCCACACTCACTTGGTGTTTTACCATGTCCTAGAGGTACTGCTATGATGAGTGTTCCTATTAGATAGCCTCATGTCCACATTATGTCATGAGTATTTCAACCATTAACGGAACTAGTTGCTTCCCTTTATACCACTCCTTACTCCAAGAGGAGTTTTCTTTAATCTCTTTTCAGACTCCTTAACTTAGAAAATATTGCTGAGTGAAAATTTATACTTTATGCTTGTAAAAGTACCTAAAGTGTCATCTACAAAGTATAATTTTAGCCTTTTTACTATGATAGACTATTTATGAAAAATGAATAGCTTAGTCTAATATGGATAGGAGGTTCCCCCTTGTATACGTTTATCTCTTTTGCGAGCTGGGGGGACAACTTTACGAAAAAGAAACTTATAAAAGGAGAATCAAGGGAACATCTATTTTAATTTTTCATCCATTGGTAGCATCAGTTGTGTCACCCTTGAACATGGCAATTGTCTGCCTCATTATCTTACAGTTGGGTTTTAGCTTTCCTAGGATTCATATAATCCATATAAGTCTCTTTATTCCTTTGTTTGGTTACTCTTCCAGTCATATGGAGTGTGCCCCAATGCTTCTTTCATATTTGCATGATATTAGATGGTGCTCATTAGTTATGTTTCTAGGTCACTCTTGTGTCATGTTGCTATGTTTTGAAGTAATGTATCAGCATATGTCAGCCATCTTCGATAGAATGTTGACCATTTTGAGTCGGTCTTCCTTGTGTCAACTCTACTTCATCGCTTCATGACTTCATCCATACATCACATCATCCTCGACTATTACATTTTGATTGATGGGGGGTACATTAAGGCCCTAATTCAATGGATCTTCTCCTGTCGACTCCAGTATATTATTCATGAGCTTGATCTAGGAACCAGTAGTACCTTGAAGCTTGTAATCCTTAGTTGTGGGCTTTCTCGCGATCGACGGTAGGTTTACATCATTGACTCCTAATTGGTTGAATTCATTATTCTTCGATGTAATCTCATTCATTCACACTTAGTGGACTATACTAAGTTCGTTGGGGTCCATCTTCCTCATTGGTGGATTACCTCACGTCTATTACTAGTCTATCTCATTGGTTGTCAATCAGACTATTTCTACCTTTGCTCGACTTCAGCTCATTTATTCGCATGAGTAGATTATTAACATTGGGGTTATGTTGAAAACCCTAGGTTAGGGCCATCCCGCTCTTATATGCCACCCTTCCTAGGTTGCGTTGGATTTATGTATCATTTTTGTACTTTGAGGGCTATCTGAGACACTTCTCCCTCCATCATGTGTACATAGTCCCATTGATGTATAACGTGACATATATCCACAATTTTTCGTAGTGGATATTCTATTTTCATTAAGTCACATAGATCCATCATGTATGTCTGTGGTGGTCATGTCCTAGTTATTAATATCATGGATCTGAAGTATATGTTTGTTGTCCATGTTTAATATTTTCTTCTAACCGAGCATGGGTATGTCCTCCTCAAGGATATTGTCTTCATAGTTGAGACCTATACTTTAGTGTTTTTTGATCCTTGATCCTGGCTCTAATTCCCCACTACCACTGAGACCTATGATTTTTATTATAATGTATTTTTACCATCAGCTACTCATTCTCACCTCATAGATTAGGGGGCATCTGTTACCAGCCAATTTTTCTACCCGTACATCACTGACCCCTATCCCTCACTGCTTGATGATTTTTTCCTAGTAGGAGGGGCTCATTTTCTTAGTTTTGAACCTTAAGTCATGGGCTAGGAGGATTATGCACGTGGCCCATGGGCTTCAGTCGCTACTAGGTCATCTTGTCCCCATGCATTAGGCCTTAATCCATCAGTTTGGAGTCAATGGTCAAGGGAACGTTCTAGATTCACTAGGTTCCTAGGAGTTGATCTCGATTACTCACTGATTCGAGTTGGCCAGGGCTCATACATTAGATGTTTCTCTAACTTCTCATCATCCTGAGCATCTACATTCATCCTCAAAAGAACTTTCATTCATATATTTATGTTGTATCATTTGATAGGGTCAGGCTAGTAATAATTTTAGTTCCAGAGAGCGCCATGCTGCTACTGAGAGCTTGACACCCTATTTTTATCTTTCCATTTTCTTAAGAGCTTGTAAGGTCTCATGCTATAGGAGAGTGCTCTTCATACTCTTATCTAGTGGGGAAACTTTGTTGAATCGCAGAGAGTAGAAGATGGAAGTAATGCATCAAAGGAGAATTTTATATACTATGAAGATATATGTTTCCTTCCTGTTTATGATTGTATGTTTAGATCTTGAAATTGTTTTATGATATCATTCATCTAACGATATTTTGAGGAATACCAATTGTTGTCTTTTTATGGTGGTGACTATGTGTAGGTATTGAGATCATAGGTAGAGTATATAGATTGCTCGTGTGGAGTGCAATGGATCAACATCGAACTCAAGATCTGTCCCTGAACCATGAGGAGGCAGGGTAACTTCTTCTTCTTCATATCATTAAGAAATTTCATGAGTGCTCGTGGACCATAGTGAATTTGGAATCTAGGATGTATTCTTGATTATGCTTGTCTTTTCTGGTGATCTAATAGACACTAGGTCATAGCGAAACAAATCCTCGCAGTTTTTTATGCATACAAATATGGGTGGATGGATTCTCCCATATCATATTTTGCATACAAAACTACAAGGAGTTATTGCCCCATGACCTAGTGTCCCTTAGATTAAAAAAAAAAAAAAAAAAACAAGAATAGTCAAGAAGATATCCTATATTCAAAATTCATTATGATCCACAAGAAGTCATGAAATTTTTTAATGATACGAGGAAGAAAAGTATACCTTGCCTCCTCACAGGTCAGGGATGGATCTTGAGTTCGATGTCCATATTTTGTGCTTCACACGAGAGATCTATCCAATCTACGTATGATCTCATTACCTACACATAGTCAGAACCATATAAAGACAACAAGTGATATTCCTCAGAAAATCATTAGATGAATGATATTATAAAACAATTGCAAGGTCTAAACATACAATCATATACAGGAAGGGAACATAGATATTAATTAATATATAAAATTTAATTTTGATACCTTACTTCTAGTTTCTCCCTTCTACGATTCAGTAGAGTTTCCCCACTAGATAAGTGTATGAAGAGAATTCTCCTATTACATGAGACCTCACAAACTCTCAAGGTAATGGAAAGATAGAAATAGGGTATCAATATCTCAATAGAAGCATGGATCTCTCTGGAACTAAAATTACAACTCAAAAATTATGTAACCGTCTCAAATGATCCAACATAAATATGTGAATGACAGGTCTCTAGAGGAAGAATGTAGAAGCTCACGATGACAAGAAGTTAAGGAAAATTCTAGTGGATCAGTCATAGCCAACTTGAATCAATGAGTAATCAAGCTCATCTCCTAGAACTTACTGTATTTAGAAGGTTCCATGGACATTTGGCTCCAAAATGATGGATTAGATCCTGAAGCGTGGGCACAAGAGGCCCTTGTAGCAGCTAAAGCCCCTGGGCCATTGGCATAAGCGTGATAGCCTCCGAATCATGGTCATAACTAAGAAAATAAGTCCCTCATGCTAGGAAAAAATCATCAAGAAGTGAGGGCTAGGGGTCACTTATGTAGGGGTCGTAACATAGGATGATAATAGATTTCCCCTAATGTATGAGGTCAAAATGAGTAGATGATGGCCAAAATAAATTATAAGGAAAATTAGAGGTCTCAGTGGAAATGAGGAAGTAGAACCAGGATCACAAATAAAAAATAACTGGATTAAAGGTCTCAATTGTGAAGATAACATCCCCGAGGCAAGCATATCTATGCTCCATCATAAGAAAATATTGAACATGGCCGCCAAAAATACAATGTGTATCCATGATATAAACGATTAAGACATGGCCATGACATACATACACAACGGATCCATGTGACTCATTGGAAAGAGCATAGCCACTACAAAAAAATCATGGATATATGACACAATATACATTGGTAGGACTATGGAAACATAACAGATAGAGAAGTGTACCCGATATCCTTCAAAGCACATAAATGATACATACCTCCAACACAACTTAGGAAGGGTGGAATATAAGATTGGGATGTCCCTGACCAAGGGTCTTCAACATAACCCCGATGGTAAAAATATACATATGCGAATAGATGAGCTGAAGTCAAGCAATGGTAGAGATCGTCTGATTACCAGCCTATGAGATAAACTAGTAACAGATGCAAGGTAATCCACCAATGAGAAATATGGAATCAAAGGTACCTAGTATAGTCCACTAAGTACGAATGAATGAGCTAACATCAAACACCAGTGAACTCAACCAATCAGGACCCAATGATGTAAACACATTGTCGATTGTAAGGAATCCTGCCGCTAAGGACTACAAGCTTCAAGGTACTACTGGTTCCTAGATCAAGCCTCTATATAATGAGTTGGAGTCGACAAGAGAATATCCATCGAAGGAGGGCCTTAATGTATCCCCCATGAATTGACATGAAACAGATCAGGATGATGTTATGGATGGATAAATTCAAGAAGAGATGAAGTAAAACTAACGAAGGGATGGCCAACTCAAAATGGTCAACAAGCTACTGCAGATGGCCGACATAAGCTGAGACTTCCCTTGAACACATAATGACATGAAACAAGAGTGACCTAGAAACATGATTAATAAGAATTAGTGGAATTTTGAGGTCTAAAATAGGCCTCCTAAGAAAAATGTACAACCAAAATAAAATTTATAACAACAAATAGGATTCAAGATGATGATGTCAACCATGGGAGATGATTCACCATTCTTTAAGTAAAGGGGTAAGAAGATTAAAAAATAATGAAATAATAAAAATAATTTTTCAACTTGTATTTTAAACTTATCTCCCAAGGTTTCTACTCAAATTTCGAGTAGGAGTACTCATTGGATGAAAAATTTAATTAATCATCCAAGGTGTACTCATGTCACATACTTTCAATGGACCCTGCTACATGAAAAATGAGAAATACATGAAAAAACGTGGTTGTAATCATGTTTTTAATGTATTTCTCATTTTTTGGGTAGCACGGTCGATCCAAAGTATGCAATATGGGTACCCCTTAGATGAGGAATTAAATTTTGCATCCAATGAGTACTCCCGCTCAAAATTAGAGTAAAACATTTTGGAGATAAGTTGAAAATACGAGTTGAAAAGTAGTTTTTTTCTTTTTTCCCTCTAAAATTTGATGATTTCATAAAATATTATTTTATTATTTCCACTATTATTTTATAATTTCCTTAGGAGGCCCATTTTAGACCCCAAAATTCCCCTAATGGCACCATGTGATACCATGCCAAGATGCAGAAGGCATCGATGCATGCTCTATATGACTGAAAGGGTAACCAATCAAAGGATTTAAGAGACTCATTAGGATGGTATGACTCCTAGGAAACCTAAAAACCCAACTGTAAGATAATGAAATAGATAGGTTCCATGTTCAATGGAAATGCAATTGATGATGCCAATGGATGAAAAATGAAAATAGATGTTCCCTGCCTTCTCTTTTTATAAGTTCCTTTTTCTTAAATTTGTCTCCCATAGACTAGGGTATTCCTTTTTTGTACCTAGTCTATCATAGTCCAAAAAAGGGTTAAAATTATACTATGTAGATGACACTTCAGGTACTTTAACAACCGTGAAGTAGACAAGTTCACCTAACAATATTTCTTAAGTTAAGGAGTATGAAAAGAGATTAAAGAAGACTCCTCCTAAAGGAATGAGTGACATAAAGTGTAGAAACTAGTTCCAGTAATGGTGGAACTAATTATGATATAAGGTGGGCACAAGAATCGCTAATAGGACCACTAATCACAACGGTTCCTCCAGGACATGGTAAAACATCAAGTGAGTGCAGGTAGTAAGCGAAGCAAACGATGATGATGGAGAAGATAAACCTAGGTTCAAATTCTAGAAGTAGCCTAGAAAAAGTGGAAATTGAAAGTGATAAAATGTGGAATCCTCCTAGGATATGGCCAAAAAATATATGAAGAAGAGGACATGAGGCTCAAATTAGAAGCTGTTGCGGATCAAAAGGAGGAACTCCAAGAGATAATAAAAATGACTGCATGAACACCAACATACTAAGAGGGTGGTAACTAGGGAATCCATGAATGAGTAAGATCTACCACAAAATGTTGACATGCATAAAGGAAAGAGGCTAAATTCACAACTTGAAGGGGTCAAACCTATGACATAAAAATAGTGATGATGGTCAAAATGCGAAATCGGCGAAAATGACCTACCCCTATATGGCAGTTCAAGAGAAATGCACCTATGGTCCAATAGATGTCACAATATAAATTCCACCATGTCCAGTAAAAGCCATCTAAAAAGACTAGACCCATGGTTAAATAACATAATGTGAGAAATAATCATGGATGAGGGAAAAAAAAGACCATACATTTTGGCTTTTTTTTCAAAATTTTATAATTTTTTTGGATTTTTTCCATAAATAAGGCATGATAAATACTTGCTTCACACACTAAATCAAAAAGGGAAAAAATCATCACGCACTTATTTATAGTATGTACAAGTGCAACAAAGTCTGCTAGGTCACGCTAAAGTGTGCCCACAGTCGGGTACATGCCAAGGGTTTCTATACGCGAAATTATGGGAAGAAGAGGCCATATGATTCACTAATGTAAATACATGCCAAATGAGGTCAATAGTATTCATCTGGAAAATTCGACCATGCTAGGGACAATATAACATAGTCATACTTTCAAAATAACTTGTGGACATAAAGGAGGATCAAGAAATAATGGAGATACAAGACGCTCGTCAACAGGTGGTGAGGAGTTGGACGATTCAATGGAAATTTCAGTATTCGAATCCCAAGACTTGACTCGGTCCATGGGTGGTAGTTACAAGGAAGGTCAAGGATATGCCCCTTGGGTCGATTTAATATGTCGAGATATACATGTTCCAAATCTAGGAGATTAGAGGAAAAAAGATGTGTAACCCCCCTATGATTATCAGTGGATATATCCATGATATCCAAGTTGAATAACTAGGGAGGCTCGTCATCAAGGGAGTCATATGGAACAAGTAGAGGGGCGAACCATTTGGGAAAAATAACTTGATCACATTCCATATTGGAATGGAGTAACTGACCAGCTTCGAGAGGTACTGATGGGACTATCGGAGAGGCAATATCTTCCACAATATATTGCGGAGGGTGCTCACTTGATTGATCATATTCTATAAAAACGGGCGACCCCACCAATGGATCAAGAGGTCTATGGGGTCCACAGGTGTTAGAAGAGATATAATACATAGGAGCAGTTGTAGGAGATGAGGGAGCGTTGGGTGGAGGTAGTTGAGGAAAACCCACCATAAAAGTGGAACTTTTGAAAAGTCCTGCTCCAACACTCTAAAATTGACCGGGATGGTCCCCCACAAGTGGTACAATATTTCCAATGGCGGAAATATTGGTCGATGGAACAAAATAGTCAAGATGGTCAATAGAGATGATCTTTCCTTCACGGGGAAAGCAAAGTAAACGAAACATGGATGACACTACGGTAGACATGGCATAAAACAAACTTCATCCAGAGAGCAGGTTATAATATAAAGGAGTCTCAATGACTTTGATGTTGACATATACTATTTTACCTCCTAACTCGATGGAAAAAATGTGAGACGACCCCCTTAGGAATGAAATCATGACCATGAAATCCTTGGAGAGTGGTATTAGATATTGTGAGAGCCAGAGAGCCTACAACTTTCCAAAAACATATGGACATATAACAGGTGGAAGAGCCCTCATCTACTAAGGTGTGATGGATATTCGTTATGGAAACCCACAATATAATCTAAAAATAAATTTTATGAGCAAGACAAGGAGCGACTTTCTAGGAATTTAAAGAAACTACACCAAAGTAGGATGGGTCAGCTCCACCGATGGTAGACAACAGGTTTTTGTGTTGTTGAGGACAACTTTGCAAGGCCTCCAAATAAGACATGGCACAAGGCGTGTGGGCTAGATATTAAACAATACTATAGTGTTGAGTGGATGTGGCGGAAGGGTTTTGTGTTGTATTACGTAAAACACCCTAGGGGGAGTGATAAATAGGTTACATGGGCATATATATAGTGAGTGGTACAGTGGAAATAGGTCGAGTGGGTGAGTCTTTGGGAGGAGAACTCGACTGACTCAGGAGAATCAGATGACTTACCTCGCGTGGTCACATTGACATCTTCTTTGCACATAAAGACATCTGAGTTGTGAGGGGGATGGGAATATGACCCCTCATTCCCTATTTGCATAGGTCTAGTAGGTTTAACAACCATTTTTTGATGGGGTTGTGCAGGGAATGGATGAGTTAAAACTACAGGCTGTTGAGACGAAAATAGTGAGAGGAGCCTATGAACTTCATCCATTCGAGGACACTCATGAGTAAAGTGATTTCCCTAACAAATTTTACAAGTGAACTTGAATTTTCGACGAAGCTCATTGGTACCCCCTCCCTGAATCTCAGGGTTTGGTTTAGGCTCCTGGGCAGTTTGATTTTGTTGTTTATTTTTTCCGTTGTTCTTATTCTTTTTACCACTAGTTTGCAAGTTTTTATTTGATTGAGTGAAATTCACAGTAAGAAAATTGGTGGACTATGTTAGTAACCTATAAATATAGGATTCATAATTTTGACTAGACTAATGGTAATATTGTAAATATCTACATACTTTTCCTTCCGCAAGTTGTATTCTCATATTTTGTAAAAAAATAAAAAAATAAAAAAATCAAAAAGAGGGTAAAAATTCCTAAAAGAAAAATCAAATAACTTAGAAAAATTAGTATACCCCTAAAGAAAAAGATGAATAAAACATGAAATTTTGCAAGTATAAATGCCACTACTTTTACCTTTTGCAGTTGATTATGGCAGAGTGTCAATAAATGCCATAATCTGTGATGAGTTGAACCATTTAATCTTGACTTGTCGTTTTTCAATTTCAAATGTTGTAGATAGAAAATAAACAATTGTCATATAGTTTAATCATGACAATTCATTAGTTAGGTAGAGAAATAAAGAATCCAACAGTTTAACTGGATTCTTGGATGCAATAAGTGTAGAGTTAGATAGTTTACTGCTTTCAAAAAAGAATAAAATGTTGTATGGTTTCTAGTTCAAATGCACCCGATTAAAAGAGAAGGAAAAAAGGTTAGAAGATAATGATTGGGTAGGTAGAAGAAGGTGAGAGAAATCAATGTAAATATATTTCATCAGGCAACAAATAACTAATTTCCCCTCCCCATAGCAATTTGATATTCAAGACTATCAGTCAAAGAGGCTCAAGGCATTTCCTTGACTTCTGTTGGGACTGGACCCAAGGCTCAATGACTGATTAGTTGAAAATGTTAAGTTTCTATATTAATCCCATAAATTTTCATCATTTACTCCTTCATGCACTCATCACCATTTAACTTCATAAGTGAGAATCCTTTTCTTACTTAAATATTACTTAAAGGCCCATTTGAATAACTTCCTACATATCATGAAGTTTAAAACCCTCAAAATGACATTTTATCCTAAGTTGAAGTGATTAATTTATGATAATAAAGATTTTCTTTAAAAATCTACTTTTCTTACTTATATTTATGTATTTTGAGTTTCCACTATCCGCTTTGTCATATTAACTTTAACTTATTTATTAATTCCCTCGAAAATAACCCTCTCCTATTAATATAATTCCCTTTATTAAATAGCCTCAAAAACCCATTATTATAACTTTATCCAAAGTTTATTATCCCCACATGTTTTAATAAAAACCCACAATAAACCACCTTTGGCTAAAAATATCATCATTCAAATATCCCGCTCCTTATAGTTTTGGACAGTTCAAATAGTCTAAAAACTATATAATATAATAAAAACACAAAGAAAATCTTTAAACATATTTTATATGTTTAAAAAAAAAATCCCGAAGTTAATCTAAGCTAAACTTCACAAAACCTATCATTCTGTTAATATTTCCCCTTTCCCGATTACCCCTAACCTAAGGTTAAAGATTTACTTTTTCATACTATGCGAAACCTGATGTTTCGTATAAATCTCAAACCTTGGTTAAAACCTTTTAAACGCCTCTCATCCACTTTATTCAATGAAAAAACCCTTTTTTATACACATAAACCTTGTTAAATCCCTCCTCACCGTTGGGTTTAATACCAACCATCTGATCATCTTCCCTATCGCGTTGAATCCCAACTGTCTGATCATCGTACCATTTAAATCTAACGATCCACGCTCAATGCAATTGCTTGACTTCATATCCCATATTTCCCCCATCGCGTTGAGTAATAGCCATTTGATCTTCAATATCTTTTTAATCCGATGGTCAAAATCAAACCCGATAACTCATTGACCCCACCCCCACCATTTCCCATCACATTAATTTATAACCATAGAACTATACCTTACCAGATCAATGGCTTATGTTAAAATGCCCTGGCGCCACTTCTTTTACCCTGCACCTTCGAATTAAATCTCCATCGTTCGCATCGCAGAGTCAGATCCAAGGACGCAGATCCAATATCGTATAACACAAGTAATCGACCCAAGTTTTGAAAAAGTCGCGCAATAAAATCTGTTTCCCAATACCACCCGATGCTACATGTCCCCTTTTCATTCGATCAAATTCCAAAAGGTAAATACAGCTTACCACTCCAAAGCAACGCAAAAACCACCAATTCCAAATTAAAACCGCTCCCACCATTAGTACATACCTGCAATAAATGTAATGAATTGTGATAAGACATAAGGTTTTACCTTAGTGTTTTATTTTTTTCATAGCATTTGCGCATATTACCATAGAGAACCCTTTGATATCGTTGCAGAGCCTCCTGATGCCATTGCCAAGCTTTTTTTGAACCTGTAAGCCATTTTCCTGCCGAAATTCAATTCAAAAGACTACTCACGCCTTCTACCAAGAAAATTCGACCGAATTGAAGACTGTTACAGACCAAGAACCCCTAGCGACTGCAACCATACTCGTCAAAGGTATTTTTCATCAATCCAACCTGCAAAAAGTTCTCAATTCAAAGGACTAATAGACCAATTAGACTTCCATTACTTAAAAAAAAATCTAAATTGTCCATTTTAGAAGTCCCTAAACTTTCAAAATACAGGAGAAACCCTATCAAATTTTTCCTAGAATCCGCCATTTCAGATTTAAAAGGTTCTTAACCATTCCAAGACAATTTTAATTGATAAAATTGATTTGAGAGCCTCAAAGACTCCTTTTCTGGCCTTTTACATATAGTAAACCCTTTCTGTCATCCTGAAGCCCTTCTCAGACTCTGATTTTTGTCAAAGAACCTTTCAATTGTCTCTTATTTCTCAAAAAAAAACTGAGTAAACTGTGTAATCTTGTTCTTTTCATTCAAAATGACCAAGAAACAAGTCACCCCAAAATCTGAAGGTCCTAAATCTCATAGAAATACCTCTAGCAAGTTGCCACAGCCTGAACCTTCCAAAATCAATACGCCTATTCCTGTTGTCACTTCAAAAACAATTGAAGTAGTCAGACCAGTTCAACCACCCATAACCACTGAAGAAAGTAGCTCATTGATTGATGTGGATTATAGAATCTGTGAACCATCAGTAGAGTTCAACTTGCTAGAAGTCCATAATTGGTGTTTTGAAAAGTTTGTGGAGAAAGTTAAATATGATGTATCCATTTGGGACTCTAAATTTCCAAACTACATAGTCTCTATCACTCATTAGGCTCTGAATTTCATCAAATTATATCAGTTGTATTATCTTCCAGATCAAAGGTGCATGGTTAATAAAGATAGGGAATTATTGTTTTATATCAATGCTGATTCCATTAATGCTATGCTGCAAATGAGCCATGACCCCATAGTAGTTTCACTGTCAATTGAGGATTTGACCCAGCTCTACTTGGATTTATATTTTCCTACCATATTCAATACATTTCAGACCTTTTGGCCAACTCATATTGATATCACCAAAGTAAATCCACCCTATGATACCTTTGATTTCTCTAAGGGTACAAGAAAGATTATCTCTATGCTATCATTTATTTTGGGATATGATAATGATGAATTTACCGATGTTTCCATTTTGGGTTTCCTATCTACATTGTCTCCTGGCAAGCCTCCATCAATAATCTTAAATTTTGCTAAGCTCATTGCAGAAAACATGCACTATCAATTGAAAAAATTACCAGAGGAAGGGGTATTTAGATATACATCATATCTATTACATATTTTCTTATACTATCAAGCAGAAAAATTCCCTATTGATTTACAGAAAGTGGATCTAGAAGGGAAATTACTTTCAGTAGTGTTTTGGACATCTCTTTTAAGGAAAGATAACAGTGAATACACATATACAGATTTCAATGATTTGTTTATGATACTAGCTATGAACTTGTTGAATAAGGCAGAAACTCCAAGAATAAATGAAGAAACCAAAAGGATTTTATAGTTTTCTGAGAATTATAAAGTAGGGGATTTGTATTTATATAAGAAACATACAGAGATAAGAGTATATGGTGCACCCTTGGCTCCATACAAATTACCAAAATTTGTTACTACTAGAAGCTTTTCCTTGGAATACTTAAGACAGATATTAAATGCATATGCAATAAACTTCATGGCTTTAAAGAAGAAGAACCAATTCAAACTCAAAAATCATATTGGTCCATTTATAGTTAACAACAGGGAAGATATGAAAGAGATAACTATAAAATCAAAAGAGTACAAGTTCCAAGAAAGCTTCATGTGGAACTATGACCCCCGGGATATTTTGAGAACTATCAGGGTAAAGTGAAAGTTGACTCCTTTCCTACATGAGTCAAAGCCACAGATTGAGAAATTTTCCAATCCGATTGAATGGGAGCCAAATACTTTGATTGATGATGATGCACAGGGAATGCATAATGTTGATACATAGGGAATGCACAATGTTAATACAGAGGGAACACAGGTGAATAATGCATAGGTGACTACAATTGATAAAGAAGCATAGGTATCTCAGAAAATAAGCAGAAAAGAGGTCAGCTATACTGTAGAAACCATCACAGACAAGAAATTTAAAACATCTTATAGCAAGAGACCCAAATTGAACACTAAAGAGAAGGATAAAGAAATAAAAATTGATGATAATAATGGTCAGGAAACTGATGATGAGGAGATAATGATAATAACTGAAACACTTAGAGAACTTAAAAAGAGCCAAATTGAAACACAGGATAAAGATACAGTGATGGTTGAAAAACAAACTGATGTAGAAATTCCTTCTTCCTCAAAGGAAACTGATAAAAGAGATTCAGACATTCAGACAAAATTCAGGAAAATGAGGGAAAGGAATGAAGAAATAAAAAATGAAGTATATTCCAAATTTCTCAAAGAGAAACCAGGAAATAAGGATAGAATTCTCACTGCATTTGATTATTCTTCCAAAAAAATGATAATGTCATTCTCGAAGCCTATAGTGGCTGATCCCAAGACAGTTGCAGATTATTCAAAGATAGATTTGGAGGTAGATGCTGAGATAATTCATGAACTTGATCAAATTGAGTTCCATATAAGCAATACAGAAATGTTATATTAAAAAATAGTCAACAAAAAAATGAGCGCTAGCATGCTACAGAAAACTGTGACAAATCTGTAAACACAAATGAAACTGGACAAAGCATCTCTGCATGCCAAAGAGTTGAGAATCAAAGCTTTAGAGGATTTGGTAATTGAAGCTGGAGTAGATCCAGCTAATGTTGAAATTGAAAAGGCTTTGATAAAACAGAAAAATGAAGATATTGTTGCCCCAAGAAGGAAACTCAAATTACCTCAGAGTGAACATCCCAAAGCCAAAGATATCCCTCAGCAAAAGATAGAGAATGATGAATTAAGTTAGCTGGTTTTAAAGATGACTGCTCAACTTAAAGAAATGGAAAACCAGACTGAAGCTTTAATGAAGGAAAATGAAGCTTTGAAAAAGGCTAAGGAAGTCATTCCCACTGTCATTCCAATAGTGACTATTGTTGTACCATCCACCTTAGCAGAAAATATAACACCTAAAGGAAAATTGACAACTGCAGTGTCAATTTCATCAAAAAATATTTCTGCTGCTGCATCTTCTAACACACAGGTACAAACAGGGACAAAAACAGGAGCCACAGATCTAGTAAAATCCATGGAGGAAATTACTTTTAAGAATGATGATATTAAAAATTTGAAAAAAGAAAATCAAAACTTGGAATCTGCCTATAAATATGTTGTTATAACTTCCAAGGGTCATGAGCAAAGAGTCAAATCTTTAGGAGAAAGGGTGATGATCCTCCAAAAGGAAGTGAATCTCACTGATCAAGTTTCCTACATTAAAAATTATTTATGGACCAATATCATTGAAGGCATTCACTCACAATGGCCTTCTATTCAGATCATTTATGAGCAGAAAGAGTTGCTATAGGTTGTAATTGCAGAAATTGATCAAACAAATAAAGAACTTGAAAATAAGCCACCACAAGCTATCTAACTCATAGCATTTTTGAACAACAAGAAAAGGGAAGAATTAGAAGAGTTGAAAATTGCTAACAGAATAGAGGCCATCCTTCAAATCAGAAAATTCCTCACCAAAATAAAGATTATGAATAATCTAGAAGAAAAGTGTGATACTATGAACATATCAATTGCTAAATTCAAGACCAAATATGACCTGCTGCAAAAATCAGGACTTCCAGATATCCATGGATTTAATGAGAAATTAATGGTGCAAAAGGACTATGACCAGAAAATTAGATCTTATACTAAAGAGCAGGTGAATAAACCTTTACCACAAGGATCTCCATGTGGTAAACTGGTTTTGCAATATTTTGAGAAAGTTTTAAGTTTTTTTTTTTTTTTTTTTTTTTTTTTTTATAGAATGAAATCAAACATATATTCATTGTGAAACCAAAATTTTCAAAGTATGCTGAAGCAGATGAAATTTATAGAAAGCTAAGGAATATGAAGATTCCTACTACTGATTAGTGGCAATAATTCATAGATTTGATGTGAATTTGGCAAACCAGTGCAAAAAATTACACATGAAAGCAAAAATTTACTATTTCCTCAAGATGAAAAATCAGTGGTTAAAGATTATCAGTGGTCAAAGTGTATCAGTGAAAACCAAAGTTACTGTTGGTTATTTTTAATTTACAGCAGTAAACAGTGAAGAAACAGAGTAAAAGAGTATCAAAGAAGAATGTGGAAGAGGAGGAGTATACTACAAGTCATCTTCCACAATATATTTTCCCAAGTGCCAGCAATACTTCTAGAAAGACAAATAATTTGTTTGATTAGATAAACTGTTATATTTTTCTTGTAAAAGAGGAAAATTTTCCCATCTATTTTGCAGTTATCCCTCTTCTTATTTAATAATTCCTATTTTCTCTTGAGATATTCTCTCAAAATTTTGAGATATTTTGTAAACAACTTACTTGTATAAATACTTCATTCTTCGAAGTATTTTGGGGTGGAATAAAATTTATCAAGACTGCTACAGTAATTTTGGTGGATATATTGAATTTTGTGTGCGTCAATCAGTAAAGCAGTAGATTGGAATTAAGATTAAAGACATCATAACTTAGGATTCTTGTGCTGACCAGATAAGTCTAGTTTTTTCCTGTTTTCACTATTTTATCTTCCAAAAGTTTTCATACATTCATTTTAATGTTTTCTGTCTTAAATGATTAAAAATGAAAGCTTAAACAAGATTAGTGATAAAAAGCTCCCTGTTTTTTACTAGTTGTTCATTAGTATGTTTTCTGCTTGATAGCCGGACTATATAATTCTTAAATGCTCTTAGTCCCTGTTTGATCCCCACCTTCAATATTCATTTTTGTAAGCTAAGGATTCTTAATTTCCCTTTTGTTCAAATTTCACCCATTTCATCAAAATGCCTATATCAAAACCCTTTGAAGGTCATCTACCCTACCCTTAGTATATTTGCTCTTTAGATCTTATTTCCCAGCTCTGCTTGCCTAGAAAGTTGACTCCATAGCCCAATGGTCTGATATATCCCGCTGTGGTTTATCTTGAAGAATATTTTATTCCCACCAAACTTTCAAAAAAAATCCCACTGTCCAATAATACCTAGCCTAAAATCTTATAACCAATCAAGCTAAATCTTGAGGAGAGATCCCTCTCCGGAATTTGGGAAGGCTAGATCCCGAATTTCAAAAGAGGTTCTTGGTTACCCCTAGTTTTCTTCAAATTTAAATTCTCATCCCACAACCTGAGAATTACTAGGGTGATAATATACTGGCGACCATACTGGGGAACTAAACACTCTCCAGTTTTAAGTTTAATCTTGAAGGAAGATTTTTAAACATATATTTTCTAATTTAAGGTTGAGTTTAAAGATTGCGAGTATTTAAAAAATAATCATTTTGGCTCCAAAGAGAGTCTATTATACTAGATCCAACCCTGATCCCAACCCTGCAGATATAGTAGACAATCTGAACTAGATAGGAAAAATGAAAAAACAAATTGTTAGTTCAGAAACTAAAGTACCCCTGAAAAGAGCTGATTCTTTACCCAAAGAATTAGTAAGCTTATGAGATATTGAATTTTATTTGAAGTTTGAAAAATATATTTAGAACCAAGTCTGAAACTGATTTAAAGGAAATTGTTTTAGATCCTTTTTTTATTTCATTTGTGAATGAAAATCATAAAGTTATTTCAGCACCTATTAAATCAGGCAAAACTGAAAGTCAAAGTCCATTAGAGAGGGTAAGTGTCACAAAAGTTAAATACATTGATGAAGCTATAAAGTTAGAAATTTTTTTGTCTCAATTTAAACCTCCAATTTCTCAATTATCCACCACCATCTTCCCAGCAGCAAATTCTACTCTGTATGTTGCCACCTCATTTACAGATTCCACTATGAGTTCACCCCCAGAGCCTATTAGTCTTGAGTTGCCTTTGCAGCCTAGGATCATATATTCATCATATACACAATCCACCACTAGTTCATCCACAAAACCATTCATCCCTACGCTACCCTTGCAGCCTGAAGTAGTATTTCCATCATTCACTAAATCCATTACAACCACCACCATAATCCCTAACCATACCATTTATTTTTCATCTCCTTTTCCAAGCTCTTTAAGTACATCCACTGTTGTAATCAACACTATCCCTGCCACTACTATTCTACCTCCCATTTTATCAAAAATCCAAGCCATGGCAGCCAGATATGCTCCCTTGGTCTTACCTCAAAATCTCCATGACATGCCCCAAAATTACCAAAAGGATATCCCATTGTTTGATAATTTTTCACAAATTACTGCACAACAACATATCGCAAGAATGAATGATTTTTGGGAAATTTATGAGATAGATGAGTCTGATGTCAGAATGAGGTTATTTGCGCAAAGCTTAACTGGAGAAGTAAAAACATGGTTTATAAATTTAGGTGTTGTTACTATAGCAGACTTAGTTGCATTCCATAAAGTTTTCCTAAATAAATGGGAAAAAAAGAAAAATCCCTTACAAATATTATCTGAGCTTGATGTTGTTAAGAGAGCCCCCAATGAGTCTATCCAAGATTTTTGCACCAGATACAATAGTATTTACAATTCTATTCCTACAGACCTTAAGCCCACTCCATATTTCGTGCTGCTCAAACTCCCTGATTTTTTTGATGTAGACATGGCCTATCGACTCAAAGAAAGGGATGCAAACACCCTAGAACAAATGCAACTAAATGTTGTTGGATTAGAAATCAATATCCTTGCCAGAAAAGCCAGAATGAGAAACGAGAGGAGGGTTAATATCAAAGAAGAAGTTAAAACTTAGATGGTAAATTTTATTTTATTAACAAAACAATAGAAAAATTAGTTGAGAGACTAGACCACATTTAAAGAAAACTACAATGGGAGAATCAATCCCAAATCAGGAATCCCAACTACATGAAAAACAAAAATCCTAGGAAAGATAAAGAACCCTCCCCAGATCAGAACATAAGACCCCAATTCCAAGAAAAAATTGCAGAGAGTTCACAAAAAAATGTTGAGGATGAGGAAGACATCAACATAGTTATGGGAATAGATGAAAAAAAATACAATTTTACTCACTCAGGAGGACCAGGAACTCTTTGAGCTACAACACTTCAAAGTGGAATTTGGTGAATCCTTCGACTAAAAGCAAGGTTATGACTTCACAATCAATGAAATTCATAGCCAATATAACCTTAGGAGCAAGAAAACCAATGAGCCTTATACAAAGAATAATGCTCCAACCCAACAAAGCCAAAATAAAGAGAATATTGGGGCTCCCAAAATTATTTTTTTGCAAATTATTCCTAAAGAAAATAAACAAAATTCAAACCCAGGCAGTCCTGAAAAACAACATAGCCCAAAGATTGTATATACCACTGATGAGGTGGCTCAATCCTCTAAAGATGCCTAAAAGGCTAATACCACAAATACCACCAATTCAGCAAGAGTTAATGACCCAAAAAAGAATCCACCTGAATCAAAATCATCAAATCCTAAATCTTTTGCTGAGAATTCCAAATCTAATAAAGCATCTGCTAACACTCAAAATATTCCTGAAAAAACAATCAAAGATAGCAAAAACCAAGAAACTCAAACAGAAGATAAAAGAAAACCTCAAGCCAAAGATAAAACTGTTGACACACAAGAAAAATCATCCCAAACAATAGTTCCAAAAGATGAAATAATTCAAGCTATCAAATCTCAGTCGACATTTAACATGCAATCTGAAATATCCAAGTTAAAGATAGTTGTTCCCTTAGTTGAATGGGATAAAAATGACTTGTATAGATCTATTATTACTGAACCATTGAATGTAAATGAAAATGAAGACACAATTAATATGAGTGAAGATAGTCCTGAATTAATCTTTGGTCCAAATGTAGATGGTAAGCATTCAGATGGGTCACTGCCTCCATTTTATTCAAGTCTTACTGTACATGATCAGATATTACACAATGCTATGCTAGATAATGGATCTTCCCATAACCTAATGCTCAGAGCTATAACGGAAACCCTGAATCTAGACATAACCCGACCATATAAAGATCTATTTTCATTTGATTCATCTAAAGTCCAATGCATAGGATTGATTAAAGATCTATGTGTAAACTTGGACTAATATATTGGTAAAAGCATGATCACGGATGTTGTGGTAGCTGATGTCCCACCAAAGTATGGCATGCTTCTTTCTCACTCATGGGGAGAAGAGTTGTAGGGATCTCTACAACTTGACATGAGTTATGCCACTGTCTTGGTATTTGGACAACCCAAAAAGCTTTACAGAGAAACCTTAATGAATTTTGTGATTAGTAGTGCTGATAGACCTACCAATTACCCAATCTATTCAACTCCTACTGATCTTGATTCCTTTATTCTCCGTTACTATGATCATAATAACAACGAAACTGAACTCACTGATAAGAAGCTTAAAATAATGGATACTTACATTGGTCATGAGGCTATATGTCATTTGGATTTTGATGGATCAGTGAATAAATCAGGAGCTGGAGCTGGTGTATGGATTACCAACATTGAAACAAACCATTCGAAAGGGCATGCCTTTAGATTGAATTTCAAATGTACCAATAACATGGATGAATATGAGGCTTTAATCTTAGGTCTTAAAATCATTAGAAAATTGGGAGGGCAAAGAATATTGGTTATGGAAGATTCAGAGTTAGTTATCAAGAAAATAAACATAGAATACTCTGTTCACAATCCCAGACTAGCCAGATACGGGGACACAACACATGATTTGGTTGAAGATTTGTTAGAAAGCAAGTTTGCTATCATCCCTAGAAAACAGAACATGTAAGCCCATTTTTTAGCAACCTTTGCTAGCACTTGCGAATTTCCATTTTCACCATTAAAAAAATACACTGATGAAATCAAACATAGACCTATTGTCCAAGATAATGTAAAATACTGGCAAGTTTTCTCAGAAGATGAACAAATCTATCACTTTTTGAATAATGAATGAGAGTTTCAAAATTGCCAAATTGATAATGATTGTAATATAGATTCACCTTGTAACATAGATTCAAATTTTTTTCAAATAGATGATTTAGATGATTTAGATATACATAATTTTGATAGACCTACTATATTTACTCAGAGTGACATAGATGAATTGGAAAAAATAGATATAGAGGAAATGATGGAAGATGAACCAGATTTGATTTATTTAAAACATAACATTTTACCTAGGGGTTTGACTCCCCTAGAAGACCTTTTTTATTCCAATGATGTGCCCAAAAGGCCAAAAATGGAACCAGTCAGGTTTGATATAGAAGAGTATAACTTAGGTACAAATGAAAAGCCAAAAATGATCAAACTATCAAAATCCTTATCATTAGAAGAAATGTTAAATACATAGAACTTATGAAATAATATCATGATGTTTTTGCATTGAGTTATGAAGATTTGAAAACTTACAACAAAGACATAATTCAACATAAGATTCCTTTGAAATAAAATCAAAAACCTTTTCAACAAAAACTAAGAAGGATTTATCCAATCTTGTTACCTTTAATCGAGAAAGAAGTTAAAATAATGTTTGATGCACAAATAATTACACCAGTCAGGTATTCTAACTGGGTATCTAATTTAGTGCCCACCAGAAATAGAACAAGAGAAATTCAACTCTGTATAGACTTTAGAAATCTCAATAAAGCCTCCTTGAAAGACAATTACCCCTTGCCTAAAATGGATCATATTTTGCAAAGGGTGGCAGGTTCTTCAAGAATTTATTTACTAGATGGTTTCCCTGGTTATAATAAAATTCTAGTTCATAAAGATGATCAAACTAAAACTTCATTTACCACTCCTTGGGGCACTTTCATGTACGTGAAAATGCCTTTTGGATTGAAAAATGCAGGAGTTACTTTTCAGAGGGCCATGGATATTGCCTTTACTAAGGAGATCCATAAATTTTTAGTTATCTATCTTGATGATATTACTGTATTTTCAAAAAAAAATGACGAACACTTAGATCACCTGAGATAAGTCTTTATCAAGTGTAGAAAATATGGTATATCCCTTAACCCTAAAAATACTCTTTTCGGACTAGAAGAAGGAAAATTGTTAGGTCACATAATCTCCAAAGAAGGCATTAGAATAGACCCTGCAAGAATTGAAGCTATTTTAAACATTCAACCACCAAGAAACATAAAATAACTTCAAGAATTCTTAGGTAAAATAAATTTTCTAAGAAGATTTATCTCTAATCTGGCTGAAATCATAGAAGATCTCAACAATATGCTTAAAAAGGACTCTGCAATAAAGTAGACAATAAATTCCAAATAATCTTTTGAATCCATAAAACAGGCCTTAACAAAAGTACCAGTCCTCACCAGCCCGGATTATACAAAATATTTCATAATATTTTCCTTTGCATATGAACACACCATAGCTGCAGTTCTTTTGCAGAAAAAAAATCAAGGTTTTGAAAATCCAATTGCATTCTTTAGTAAAGCCCTCAGAGATGCACCTTTGAAGTACAATATAATGGAAAAGTAGGCTTTAGCCCTAGTTAAAGCCATCAAGGATTTTAGATTTTACATACTTCATTCACACATCATTGCATATGTCCCCAATGCAGTAATTAAAGATATCCTGACACAAGATAGACCTGATAGTAGGAGAGGAAAGTGGATAGCCACTATCCTTGAGTACGATCTGGAAATAAAACCAACAAAGCTCATTAAAGAACAAGTTTTAGCCAGATTGATGGCTAAATCAAATTGCATTGCTTTAGACATTAATTTCATTGCACAAATAGATGACTAGGAGGAGATGGTGACTCCATTGATCAGTGAGGCCTATCTAGACTCACCATCGTACTCTGATATTATCTGTGTACTAACAAATTTACAAGCTCCTCCTGGGCTAAGTAAAACCAAAGAAATATTCATAAAACAGAAAGCAATGAGGTTTTGTATCTTAAACAGTGCACTTTACTTGAAAGAAAATACTGAGATTTTACTAAATTATTTATTAAAATCTGAGGCTGAAAAAATTCTTGAGGAATTTCATGCAGGTGACTGTGGAGGCCACCTATATTGGAAGAGTACGGTTGAAAAAATACTGAGAGCTGGTTTTTACTGGCCAACTTTACTCTCTGATGTTAAATTTTTTTGTCACCTCTTGCCACAAATGCCAATTTTTTGAAGGGAAAAAGAAACTATTGCCTTTACCTCTTAAGCCTATATCAACTGAAAAGCCATTTCAACTATGGGGGTTAGACTTCATTGGTGAAATCCATCCTCCATATTCAGGCCAACATAAATGGATTTTAATTGCTACATATTACTTTACCAAGTGGATAGAAGCCATTCCTACTAGGAAAACCATTGATTCAATTATAATCTCATTTATAGAAAGTAATATTTTATCAATATTTGGATTCCCACATAAGATTATTACTGAAAATGAAGCTGCATTCAAATCCAAGAAAATGATTTCTTTTTGTCATAAATTCCATATTACCTTAGGTCATTCCATAGCATATTATCCCCAAGGTAATGGTTTAGTCGAATCATCAAACAAAAGCTTAATCAATATCATCAAAAAATTACTCCAAGAAAACAAAAAGACCTGGAACAAAAAGCTAGTCTATGCCTTATGGGCGGATAGAATTACCACAAAAAAGTCTACTGGAACTTCACCTTATTAGATTGTATATGGAGCAGATTAATTTTTCCCCTCTTCCTTTGGTGTTCTAGTCATGAAGATTATCCAGGAATCACACGTGGAAACAAATGATATTCAATGAAAAATCAATGAAACCATACATCTCCAACAAACTAGAGAAGAAGTTTATGAAAAATCACAAGTTTTACATGAAAAAATCAAAAATATTTTTGATAAAAGGGTTAAAGAAGATGATTTTCTCATAGGAGATCAAGTTTTGAGATGGGATTCATGAAGAGAGGATAAAGGAAAACATGGAAAGTTTTACTTTCTATGGCAAGGACCCTATGTGATATATGGTTATAGAGGTAATAATTCCTTTTTCAACAAGAATTTGGATGGAACTAGACTTCAAGAAGGACTAGTGAATGGTAGGATGCTGAAACACTACTATTCTTCAGAGTCACTCAACGTTTAGATTGATTTATTTTATCATTGTAAATATTCATTGCAAGTGTGTAGATTGGATTGGATATTTTATCTACAAAGTTGAAGCCCTAAGAGAAGGCCCTAAGATTTGCAGTATAAAATGTCATAAATATGAATTGTTGCAGAAAACATAAAACAATTACAGGATCACCAAAGTTAAAGATGAAGGCTACTGATCTCAGAGTTCTTGACATTCCACCAGGAAATGCCATCTCCAAGTGAAGCCGATGTTAGTAACCTATAAATATAGAATTCATAATTTTGACTTGACTGATGGTAATCTTGTAAATATGTACATACTTTTCCTTCTGCAAGTTGTATTCTCATATTTTGTAAAAACATAAAATAAAATAAAAATCAAAAAGAGGGTAAAAATTCCTAAAAGAAAAATAAAAGGACTTAGAAAAAATATTATACCCCAAAAGAAAAAGATGAATAATACATGAAAGTGTGCATGTTTAAATGATGCTACTTTTACCTTTTGCAGTTGATTATGGCAGAGTGTCAATAAATTCCATAATCTGTGATGAGTTGAACAATTTAATTTTGTTTCGTCATTTTTCAATTTCAAATGTTGTAGATAGAAAATAAACAATTGTCATACAGTTTAATCATGACAATTCATTAGTTAGGTAGAGATATAATCCAATAGTTTAATCTAGATTCTTGGATGCAATAAGTGTAGAGATAGATAGTTTACTGCTTTCAAAAAAGAATAAAATGTTGTAAGGTTGCTAATTCAAATGCACCTGATTAAAAGAGAAGGAAAAAATGTTAGAAGATAATGACTGGGTAGGTAGAACAAGGTGAGAGACATCAATGTAAATATATTTCATCGGGCAACAAATAAATAATTTCCCTTCCCCATAGCAATTTGATATTCTAGACTATCAGTCAAATATGCTCAAGGCATTTCCTTGACTTCTGTTGGGACCAGACCCAAGGCTCAATGACTGATTAGTTGAAAATGTTAAGTTTCTATATTAATCTCAGAAATTTTCATCATTTACCCCTTCATGCACTCATCACCATTTAACTTCATAAGTTAGAATCTTTTTGTTACTCAATTATTACTTAAAGGCCCATTTGATTAAATTCCTACATATCATGAAGTATAAAACCCTCAAAATGACATTTTATCCTAAGTTGAAGTGATTAAGTTATGATAATAAAGCTTTGCTTTAAAAATCCACTTTTCTTAGTTATATTTATGTATTTTGAGTTTCCACTATCCCCTTTGTCATATTAACTTTAAATTATTTATTAATTCCCTAGAAAATAACCCTCTCCTATTAATATAATTCCCTTTATTAAATAGCCCCAAAAACCCATTATTATAACTTTAGCCAAAGTTTATTATCCCCACATGTTTTAATAAAAACCCACAATAAACTCCCTTTGGCTAAAAATATCATTATTCAAATATCCCGCTCCTTTATAGTTTTCGACAGTTCAAATAGTCTAAACACTATATAATATAATAAAAATACAAAGAAAATCTTTAAACATATTTTATATGTTTAAAAAAAAAAAGTCTCGAAGTTAATCTAAGCTAAACTTCACAAAACTTATCCTTCTATAATATTTCACCTCTCCTGATTACCCCTAACCCAAGGTTAACCTTTAGTTTTTCATACTATGCGAAACCTGATGTTTCGTATCAATCTTAAACCTTGGTTTAATCCTTGTTAAATCCATCCTCACCCTCGGTTTTGATATCAACCACCCGATCTTCCTGACCATTTGATCCTACGATTTACAATGAGCGCGATAAATCATCCTCAGTGCCCCCTTCCTTCCCTATCGCGTTGAATCCCAACCTTCCGATCATCGTCCCATTTAAATCCAACGATCCACGCTCAACTCAATTTCTTGACTTCGTATCCCATATTTCCCCCATCGTGTTGAGTAATAGAAGTTTGATCTTCAATATCTTTTTAATCCAACGGTCAAAATCAAACCCGATAACTCATTGCCCCTGCCCCCACCATTTCCCATCGCATTAGTTTATAACTTTAGATCTATACCTTACCCGATCAACGAATTACGTTAAAATGCCCCAGCCCCACTTCTTTTACCCCAGACCTTCGAATTAAGTCTCCACCGTTCGCATCATGGAGTGAGATCCAACGATGCAGATCCAATATTGCGTAACAAAAGTAATCGACCCAAGTTTTGAAAAAGTCGCGCGATAAAAGTTATTTCCAAATACCGCCTGATGCTATGTGTTCCCTTTTCATTCGATCGCATTCCAAAAGGTAAATATGGCTTACCACTCCAAAGTAACGCAAAACCACCGATTCCAAATTAAAAACGCTTCCGCCATTAGTATCATACCTGCAATAAATGTAATGAATTCTGATAAGACATAAGGTTTTACCTTAGTGTTTTATTATTTTCATATTATTTGCGCATATTACCATGGAGAACCCTTTGATACCATTGAAGAGCCTCTTCATGCCATTGTCGAGCTTTTTATGAACATCTAAGACATTTTCCTACCGAAATTCAATTAAGAAGACTACTCACGCCTTCTACCAAGAAAATTCGACTGAAAGGTATTTTTCATCAATCCATCCTGCAAAAGGTTCCCAATTAAAAGCAATAATAGACCAATTAGACTGCCATTACTTAAAAAAAAAAGATGAATTGTACATTTGAGAAGTCCCTAAACTTTGAAAATACAGGGGAAACCCTGTCAATTTTTTCCTAGAATCTGCCATTTTAGCTTTAAAAGGTTCTTAACCATTCCAAGACAATTTTAATTGAAAAAATTGGTCTGAGAGCCTCAAAAACTCCTTTTCTGGCATTCTGCATAGAGTAAACCCTTTCTGTCATCCTAAAGCCCTTCCCAGGCTCTAATTTTTGTCAAAGAACCTTTCAATTGTCTCTTATTTCGAAAAAAAAAACTGAGAAAACTATGTAATCTTGCTCTGTTCATTCAAAATGACCAAGACACAATTCACCCCAAAATCTGGAGGTCCTAAATCTCATAGAAATACCTCTAGCAAGTTTCCATAGCCTGAACCTTCCAAAATCAATAAGCCTACTCCTACTCTCACTGCAGAAACAACTGAAGTAGTCAAACCAGTTCAACCACACATAACCACTAAGGAAAGTATCTCATTGATTGATGTGGATTATAGAATCTGTGGCCCATCAGTAGAATTCAACTTGCTAGAATTCCATAATTGGTGTTTTGAAAATTTTATGGAGAAAGTTAAAGATGATGTATCCATTTGGGACTCTAACATGCCAAAGTACATAGTCCCTATCACTCATTAGGCTCCGGATTTCATCAAATTATGTTAGTTGAATTAAATTCTAGATCAGAGGTGTATGGTTAATAAATATAGGGAATTCTTGTTTTATATTAATGTTGATTCCATTAATGCCATGTTGCAAATGAGCCATGACCCTAGAGCAGTTTCACTGTCAATTGAGGATTTGACCCAGCTCTACTTGGATTTATATTTTCCTACCAGATTCAATACCTTTCAGACCTTTTGGCCAACTCATATTGATATCACCAAAGTAAATACACCCTATGATACCTTTGATTTCCTTGACAATACAAGAAAGATTATCTCTATGCTATCATTTATTCTAGGATATGATAATGATGAATTTGTTGATGTTTCCATTTTGGGTTTCCTATCTACATTGTCTCCTGGCCAGCCTCCATCAAAAATTTCCAATTTTGCTAAGCTCATTGCAGAAAACATGCACTATCAATTGAAAAAATTACCATAGGAGGGGGTATTTAGATATACATCATATCTGTTACATATTTTCTTATGCTATCAGGCAGAAAAATTCCCTATTGATTTACAGAAAGTGGATGTATAAGGTAAATTACTCTCAGTAGTGTTCTATACATCTCTTTCAAGGAAAGACAATAGTGAATACACATATACAGATTTCAATGATTTGTTTATAATACTAGCTATGAACTTGTTGAATAAGGCAGAAACTCCAAGAATAAATGAAGAAACCAAAAGGATTTTACAGTTGTCTGAGAACTGTAAAGTAGGGGATTGGTATTTATATAAGAAACATACAGAGATAAGAGTATATGGTGCACTCTTGGCTCCATACAAGTTACAAAAAATTGTTACTACTAGAATCTTTGCCTTGGTATACATAAGACAAATATTAAATGCAGACATAATAAACTTTATGGATTCCAAGAAGAAGACCCAATTCAAACTCAAAAATCAGATTCGTCCATTTATAGTTAACAACAGGGAAGCTATAAAAGAGATAACTATCAAATTAAAAGAGTACAAGTTCCAAGAAAGCTTCATGTGAAACTATGACCCCTGGGATATTTTGAGGACTATCAGGGTAAAGTGCAAGTTGACTCCTTTCCTACATGAGTCAAAGCCAAAGATAGAGAAATTTTCCAATCAGATTGAATGGGAGCCAAATACTTTGATTGATGATGATGCACTGGGAATGCAGAATGTTGATAGACAGGGAACATAGGTGAATAATGCACAAGTGAATACAATTGACAAAGAAGCAGAGGTATCTCACAAAATAAGCATAAAAGAGGTCAACTATACTGCAGAAACCATCAGAAACAAGAAATTTAAAACCCCTTATAGCAAGAGAACCAAATTTACTACGGAAGAGAAGGATAAAGCAATAGAAATTGATGATAATAATGGTCAGGAAACTGATGATGAGGCAACAGTGATAATAACTGAAACACTTAGAGAACTTCAAAAGAGCCAAATTGAAACACATCATAAAGATATAGTGATGGTTGAAAAACAAACTGATGTAGAAATTCCTCTTCCTCAAAGGCAACTGATAACAGAGATTCAGACATTCAGATAAAATTTAGGAAAATCAGGGAAAGGAATGAAGAAATAAAAAATGAAGTCTATTCCAAATTTCTCAAAGAGAAACCAGGAAATAAGGATAGACTTCTCACTGCATTTGATTATTCTTCCAACAAAATTATAATGTCATTCTTGAAGCCTATAGTGGCTGATCCTAAGACAGTTGCAGATTATTCAAAAATATATTTGGAGGTAGATGCTGAGGAAATTCATGAACTTGATCAAATTGAGTTCCATATAAGCAATACAGAAATGTTATATTCAAAAATAGTCAACAAAACAATGAGTGCCAGCATGCTACAAAAAACTGTGACAAATCTGCAAACACAAATGAAATTGGAAAAAGCATCTCTGCATGCAAAAGAGTTTAGAATCAAAGCTTCAGAGGATTTGGTAATTGAAGCTAGAGCAGATCTAGGTAATGTTGAAATTGCAAAGGCTTTGAAAAAACAGAAAAATGAAGATATTGCTACCCTAAGAAGGCAACTCAAATTACCTCAGGGTGAACATCCCCAAGCCAAAGAGATCCTTCAGCAAAAGAAAGAGAATGATGAATTAATTCAGTTGGTTTTAAATATGACTGCTCAACTTAAAGAAATGGAAAACCAGACTGAAGATTTAATGAAGGAAAATGAAGCTTTGAAAAATGCTAAGGAAGTCATTCCCATAGTCACTCCAATAGTGACTATTGTTGTACCATCCAGCTTAGCAGAACATCTAGCACCTGAAGGAAAATTGACAACTGCAGTGTCAATTTCATCAAAAAATCTTTCTTCTGCTGCATCTTCTAACACACAGGTACAAACAGGGACAGAAACAGGAGCCACAGATTTAGTAAAAGCCATGGAGGAAGTGACTTTGAAGAATGATGAGATTAAAAATTTGAAAAAAGAAAATATAAACTTGGAATCTTCCTATAAAGATGTTGTGATAACTTCCAAGGGTCATGAGCAAAGAGTCAAATCTTTAGAAGAAAGGGTGATGATCCTCCAAAAGGAAGTGAATCTCACTGATCAAGTTTCCTACATTAAAAATAATTTATGTACCAATATCATTGAAGGCATTCACTCACAATGGCCTTCTATTCAAATCATTTACGAGCAGAAATAGTTACTACAGGCTGCAATTGCAGAAATTGATAAAACAAAGAAAGAACTTGAAAATAAGCCACCATAAGCAATCCAACTCATAGCGTTTTTTAGCAGAAAGAACAGGGAAGAATTAGAAGAGATGAAAATTGCTGACAGAACAGAGGCCATCCTAAAAATCAGAAAATTCCTCACCAAAAGAAACATTATGAATAATCTGGAAGAAAAGTGTGATACTATGAACATATCAATTGCTAAATTAAAGACCAAATATGACCTGCTGCAAAAATTAGGACTTCTAGATATCCATGGATTTAATGAGAAATTAATGGTGCAAAAGGACTATGACCGGAAAATCAGAGCTTATGCTAAAGAGAAGGTGAATAAACCTTTACCACAAGGATCTCCAAGTGATAAAGTAGTTTTGCAATATTTTGAGATTTTTTTTTTTTGCAGAATGAAATCAAACATATATTGATTGTGAAACAAAAAATTTCAAGGTATATTGAAGCAGATGAAATTTATAGAAAGCTGAAGAATATGAAGATTCCTACTGCTGAGCAGTGGCAAGAATTCACATATCTGATGTGAATTTGGCAAACCAGTGCAGAAAATTACACATGAAAGAAAAACTTTACTATTACCTCAAGATGAAAAATCAGTGGTTAAAGAGTATCAGTGGTCAAAGTGTATCAGTGAAAACAAAAGTTACTGTTGGTTATTTTTAATTTATAGCAGTAAACAGTGAAGAAATAGTGTAAAAGAGTATCAGAGCAGAACATGAAATAGGAGGAGTATACTAACAAGTCTTCTTCCACAATATATTGTCCCAAGTCCCAGCAATACTTCCAGCAAGACAAATAATCTGTTTGATTAGATAAAATGTTATATTTTCTTGTAAAAGAGGACAGCTTGCCCATCTTTTTTGCAGCCGTCCCTCTTCTTATTTAATAATTCCTATTTTCTCTTGAGATATTCTCTCAAACTTTTGAGATATTTTGTAAACAATTTACATGTATAAACACTTCATTCTTCGAAGTATTTTGGGGTGGAATAAAATTTATGAAGACTACTATAGTAATTTTGCTGGATATATTGAAGCTTTTGTGAGTCAATCAGTAAAGCAGCAGATTGGAATTAAGATTAAAGACATCATAACTCAGGATTATTTTGCTGACCGGATAATTCTAGTTTTTTCCTTTTTTCACTGTTTTATCTTTCAAAAGTTTTCATACATTCATTTTAATGTTTTTTTTCTTAAATGATTATCAAGGAAAGCTTAAACATGATTAGTGATAAAAAGCTCCCTGTTTTTTACTAGTTGTTCATTATTATGTTTTCTACTTGATAACTGGACTATAGAATTCTTAAATTCTCTTAGTCCCTGTTTGATCCCCTCCTTCAATATTCATTTCTGTAACCTAAGGATTCTTAATTTCCCTTTTGTTCAGATTTCACCCATTTCATCAAAAATCCTATATCAAAACCCTTTGAAGGTCATCTACCCTGTCCTTAGTATATTTGCTCTTTAGATCTTATTTCCTATCTCTGCTTGCCTATAAAGTTGACTCCATAGCCCAATGGTCTGGTATATCCCCCTGTGATTTATCTTGAAGAACCTTTTATTCCCACCAAACTTTCAAAACAAATCCCACTGTCCAATAATACCTAGCCTAAAATCTTATAACCAATCAAGCCAAATCTTGAGGAGAGATCCCTCTCTAGAATTTGGGAAGGCTAGATCCTGAATTTCAAAAGAGGTTCTTGGTTACCCCTGGTTTTCTTCAAATTTAAATCCTCATCCCACAACCTAAGAATTACTAGGGTGATAACATACTAGGGAACTAACCACTTTCCAGTTCTAAGTTTAATCTTGAAGGAATATTTTTAAACATATCTTTTCTACTTTCAGATTGAGTTTAAAGGCTGTGGGTATTTATAAAATAATAATTTTGGCTCCAAAGAAAGTCTATTATACTAGATCCAACCCTGATCCCAACCCTATAGATATAGTAGACAATCTAGATCATATAGGAAAAAAGAAAAAAACAAACTATTAGTTCAGAAACTAAAGTACCCTTGAAAAGAGTTGATTCTTTACCCAAAGCATTAGTAAGCTTATGAGATTTTGAATTTGATTTGAAGTTTCGAAAATATTTATTTAGAACCAAGCCTGAAACTGATTTAAAGGAATTTTTTTTAGATCCTGTTTTTACTTCTTTTGTGAATGAAAAGCAGAAAGTTATTTCAGCACCTATTAAATTAGACAAAACTGAAAGTCAAAGTCCATTAGAGAGGGTAAGTGTCAAAAAAATTAAATACATTGATGAAGCTATAAAGTTAGCCAATTTTTTTTCTCAATTAAAACCTCCAGTTTCTCAATTATCCACCACCATCATCCTAGCAACATATTCTACTCTGTATGCTGCCACCTCATTTATAGATTCCACTATGAGTTCACCCCCGGAGCCTGTTAGTCCTCAGTTGCCTTTGCAGCCTAGGATCATATAGTCATCATATCCTCAATCCACTGCTATTTCATCCACAGAACCATTCATCCTTGAGCTTCCCTTGCAGCCTAAAGTAGTATTTCCATCATTCACTAGATCCATTATAACCACCACCATAAGCCCTTGCTATACCACTTATTTTTCATCTCCTTTTCCAAGCTCTTCAAGTACATCCATGGTTGTAATCAACAATATCCCTACCACTACTACTATACCTCCCAGTTTATCAAAAATCCAAGCCATGGTAGCCATATATGCTCCCTTGGTCTTACCTCAAAATCTCCATGACATGCCCCAAAATTACCAAAAGGATATCCCATTGTTTGATAATTTTTCAGAAATTACTGTACAACAAAATATCACTAGAATGAATGATTTTTGGGAAATTTATGAGATAGATGAGTCTGATGTCAGAATGAGGTTATTTGCGCAAAGCTTAACTGGAGAATTAAAAACATGTTTTATAAATTTAGGTGTTGGTACTATAGCAGACTTAGCTGCATTCCATAGAGCTTTCCTAAATAAATGGGAAAAGAAGAAAAATCCCTTACAAATATTATCTGAGTTTGATGCTGTTAAGAGAGCCCCTAATGAGTCTGTCCAATATTTTTTCACCAGATACAACAATATTTACAATTCTATTCCTGCAGACCTTAAGCCCATTCCATATTTCGTGCTGCTCAAATTCCCTGATTGTTTTGATGTAGACATGGCGTGTCAAATCAGAGAAAGGGATGCAGACACCCTAGAACAAATGAAACTAAATGTTGTTGGAGTAGAAATAAATATCCTTGCCAGAAAAGCCAGAATGAGAAATGAGAGGAGGGTTAATATCAAATAAGAAGTTCAAACTTAGATGGTAAATTTGATTTTATTAACAAAACATTAGAAAAAGTAGTTGAGAGACTAGACAACATTGAAAGAAAACCACAATGGGAGAATCAATCCCAAATCAGGAATCCCAACTACAGGAAAAAAAAAAATCTTGGGAAAGGTAAAGAACCCTCCATAGATCAGAACATAAGACCCCCATTCCAAGAAAACTTTGTAGAGAGTTCAAAAAACAATGTTGAGGATGATAAAGACATCAACATAGCTATGGGGATAGATGAAAACAATACAATTTTCCTTACTTAGGAGGCCTAGGAACTCTTTGAGCTACAATAGTTCAAAGTGGAATCTGGTGAATCCTTCGAATATAAGCAAGGTTATGACTTCACAATCAATGAAATTCATAGCCAATATAACCTTAGGAGCAAGAAAACCAATGAGCCTACTAAAAAAGAACAATGCTCCAACCCAACAAATCCAAAACAAAAAGAATATTTAGGCTCCCAAAACAAAATTTTTGCAGATTATTCAAAGAGAAAATAAACAAAATTCAAACCCACCTAGTCCTAAAAAAAATCATAGTCCAAACATTTTAGATATCACTTATGAGGTTGCTCAATCCTCTAAAGATGCCCAAAAGGCTAATACCACAAAGACCACCAATTCAGCAACAGCTAATGATCCAAAAAATAATCCACCTGACTCAAAATCATCAAATCCTAAATCTTCTGCTGAGAATTCCAAATCTCATAAAGCATCTGCTAACACTCAAACTATTACTGAAAAAACAATCAAAGATAGCAGAAACCAGGAAACTCAAATAGAAGACAAAAGAAAACCTCAAGCCAAAGGTAAAAATTTTGACACACAAGAAAAATCATCATAAACAACAGTTCCAAAAGATGAAATAATTCAAGCTATCAAATCTCAGTCAACATTTAACATGCAATCCGAAATATCCAAGTTAAAGATAGTTGTTCCCTTAGTTGAATTGGCTAAAAATGACTTGTATAGATCTATTATTACTGAAACATTGAATGTAAATGAAAATGAAGACACAATTAATATGAGTGAAGATAGACCTGAATTAATATTTTGTCGAAATGTAAATGGTAAGAATTCAGTTGGGTCAGTACCTCCATTTTATTTAAGTTTTACTGTACATGATTAGATATTACACAATGCTGTGCTAGATACTGGAGCTTCCCATAACCTAATGCCCAGAGCTATAATGGAAACCATGAATCTAGACATAACCTGGCCATATAAAGATATTTTTTGATTTGATTCATCTAAAGTCCAATGCATATGATTGAGTAAAGATATGTGTGTAAACTTAGTCCAATATCCTGGTAAAAGCATGATCATGGATGTTGTGGTAGCTGATATCCCACCAAAGTATGGCATGCTTTTTTCTCGCTCATGGGGAGCAAAGTTGCAGGGATATCTACAACTTGACATGAGTTATGCCACTATCTCGGTATTTGGACAACCCAAAAAGCTTTATAGAGAAACCTTAATGAAGTTTATGATCAGTAGTGCTGACAGACCTACCAATTACCCAATGTATTCAACTCCCACTGATCTTGATTCCTTTATTCTATGTAACTATGATCATAATAACAATGAAAATGAACTCACTGATAAGAAGCTTAAAATAATGGATAATTACATTCGTCATGAGGCTTTATGGCATTTGGATTTTGATGGATCAGTGAATAAATCAGGATCTGGAGCTGGTGTATGGATTACCAACATTGAAACAAGCCATTCCCAAGGACATGCCTTTAGATTGAATTTCAAATGTACCAATAACATGGCTAAATATGAGGCTTTAATCTTAGGTCTTCAAATCATTAGAAAATTGGGAGGGCAAAGAATATTGGTTATGGGAGATTCAAAGTTAGTTATCAAGAAAATAAACGTAGAATACTTTGTTCACAATCCTAGACTAGCCAGATATAGGGACACAACACATGATTTGGTTGAAGATTTGTTAGAAAGCAAGTTTGCTATCATCCCTACAAAACAAAACATGCAAGCCCATTGTTTAGCAACCTTTGCCAGCACTTGCAAATTTCCATTTTCACCATTATAAAAATACACTGCTGAAATCAAACACAAACCTATTGTCCAAGATAATGTAAAATACTGGCAAATTTTCTCAGAAGATGAACAAATCTATCACTTTTTGAACAATGAATGAGAGTTTCAAAATTTCCAAATTGATAATGATTGTAATATAGATTCACCTTGTAACATATATTCAAATTTTAATCAAATAAATGATTTAGATGATTTAGATATACATAATTTTGATAGACCTACTATATTTACTCAGAGTGACATAGATGAATTGGAAAAAGTAGATATAGAGGAAATTATGGAAGATGAACCAGATTTGATTGATTTAAAACATAACATTTTACCCAGAGGTTTAACTCCCCTAGAAGACTTGTTTGATTCAAATGATGTGCCCAAAAGGCCAAAAATGGAACCAGTCAGGTCTGATATAGAAGAGTATAACTTAGGTACAAATGAAAAACCAAAAATTATCAAACTATAAAAATCCTTATCATCAGAAGAAAAGGTTAAATACATAGAACTTATGAAAGAATATCAGGATTTTTTTGGACGGAGTTACGAAGATTTGAGAACTTACAACAAAGACATAATCCAACATAAGATTCCTTTGAAAGAAAATCAAAAACATTTTCAACAAAAACTAAGAAGGATTAATCCAATATTGTTACCTTTAATCGAGAAAGAAGTTAAAAGAATGTTTGATGCACAAATAATTACACCAGTCAGGTATTCTGACTGGGTATCTAATTTAGTGCCCACCAGAAAGAAAACAAAAGAAATTCGATTGTGTATAGACTTTAGAAATCTCAATAAAGCTTCCTTGAAAGAAAATTACCCCTTGCCTAAAATGGATCATATTTTTCAAGGGTGGCAAGTTCTTCAAGAATTTCTTTACTACATGGTTTCTCTGGTTGTAATCAAATTCTAGTTCATAAAGATGATCAAACTAAAACTTCATTTACCACTCCTTGGGGCAGTTTCATGTACATAAAATGCCTTTTGGATTGAAAAATGCAGGAGCTACTTTTCAGAGGGCCATGGATATTGCCTTTACTAAGGAGATCCATGAATTTTTAGTTATCTATCTTGATGATATTACTATATTTTCAAAAACAAATGATGAACACTTAGATCACGTGACACAAGTCTTTATCGAGTGTAGGAAATATGGTATATCCCCTAATCCTAAAAAGACTCTTTTTGGACTAGAAGAAGGAAAATTGTTAAGTCACATAATCTCCAAATAAGGCATTAGAATAGACCATGCAAGAATTGAAGCTATTTTAAACATTCAACCACCAAGAAAAATGAAAGAACTTCAAGCATTCTTGGGTAAAATCAATTTTCTACGAAGATTTATCTCTAATCTGGCTAAAATCATAAAATATCTCAACAATATGCTTAAAAAGGACTCTGCAATAAAGTGGAAAATAAAGGAAAAACAATCTTTCGAATCCATAAAATAGGCCTTAACAAAAGCTCTAGTCCTCATCAGCCTAGATTGTACAAAAGATTTCATAATATTTTCCTTTGCATCTGAACACACCATAGCTACAGTTCTTCTGCAAAAAAACAATCAAGGTTTTGAAAAGCCAATTTCATTCTTTAGTAAAGCCCTCAGAGATGCAGCTCTGGAGTACAATATAATGGAAAAACATGCTTTAGCCCTGGTTAAATCCATCAAGGATTTCAGAGTTTACATACTTCATTCACACATCATTGCATATGTCCCCGATGTAGTAATTAAAGATTTCCTGACACAAGATATACCTGATAGTAGGAGAGGAAAGTGGATAGCCACTATCCTTGAGTACGATCTGGAAATCAAACCAACAAAGCTCATTAAAGGACAGGGTTTATCCAGATTGATGGTTGAATCAAATTGCAATGCTTTAGACATTAATTTCATTGCACAAATAGATGACCAGGAGGAGATAGCGACTCCATTGATCAGTGAGGCCTATCTAGACTCACCATGGTACTCTAATATTATCTTTGTACTAACACATTTACAAGCTCCTCCTGGGCTAACTAAAACCAAAACAAGATTCATCAAAATAGAAAGAAATGAGGTTTTGTATCTTAAATAATGCACTTTACTGGAAAGAAAATACTGGGATTTTACTAAATTGTTTATTAAAATCTTAGGCTAACAAAATTCTTCAGGAATTTCATGTAGGTGACTATGGAGGCCACCTATACTGGAAGAGTACAGTTGACAAAATACTGAGAGCTGGTTTTTACTAGCCAACTTTATTCTCTGATGTTTAAAAATTTGTCACCTCTTGCCACAAATGCCAAATTTTTGAAGGGAAAAAGAAATTATTTCCTTTATCAACTGAAAATTCATTTGAACTATGGGGGTTAGACTTCATTGGTGAAATCCATCCTCCGTATTGAAGGGAAAAATAAATTATTAAGCCTATATCAACTAAAAAGCCATTTCAACTATGGGGGTTAGACTTCATTGGTGAAATCCATCCTCCATCTTTAGGCCAACATAAATGGATTTTAACTGCTACATATTACTTTACCAAGTGGATAGAAGTCATTCCTACTAGGCAAGCCACTAATTCAGTTATAATCTCATTTATAGAAAGTAGTATTTTATCAAGATTTGGATGCCCACACAATATTATTATTGACAATGCGTCTGCATTCAAATCCAAGAAAATGATTTCTTTCTGTCATAAATACCATCTTACCGTAGGTCATTCCACAACATATTATCCCCAAGGTAATGGTTTAGCTGAATCATAAAAAAAAAGCTTAATCAATGTCATCAAAAAATTACTCCAAGAAAACAAAAAGACTTGGAACAAAAAGCTAGTCTATGCCTTATGGGAAGATAGAATTACCACAAAAAAGTCTATTGGAACTTCACCTTATCAGATTGTATATGGAATAGATGCAGTTTTCCCCTCTTCCTTGGGTGTTCCAGTCATGAGGTTATCCAGGAATCACAAGTGGAAGAAAATGATATTCAACGAAGAATCAATGAAACCATACATCTCCAACAAACTAGGGAAAACATTTATGAAAAATCACAAGTTTTACATGAAAAAATCAAAAATATTTTTGATAAAAGGGTTAAAGAAGATTATTTTTTCATAGGAGATCAAGTTTTGAGATGGGATTCATGAAGAGAGGATAAAGGAAAACATGGAAAGTTTGACTTTCTATGGCAAGGACCCTATGTGATATATGGTTATAGAGGTAATAATTCCTTTTTCATCAAGAATTTTGATGGAACTGGACTTCAAGAAGGACCAGTGAATCGTAGGATGCTGAAACACTACTATTCTTCAGAGTCACTCAACATTTAGATTGATTTATTTTATCATTGTAAATATTCATTGCAAGTGTGTAGATTGGATTGGAGATTTTATCTACAAAGTTGAAGCCTGAAGAGAAGACCCTAATATTTGCAGTATAAAATGTCATAAATATGAATTTCTGCAGAAAACAGAAGACAATTATAGGATCACCAAAGTTAAAGATGAAGGCTATTGATCTCAGAGTTCTTGACATTCCACCAGGAAATGCCATCCCCAAGTGAAGCCAATGTTAGTAACCTATAAATATAGGATTCATAATTATGACTTGACTGATGGTAATCTTGTAAATATGTACATACTTTGCCTTCTGCAAGTTTTATTCTCATATTTTGTAAAAACATAAAAAATAAAAAATAAAAAAGAGGGTAAAAATTCCTAAAAGAAAAATAAAAGGACTTAGAAAAAATAGTATACCCCAAAAGAAAAAGATGAATAAAACATGAAAGTGTGCAAGTCTAAATGCCACTACTTTTACCTTTTGCAGTTGATTATGGAAGAGTGTTAATAAATTCCATAATCTATGATGAGTTGAAAAATTTAATCTTGACTCGTCATTTTTCAATTTCAAATGCTGTATACAGAAAATAAACAATTGTCATACAGTTTAATCATGACAATTCATTAGTTAGGTAGAGAAATAAAGAATCCAACAGTTTAATTTTGATTCTTGGATGCAATAAGTGTAGAGTTAGATAGTTTATTACTTTCAAAAAAGAATTAAATGTTGTAAGGTTGCTAGTTCAAATGCACCTGATTAAAAGAGAAGGAAAAAATGTTAGAAGATAATGACTGGGTAGGTAGAAGAAGGTGAGAGACATCAATGTAAATATATTTCACCGAGCAACAAATAACTAATTTCCCCTCCCCATAGAAATTTGATATTCTAGATTATTAGTGAAAGAGGCTCAAGGCATTTCCTTTACTTCTGTTAGGACCGGACCCAAGGCTCAATGATTGATTAGTTGAAAATATTAAGTTTCTATATTAATCGCAGACATTTTCATCATTTATCCCTTCATGCACTCATCACCATTTAACTTCATAAGTGAGAATCATTTTCTTACTTAAATATTACTTAAAGGCCCATTTGATTAACTTCCTACATATCATGAAGTATAAAACCCTCAAAATGACATTTTATCCTAATTTTAAGTGATTAAGTTATGATAATAATGCTTTGCTTTAAAAATCCATTTTTCTTAGTTATATTTATGTATTTTGAGTTTCCACTATCCCCTTTGTCATATTAACTTTAAATTATTTATTAATTCCCTAGAAAATAACCCTCTCTTATTAATATAATTCCCTTTATTAAATAGCCCCAAAAACCCATTATTATAACTTTAGCCAAAGTTTATTATCCCCACATGTTTTAATAAAAACCCACAATAAACCCCCTTTGGCTAAAAATATCATTATTCAAATATCCCGCTCCTTTATAGTTTTGGATAGTTCAAATATTCTGAAAGCTATATAATATAATAAAAATACAAAGAAAATCTTTAAACATTTTTTTATATGTTTAAAACAAAAATCTCGAAGTTAATCTAAGCTAAACTTCATAAAACTTATCCTTCCGTAATATTTCCCCTCTCCCGATTACCCCTAACCCAAGGTTAAACATTTAGTTTCTCATACTATGTGAAACCTAATGTTTCATATCAATCTTAAACCTTGGTTTAAACCTTGTTAAATCCATCCTCACCCTCGGGTTTAATATCAACCATTCGATCTTCCCGACCCTTTGATCTTACGGTTTACAATGAGCACGATAAATCATCCTCAGTGCCCCCTTCCTTCCCTATCGCGTTGAATCCTAACTATCCGATCATTGTCCCATTTGAATCTAACGATCCATGCTCAACGCGATTTCTTGACTTCATATCCCATATTTCCCCCATCATGTTGAGTAATATCCGTTTGATCTTCAATATCTTTTTAATTCGACGGTCAAAATTGAACCCGATAACTCATTGCCCCCGCCCCCACCATTTCCCATCGCATTAATTTATAACCGTAGATCTATAACTTACTAGATCAACGGCTTACATTAAAATGCCTCGGCCCCACTTCTTTTACCCTGCACCTTCGAATTAAATCTCCACCATTCGCATCGCGGAGTCAGATTCGACGATGCAGATCCAATGTCGCGTAACACAAGTAATCGACCCAAGTTTTGAAAAAGTCGCGTGATAAAATCTATTTCCCAATACCGCCAGATGCTATGTGTCCCCTTTTCATTCTATCACGTTCCAAAATGTAAATACAACTTACCACTCCAAAGTAACGTGAAAACCACCGATTCCAAATTAAAACCGCTCCCGCCATTAGTATCATACCTGCAATAAATGTAATGAATTGTGATAAGACATAAGGTTTTACCTTAGTGTTTTATTATTTTCATATCATTTGTGCATATTACCATAGAGAACCCTTTGATACCATTGCAGAGCCTCTTGATGCCATTGCCAAGTTTTTTCTGATCCTGTAAGCCATTTTCCAGCTGAAATTCAATTCGGAAGAGTACTCACACCTTCTACCAAGAAAATTTGACCAAATTGAAGACTGTTACAGACCAACGTATTTTTCATCAATCTAACCTGCAAAAATTTCTCAATTCAAAGGAATAATAGACCAATTAGACTGCCATTACTTAAAAAAAATAGTTGAATTTTCCATTTGAGAAGTCCCTAAACTTTCAAGATACAGGGGAAACCTTGTCAATTTTTTCCTAGAATCTGTCATTTCAAATTTAAAAGGTTCTTAATCATTCCAAGACAATTTTGACTGATAAAATTGATCTAAGAGCCTCAAAAACTCCTTTTCTGGCCTTCTGCATATAGTAAACCCTTTCTGTCATCCTGAAGCCCTTCTCAAGCTCTGATTTTTGTCAAAGAACCTTTGAATTGTCTCTTATTTCTCAAAAAAAAAACTGAACAAACTATGTAATCTTGCTATGTTCATTCAAAATGACCAAGAAACAATTCACCCCAAAATCTGGAGGTCCTAAATCTCATAGAAATACCTCTAGCAAGTTGCCACATCCTAAACCTTCCAAAATCAATAAGCCTACTCCTGCTCTCACTACAGAAACAACTGAAGTAGTCAGACTAGTTCAACCACCCATAACCACTGAAGAAAGTAGCTCATTGATTGATGTGGATTATAGACTCTGTGACCCATCAGTAGAATTCAGCTTGCTAGAAGTCCATAATTGGTGTTTTGAAAAGTTTGTGGAGAAAGTTAAAGATGATGTATCCATTTGGGACTCTAACTTGCGAAAGTACATAGTCCCTATCACTCATCAGGCTCCGGATTTCATCAGGTTATGTCAGTTGCATTATCTTCTAGATCAGAGGTGTATGGTTAATAAATATAGGGAATTATTCTTTTATATCAATGATTATTCCATTAATGCCATGCTGCAAATGAGCCATGACCCCAGAGCAGTTTCACTGTCAATTGAGGATTTGACCCATCTCTACTTGGATTTATATTTTCCTACTAGATTCAATACCTTTCAGACCTTTTGGCCAACTCATATTGATATCACCAAAGAAAATCCACCCTATGATACCTTTGATTTCCCTGAGGATACAAGAAATATTATCTCTATGCTGTCATTTATTCTGGGATATGATAATGATGAATTTACTGATGTTTCCATTTCGGGTTTCCTATCTACATTGTCTCCTTTCCAGCCTCCATCAATAATATTCAATTTTGCTAAGCTCATTGCAAAATACATGCACTATCAATTGACAAAATTAAGAGAGGAGGGGGTATTTAGATATACATCATATCTATTACATATTTTCTTATACTATCAGGCAGAAAAATTCCCTATTGATTTACAAAAAGTGGATGTAGAAGGGAAATTACTTTCAGTAGTGTTCGGGACATATATTTTAAGGAAATATAGCAGTGAATACACATATAGAGATTTCAATGATTTTTTTATAATACCAGCTATGAACTTGTTGAATAAGGTAGAAAATCCAAGAATAAATGAAGAAACCAAAAGGATTTTACAGTTGTTTGAGAACTGTAAAGTAGGGGATTAGTATTTATATAAGAAACATACAGAGATAAGAGTATATGGTGCACTCTTAGCTCCATACAAATTACCAAAATTTTTTACTACTAGAATCTTTGCCTTGGAATACTTAAGACAAATATTAAATTCAGACACAGTAAAATTTATGGCTTCCAAGAAGAAGACCCAATTCAAACTCAAAAATCAGATTCATCCATTTATAGTTAACAATAGGGAAGCTATGAAGGAGATAAATGTCAAATTAAAAGAGTACAAGTTCCAAGAAAGCTTCATGTGGAACTATGACCCCCAGTGTATTTTGAGAACTATCAGGTTAAATTGCAAGTTAACTCCTTTCTTACATGAGTCAAAGCAACATATTGAGAAATTTTCCAAACAGATTGAATGGGAGCTAAATAATTTTATTGATGATGATGCACATGGAATGTAGAATTTTGATACACAGGGAATGCAGAATGTTGATACACAGGGAACACAGGTGAATAATGCACATGTGACTACAATTGATAAATAAGAAAATGTATCTCACAAAAGAAGCAGAAACGAGGTCAACTATACTGCAGAAACCATCACAAACAAGAAATTTAAAACCTCTTATAGCAAGAGAACCAAATTGGCTACTGAAGAGAAGGATAAAGCAATAGAAATTTATGATAATAATGGTCAGGAAACTGATGATGAGGCAATAGTGATAATAACTAAAACAATCAGAGAACTTCAAAAGAGCCAAATTGAAACACATGATAAAGATACAGTGATGGTTGAAAAACAAACTGATGTAAAAATTCCTTCTTCCTCAAAGGCAACTGATAACAGATATTCAGACATTCAGATAAAATTCAGGCAAATCAGGGAAAGGAATGAAGAAATAAAAAATGAAGTCTATTCCAAATTTCTCAAAGAGAAACTAGGAGATAAGGATAGACTTCTCACTGCATTTGATTATTTTTCCAACAAAATGATAATGTCATTCTTGAAGCCTATAGTGGTTGATCCCAAGACAGTTGCAGATTATTCAAAGATAGATTTGGAGGTAGATGCTGAGGCAATTCATGAACTTGATCAAATTGAGTTCCCTAGAAGCAATACAGAAATTCCATATTAAAAAATAGTTAACAAAACAATGAGTGCTAGCATGGTACATAAAACTATGACAAATCTGCAAACACAAATGAAACTGGACAAAGCATCTCTGCATGCCAAAGAGTTGAGAATCAAAGCTTTAGAGGATTTGGTAATTGAAGTTGGAGCAGATCCAGCTAATGCTGAAATTGCAAAGGCTTTGATAAAATATAAAAATGAAGATATTGCTACCCTAAGAAGGAAACTCAAATTACCTCAGAGTGAACATCCCCAAGCCAAAGAGATCCTTCAGCAAAATACAGAGAATGATGAATTAAGTCAGCTGGTTTTAAAGATGACTGCTCAACTTAAAGAAATGGAAAACCAGACTGAAGCTTTAATGAATGAAAGTGAAGATTTGAAAAAGGCTAAGGAATTCATTCCCATAGTCATTCCAGTAGTGACTACTATTGTACCATCCAGCTTAGTAGAACATCTAGCACCTAAAGGAAAATTGAGAACTGCAGTGTCAATTTCATCAAAAAATCTTTCTGTTGCTGCATATTCTAACACACAGGTACAAACAGGGACAAAAACAAGAGCCATAGATTTAGTAAAAGCAATGGAGGAAATGAATTTGAATAATGATGAGATTAAAAACTTGAAAAAAGAAAATCAAAACTTGGAATCTACCTATAAAGATGTTGTGATAACTTCCAAGGGTCATGAGAAAAGAGTCAAATCTTTAGAAGAAAGGGTGATGATCCTCCAAAAGGAAGTGAATCTCACTGATCAAGTTGCCTACATTAAAAATTATTTATGGACCAATATCATTGAAGGAATTCACTCACAATGGTCTTCTATTCAGATCATTTATGAGCAGAAAGAGTTTTTATAGGCTGCAATTGCAGAAATTGATAAAACAAAGAAAGAATTTGAAAACAAGCCACCACAAGCAGTCCAAATCATAGCATTTTTGAACAGCAAGATCGGGGAAGAATTAGAAGATTTGAAAATTGCTGACATAACAGAGGCCATCCTACAAATCAAAAAATTCCTCACCAAAATAAACATTATGAATAATCTAGAAGAAAAGTGTGATACTATGAACATATCAATTGCTAAATTCAAGACCAAATATGACCTGCTACAAAAATCAGGACTTCCAGATATCCATGGATTTAATGAGAAATTAATGGTGCAAAAGGACTATGACCAAAAAATCAGAGCTTATGCTAAAGAGCAGGTGAATAAACCTTTACCACAAGGATCTCCAAGTGGTAAAGTATTTTTGCAATATTTTGAGAATTTATTTTTTCTGCAGAATGAAATCAAACATATATTCATTACGAAACCAAAATTTTCAAAGTATACTGAAGCAGGTGAAAGTTATAGAAAGCTGAAGAATATGAAAATTCCTGCTACTGAGCAGTGGCAAGAATTCATAGATCTGATGTGAATTTGGAAAACCAGTGCATAAAATTGCACATGAAAGAAAAACTTTACTATTGCCTCAAGATGAAAACTCAGTGGTTAAAGAGTATCAGTGGTCAAAGTGTATCAGTGAAAACAAAAGTTACTACTGGTTATTTTTAATTTACAACAGTAAAAAGTGAAGAAACAGAGTAAAAGAGTATCATAGAAGAATTTGAAAGAGGAGGAGTATACTACAAGTCATCTTCCACAATATATTGTCCCAAGTGCCAACAATACTTCCAGAAAGACAAATAATTTGTTTGATTAGATAAACTATTCTATTTTTCTTGTAAAAGAGGACAACCTGCCCATCTGTTTTGCAGCTGTCCCTCTTCTTATTTAATAATTCCTATTTTCTCTTGAGATATTCTCTCAAACTTTTGAGATATTTTGTAAAAAATTTACTTGTATAAATACTTCATTCTTCAGAGTATTTTGGGGTGGAATAAAATTTATCAAGACTACTATAGTCATTTTGATGGATATATTGAAGTTTGTGTGAGTCAATTAGTAAAGCAGCAGACTAGAATTAAGATTAAAGACATCATAACTCAGGATTCTTGTGCTGACAAGATAAGTCTAGTTTTTTTCTTTTTTCACTGTTTTATCTTTCAAAAGTTTTCATACATTCATTTTAATGTTTTCTGTCTTTAATGATTAACTCTTAAAGCTTAAACAAGATTAGTGATAAAAAGCTCCCTGTTTTTTACTAGTTGTTCATTATTATGTTTTCTACTTGATAATCGGACTATAGAATTCTTAAATTCTCTTATTCCCTGTTTGATCCCCTCCTTCAATCTTCATTTCTGTAACCTAAGGATTCTTAATTGCCCTTTTGCTCAGATTTCACCCATTTCATCAGAAATCCTATATCAAAACCCTTTGAAGGTCATCTACCCTGCTCTTAGTATATTTGCTCTTTAGATCTTATTTCCTAGCTCTGCTTGCCTAGAAAGTTGACTCCATAGCCCAATGGTTGGGTAGATCCCCCTGTGGTTTACCTTGAAGAACCTTTTATTCCCACCAAACTTTCAAAACAAATCCCACTGTCCAATAATACCTAGCCTAAAATCTTATAACCAATCAAGCTAAATCTTGAGGAGAGATCCCTCTCTGGAATTTGGGAAGGCTAGATCCTGAATTTCAGAAGAGGTTCTTGGTTACCCCTGGTTTTCTTCAACTTTAAATCCCCATCCCACAACCTAAGAATTACTGGGGTGATAACATACTACTCATTAGGGGGTGCTTTAGCAAATCCAGATGCACTTACTCAGGCTTGAGATGTAATAATAAGTTTCCCAAGTTTGGAAGCAAGTTGGCTAATGGGATTGTAAATAGACCCAATCATGCCATCAACATGTGGGTCAATGGAAGCCCTAGGGGCATCAGGAAAATATTCGTACATTGTATCTTATTGCGAATATATGAGATCCAACTGTTGGACAACTAGATTAGCTTTCTCCTCAGTAAAAACTAGAAAACTAGATGCATATTTAATGATTTGAGATCAGAGTGATCTAATGAACCATTTATGTAGAATCTCATCAGGTAATTTGGTTCTAACCTCTTCCAATGACACCACTCATGAATGTGATCATAAAAAGCTGTGGAATCATCTTGTTTGAATTTAGATAAAAGGTAATATTCAAGATCATACAGGGTGGGTAATTGAAAATGTGTCAGAAAATTTTGAGATAACGAGGAAAAATAACAGTAAGATGTGGTATTTAACTTGATGTACCATTTGGAAACATCCCCCGTTAACATTTTATGGAACAAATGAAGTTTGACAGAATCATCCACCAACGAATTAGATGAACACCATAAATGGTAAGTGGTGATATGGGTGGATAGATTCTCCCTAGGATTCCCTTCAAACATGGGAATACTAGATGGTAATTTGGTGGGCATTGATGGCCATCAGGGATAATGAAGGAGGGGGTCATTAGTCAATTTGGCGAGATCCAGTAAATCAAGAGAGGATAGAAAAAGACTATGAATTTGACAGAATGGGTCATAGGCAGGAGAAGCCCTTGACCAACCTTGTGGTCACCCCACAAATGGATTTGACAAATGAGATTGCTAGTGGTGAAAAGGGTTCACCTCGAAAAAATGTTGTTCCAGGCCAGGGTGACTAGTAGATGGATTTTCCCCCCCAGGGTAAAAACCTCGAGAGAGAAATGAACCCCGAAAAGCGTAAATGATAATGGGGTTGTACCTAGGGTGAAAATAAGGACTGGACTGCACAGTAGGACCGACATAAGGAGAATGACCCATGTAAGATACACTATTGGCCAGAGGGTTAGCCTAGGTAAACTATCCCCTCGAGTAAAAGTATTGATAGGCAATATCCCTACAAAGAGCGAACTATACCAAATTTGTGTCATACTAGATGTTACGTTGCCCCTAGGATGAATAGGGAAAAAAGTTGATCCCCTCCATGGATTCCTAGAATTAACCATGCTTAACTGAGGAAAAGGAATAGTATGTTCGACAAATGACAATTTTTAAATTCCTAGACCTACTAGCTGACTAAGATGGGGTATCGTAGCTGAAATAGAGGATGGTGTGGGCACAGTAACATTTGGGAAACTGGTGGGAGAAATAGATGAGATAGGTGGAATTCACGAGGAAGAAGTAAGTAGGTTGGATGGAGGAGTAGGGATGGCCACGCTAAGATATGGCACTATTTTCATGGCATCCAAGACTGTTGATGCAGATGGTAGGGAAGTCTCAAAATATGCCATAGGGTGAATGGTGGATGACGAGATGTAAGTGTAATCTAGTGTAGAAACATTAGGATTCAGCCACAGTAAAGTAAGCCCTAAAGGATCAGTCAAAGGTGTATTGGCAAGAGTGTCAGAGTCATCCACAGAAGTCTCAATAGAAACCAGATAACTATCAGTGGGGCCAGACACATATTACAAGACTATATTATGGTATAAGTCATGAGCACCAGCAGGTGCTCTCTGTGTAGGAGAAATAAGTCCACTTCACTTAGGAAGTAAATCATGAAGATGACATGAACATCGATGTGCAACTTCAGCTAGGGTTATAGTAAATAAAACATAGTTAAGTTAGTGCAAACATGAAAATCCCAAAACTATTGACTCGGACCAAAGAGAATGACATAGAAACATCCTAAAAGGTATGACATAGAAAAATAATACAAATAAGTCAGTGGTGGAATAGTTATACTAGCGATCTGCTTCCCAACCCTTTTAGCTAGGAACTCAACACAAGTTCCCCCACAAGTGGAACACCCCCTGAGAGGACTAAGAGAGTATGAATAAAATCCATCCCAGGTATAGAGAAGATGAACTCGACCCTACACCTATATATGATCGCTAGAAATAAATGCCACTATGTGTTATAACATCATTTATCACCTTTATATAGTTGATGACTTATGTATTGGCCTTGGGCGGCCCTTTCCTCTCAAACTTGCTAAACTTATTAAAAAAAATTGTTTTGAATTCCATATGTGAATATTCCCTAACTTTTACATGTACAGACAGAGGTTCGCTCATATCTAACCTGTATATACAATTTAAAATATTGAAAATTTTTATCCCCCCTATTAATTGGGTGGGGTTTATGGGTTTTGCCTAAAGGGAACCTACACGAGCCCATGGCCAAACTATTTCCCAATTGAAAAAAGTGATTTGAGGAAGTATAAATACACCTCATTGGGAAGGCCTAAGGGAGGAGAGAGAATTTTATTGATACTATAGCCTGTTATAGCCCAGATCAAGTCTGATTATCCCTGTGCCTCCTGCACTTCCCAGGTTCAGGAAACCCTTTTTTCCTTGTGATGTTCAACTCCCTTATGTGACATCCTTTGTACACCTCTTATGGAAGAATATTTTTGTGGCTTGGGCTAGACGGATCTGAAGGATAATTTCACTTGGAGCCGTGGCTGATTTTAGGTAATATCTCCACTTTCTTTTTACATACATCAATAAAAGAAGATATGTCTCATTCCTCGTGTCATGTTCTTATATGTTTCATATACATGTTAATGATCTTGTAATTTTTATTTCATGTTATCTTTCATGAGTTTATATGATCTAACATACTAAAATTTAGGATATATATGATGTACAACTAGTCTTTGTGTTTTTCCTTGAGTGAGTTGCAGGTTCTGAAGCACGATGAGTAGCAGAGGTTTTGCACCATGCAGGAACGACCTCAAACGTAGGACATACATGTAAGGTCACCTATCCCTAGTTTGCTAATTTAAGAATTAGGACTTTTAATTTGATTGTAGCTTGTGATTGTATGTCTTACGCTCAGTTAGGTCCCTCAACTCAAAAATTAGGGTAGTTTTTCTTGCATTGGAATTGGTGACTCCACTGGGGATTACATCCATGTAATTCCTAGTTCGGCTTTTTTTCATTTCACTTTTAGGTTCCTTGACTGATCTGATCACTTTCCCAGTATTTTTGGTTCTTTTTCCATCCAGGCAGAAGCCTTGATCTTCTAGATCAGGCTTGAATTTTATTTTTCTTTGATGTCTTTTCTATACACTAATTTTTGTGTACACATTCGCATATACATTTTATTTTTTCCAAAGGCACCCACGTATATGTGAGTTGCTTCAGACACTGATGCGTATACACGCAGGTTGCACACTATGGATCCACCTATGGCAAGTTAAAATTGAAAAATTGATTTTTGATATCCTGTAAGTCTTTCCTATCTGCTTTTGGTCACTCCTGTAGAACCTCTTGTATGTCTGGATAGTGTTTCTCCTTGTTGTGTACCAGTATCTCTCTTTATTTCTTGAAAACCTAGTCAACCTAGGGTTTTCCTTGCTTGGTGAAATTTCCATTGTGTCTGTTGCACCAATACTTCTTTCTGAGGTTCTTGGTTGTTCTGACATTTCAAAACAGTGAGTGTATGTTGGTTTTCTCATGCTTTAATTGTTCATTTCTTTAGGTTTCGGTTTTTGGCTTGTTGGATTTCTTGGTTTTCTTGTTTCTTGAGATCAACCTTTCTGGTGAATCTTGTAATTGTCTTTCTTGATTTCTTGAAGTTTTTGTTTGACTTTGGAGTTTTTTGCTACTGTTTCAAGTCATTTTCTTGAGTTAATTTCTTCATTTCACATATTGAGTTCCGTCATGAAATTGACACAGTTGTCTTATGGAAATTGAAGTTGTTTGTTGACTCATTTAGTTAATTTGAGGCCTTTGGTATCTTTTTTCTTTTATAAAAGACTTTTTTCCTTCTCCTTAAAAATTTCAAGGCTCAAAAAACATTTTATTTTTCCATGGATTTTTCTTTGAGTTTTCGTTTTATGGTTGTCATCTCTTTTGGAGCAATTTGGTAGTTTCTCATTTTGTTCTGGTTGCTTGGTTTTGAGAGAAGCTTTGTAGTGGGCTTGTCTCTTTTATATCAATTTGTTTTGGAATTTTTTGTACAAAGAAGTTCTTATTTGGGCTTGTCTCTGTTTTTGTCAAAGTGATTAGACCAGTCTTATTGAAAAAATAATTTGCTTCCCTTTGTGAGTAGTCCTAGAATTTCCATTTGCATTGGTAGTTTTCTCATCAGTTGGACCATTAAGAATTGTATTATTTTTGATATTTTTGGAGTGTGGAGCGTGATATTGAAAAGAAAAGAAAATTTTCTTGATTTTTAGTTGTTTCATAGAACCCAAGTAGACATATCTTTCATCAAAGAAAAAGTTTCATATTCATGTAGCGGGTTTCTATTGATGCATCTTTTGCGTCAAAACATCATAACTTGCATTATACATCTACCCTTCACTTAAAAGAACAACCATTAAAATCAAGCACTCAATATAAAATGAACTAGAATTTTTTCAGTTGTCATTAATATACACCAACCAGTCTAGGTCATAGGGCCTTGGAATAGGTGAGTGGAGAGTTAAATCTCCAAGGCCACTCAAAATTTCAAACATAGAGGTTGATTAATGAGTGAAATATAGCCTGGTTAAGTGGACCAAGAATTTTCTACCTCTAGAGAGTTAAGAACGAGGGCTAGCGAGGGCAAATATTATAGATACACCCTCTCCTATTTGATGGATCCTAACCTAAGACCATTCCACCCAGCTACCGATATGAATTGGTGTCCATAGTTTCTATTCCTTTGTATCACATAGGTCATTTCAGGGGCAGGAATACCTATGGTACCTAAGGAAAACATTGCATCACTCTCGTTAGTACTTCTTGAGGGTTCCCTTGCGAAGCTCGAGTACTTGCACTGGCAAAGGCTTTTGGTAGGAGGTCAAGATAAGTGTTTTTGTTACCTTCGCTAGTAAGCCTATGATGTAATTACCCCATACTATTCTCGAAAGGTCCCCTTATTAACTTTCTTGTATTTTTGTGTCAAGTCCTGATAACCCAAAGCAGAAATACCTGAAGGCTACTTGATTGTTGCATCTTAGCAGCATTTTAGTAGAGAGTGATATTTGCTCCTAGATTTCCATAGCTTCATAATTTTTTGATTATAGCTTAAAATCTCATAATTATTAAAATTGGTTGATTGATCAGTTCTTTGATTGAGGAGGATTTGTGGGTTTTCTCCTGCGAGCTACGAGCCTTCTCCAAGAATGCATAGGAGCAATTCTACCGGTGATTTTCATCCAGTAGTTGCAAACGATCAGAGAGTGATCCTCTGTTAGGGATATTGTTTCTGTGGGTGTTTCTAGTACTAGTGGTGATATAGAGAGGAGTACTCCACTCATCTCTCAAGTCCTTTATCCTACAGAATAATTTAAGGTAGAAGAGATTCCTGAATTTCTAGACACTCATTCCTCTCCTCTTCCTGCTATTCATTTAGACGTTCTTTTGTGTGTTGGGCCTCCATCTCAAAGATCGGCTAGCCCCCATATTTTTCCTTTTCTTCCAATGTCTACAAATGGGAACACAACTTCGGCTATGAGAACTTCGAGTATGCATACTCATCTTTCAGTTGAAGGAGGAGGTACCATTGCTATTTTGACTATCATTCCCAGTGTGGCAAATTTTGGCTCTACCTCCATTCTGCCTATGAGTGGGGCACCCAAGAGTTTGCTTCCCATTCTAGTCCATTTTCTTTTGGAATTGCATCAAGTGAAAATCCTTCTATTTCCTTCAACACTTCTTCTATTATCTACACACCCATGTCTTCCATCGCTAGTGGGTTAGATTCATTTCAAGGTTTCCCCTTTAGAAGTAGTCGTATTCCTCATTCGAAGCCTTCCTTAGGATCTTTGAATTTCTCTGCTCAAGGTCAAGGTTTCAATCCATTTCTCGGAGGCCAAAGATGTAATTCTTTTCAAGGTTGGAACCCTTATTTTATAGGGTTGGGAGTTTGGAATCAGTTTTTCTATGGTCAGCAAGGGAATGTACCACTCTCCTTCGTAGGTGCTTCACAACGTTTCTCTCCATTCTCCAATTCTTGGAACCCTTACCAAGGGGTTTCATATTCGTTCAACACTTTGATTGGGGGAAATAGCCCTATTTATGGTAATCCTATGATGGGAGGGGGTCATACTCCAAATGTTTCTAGGCCACAAGGTTTCTCTTATGGCTCGGATTTTTCTATGAAAAATCCATAAAACCTGGTGCCTCAACAAATTTAGGGTATTCTCTTCAGAATGTTGGGAACCATTTCGTTGGTGGATGGAATTATCAAGCTCCTCCACGCTTACCCTTCTTGGAAACCATGGATTTACTAGATTTATCCAAATTGATGAATGATCCAATTCGATACAACCCGGGTTGGCCTCCGCTCCCTACTAAATCTCCCTCAAATATTCCAAAATTTGAAGGGAATATTGGTGAGAATCCAACCAACCATGTTACCACTTTCCATTTATGGTGCTCCTCAAACTCCCTCCTCGATGATTCGATTAGGTTGAGACTATTCTAGTGCACCCTAACTGAAAACGCTGTAAAATGGTACATTGATCTTACTAGGAGTATTTTTGCTACATTTGATGAGTTGGATACTATGTTTTTGAACCATTTCCAATTTTCTTTCGTTATTATGCTAGGAATGATCTCCTGGCCAATTTCCAAGAGGATAATGAAACACACATTTATGATCATATTCAAGAATGGAAGAGAAGGAAGAGGCTCATTAAAGTCAAAATTCCTAATGAATTCCTTCTCCAGTTGTTTCTTAAATCCTTATAGCTAGAAATTTCGGAGGGTGTATCCCTTTTTTGGGTATTCTTTAAGGAACATGCTATCTTTAGGGCCCAATAGTTGGAACTGATATATTCTTAGTCTAGAGTCCTTAATAAGATTTTTCTAGATGCTTCTTATTCCAAAGTGGATTTAGCCAAATTGAAGCTAGGTCCTCATGCTAACCGACTTGTCGATTCGATCGATAGTGGCACACCTAACCTTTTGAATCAATTGCAACATTTTTCTTTACAATCTTCTCCTTCTATTCAGGCTACGCTATCGGTGTCTGATCCTTCCCATCCCTTAACTATTAATTTTTTTCAAGCTTCTAACCCCAAAGGAAATCAAAAATTTGATGGGAAGAAGAAGGGACAAAATAATAAAAATAAAGACAAGGATGGGAAGGGTAATGTGAACAGATCCAATGATAATGTTGGAGAAGGTAAGATAGAGGAAAAGAAGAAATTTAAGTTTCCATGCAAGTTATGCACCAGAGACCATCATACTCATCTCTGCCCTAAAATTTAGGATGCTCTGTGCTTGTTAGCTTAGAAAGGTTCCTCTAGTTCCCAGGCTATCCTCACAAACCCTTTTCCCCAAGGGTAGGAGCTGATTTCTGGCACGAATACTAATACAGAAGCTCCCACTGGGGGAAATCGAGAAGGGGAAAATTATTCAAATGTATATGTGATGAGTTCTCACGTTGAGATCACTACGCGATCTCATGATTATGGTGAAGTTAAGTCTTCAAATGCTAAGGGTGATCCTGGTAGTTCCGAGCCACTCCATATTGAGAGGCCCACAGTTGAGCCTATACCTCCATTAGGGGAATTTTGAGGTGTAAAATAGGCCTCCTAAGGAAATTATAAAATAATGGTGGAAATAATAAAATAATATTTGATGAAATATTTAAATTTTAGAGGGAAAAAAGAAAAAACTACTTTTCGACTCGTATTTTCAACTTATCTCGCAAAGTTTTCACTCAAATTTCGAGCGGGAGTACTCGTTGGATGTCAAAATTTAATTATTCATCCAAGGAGTACCCATGTTGCATACTTTAGATGGACCCTGCTACATGAAAAATGTGACCCATGTTGCATAGTTTAGATGGACCCTGCTACACGAAAAATGAGAAATACATGAAAAATGTGATTGCAATCACGTTTTTTCATGTATTTCTCATTTTTCGTGTAGCAGGGTCCATCAAAAGTATGCAACAAGGGTACTCCTTGGATTAGGAATTAAATTTTAAATCCAATGTGTACTCTCGCTCAAAATTTTAGTAAACACTTTGGGAGATAAGTTGACATATGAGTTGAAAAAGTATTTTTATTATTTTATTATTTTTAAATCTTTCTACCCTCTTAATAAAAAATGGTGAATCATCCCCCATGGTTTCCATCATCATCTTGAATCCTATTGGTTCTGATAAATTTTATTTTGGTTGCACATTTTCATTAGGAGGCTCATTTTTTACCTCAAAATTCCCCTAATGAAATCCCAAAAGCTTCTACCAAGCATACAACGATCAACCCTATTTTCAAGGTAGCCTAGAACTACTCCATTGTAGAAGATCTGGCTCAGAGTACATGTGTTAAATCTGTGTTAGACATACTCTAGTCATGCCCAATATAGAGGAGTGCATTTCTCACTGGGATTGGGGCAGTTGATCCAAAGAACTCTCTTATGATCACATTTGATATATCAAATATTAAGAAGATACTTCCTCATCACATGGCTTGTCATATTAATTCTACATATCAGAAAATGAATATCTTTCGAATAATAGTCGATGAGGGTGCTTCCACATGTGTCATGCCTATCTCATTTTAGAAAGACATTGGATCCCCTTCAGCTCTGCCTTCACCTACTCTTCTCACTACATTTTATGGTCATTCTCATAGGCCACATGGCATTGCTCCAGATTTTCCCATCTGTGTTGGGGGTAAAGTTGTCAATATTGAGGCCGAGATATTGATTCCAATTTGGACTACAATATTCTATTGGGGTGGAATTGGATTTATGAAATGGATGCTATTGGTTCATCATTATTTCGCATCTTGTGTTTTCCCCATGAAGGGAGGATTGTCACTGTCGATCAAAGGGACTATTCTCCGATAGATCCAAATGCATCTTCTGACTTGATTATTCCCTTGGTGAATGATGCCAAGCAACCTGTGGAGAATTTGCGGGTTAGAATGTATAACTCATTGATGGGTACATTTTATCCTCCACCTCCTCTTCATATTAATGTCATCTCATCCTCCAGGGTTCCTACTTGAAAATAGTTCTTTCAAACACATTATTTTTTGGATCCTTGGACCTTACCTTCTCCTAATTCCACATTAGAGGAAGGTCAAGTGGGTGGAATGGTATTCCCTATGTCTGAAGTAGAGATTTCTTATTAATCTATTATTGACTCTGGAGATGCCATTCCATTTGCTCTTTCACCAGAGGAGTTGGACGGAGATGTGGCTCTGGCTTGGACACTTAGTTCATATTCTGCTCAGGATTTCCTTGATATTGTTCTTCAATCTTAGGAGGCTATCCTTGAAGCAATGACTGGCGTGGAAATACCATGGGATTATTTGCATCATCGGTCCTATTTTCTACCAGATTTGTGAGAAGTTGAATCAAGATTGTCTAGCCTTGTGTCTTCTAGTCCTGTTCACCCGGTCTCGAACCCTTTAGCTCCAACAAAGGTTTTTGTTGTAGGGAACATTGTTTTGCATTTATGACACTATCCCGATAAGAATTTCTAGGGATCCCAATGTTATTGAGAAATTTTTCATCGAAGTTGAACATTCCCTTGAGGATATTCAAACTTATACCGGTCGCTTTATAGAGTTTCGTGATGTGTTCGGTTAGTCTTATGAGGAAATGTCTAGAATTGATACATCTATTGTCCAACATGAGATCAAGAGTTAGTCTTAGTCTTATGAGGATGATTTAGCTTCTCGTTCTTAAAAGAGTTGATCATCCCTCTCATCTTCGACAAGTTTTTGAATGATGCCGTCATTATAAAATTTGGTTGAACCCTGTTAAGTGTGTTTTCTCTATCACATCCCGATTGGTTGTTAGGATTCATCGTGTCTATTGAAGGGATTCAAGTAGATCCCTTCAAGGTTGACACAATAATTCAGTTGCCTCCCCCATCTTCTATTCGTCAACTTCAAAGTCTTCAAGGAAAAGGAAATTTCTTAAGGAGATTTATCGTTAATTATACTGAGGTGACAAAAGGATTATGAGATTGTTGAAGAAGGTAATTCCATTCTTGTGGGATGAATTTTCTCAATGCTCTTTCAATTCTTTGAATAAGGCATTGACTTTTTCTCCATTATTAAGTCGACCTCATTATAGTAGAGAATTCCTTTTATATCTCTCTATGGCATAATCTCCTATAGGTATGCTTATGGTTCAAGAGGATGATGCTCTTTGTGAGCATGTTATTTATTACCTAATTCAAGGCTTGGTAGGTCCCGCACTGTGGTATTCTCCCATTAAGAAGGTAGTTTTGGAAGCTGTCCATGCTATCCAATGACTCAAGCATTACATTATCCTTTGAAAAAATTATGTTTGGCAATAGTTAATCCATTTCAATTTGTTCTTAGTAGGTGAGTTATTTGGGGAAAATAAAATCGAGGGATTGTCATTTTGCAAGAGTTCGATCTCAAATTTTTTTCTGTGAAATCCAAGAAATCTCTGGTATTTGTAGAGTTGAAATCTAAGTTGCCTTGCGGAGATGAGATTATTTATGAGGAGTCATTCCTTGATGAACATATTTTCCTCATTTCTTCACAGGATCCTTGGTATAGAGATCTCATTTTTTATCTCCAAACTTCGAAGTTTCCCTTTGCTTTTTTGAAATATGAGCGTCAAAAGTTCCGTCACTTAGCGAAAAGTTATCTTCTTATCGATGACACTCTATATCATTGCAGGGTTGATTTGATCCTTAGAAATTACCTAGATCTCGAAGAAGCTGAGGTTGTGTTGAATGATTGCCACAGTGGAGCTTCTGATGGTCATTTATTTGGGCTTGCTACAACCCAAAATATTTTATGTGCCGGATATTTTTGGCCCTCAATTTTCAAATATTGTGTTGAGACGATCAAAAAACGTTGTCCCAGTTAGGTTTACACTCAGAATATGTGTGCTCATCTACCTCCGCTCTTTCCTGTTGTCACTATCGATCCATTCACTAAGTGGGTATTTATTTTACCACCTGTAACCTTCTTTCTACGAATGATCACAAGTACATTATCATAGCAGTGGAATAATTTACAAAGTGGGCCAAGGCTATGCCTAATTTCATGAACGATGGTGAAAAAATGACCTTGTTTCTATTCAACCAAGTCATTTCTCGCTTTGGTATTCCCAAAGATATTTTCACTGACCATGGCAGTCATTTTCAGAACACCATGATGGGTGAATTGTCTCTTAAATTGGGTTTCTGGCAAGAGAATTCATCTCCATATTATCCTTAGGCCAATGGGCAAGTTGAAGCTGTGAATAAATCCATACATGTTATCCTCCAATAGACAATCAATAAAGCTAGGTCCAATTGCCATGTCATGTTGTATCCTGCACTTTGGGCATACCAAATGTCTGTTAAGACTACAAACGAGTTCACTCCTTTCCATCTGGTTTTTGGTTTTGAATCAACATTTCTTGTTGAGTGTGATATTACTGCTCTTAAACTGGCTATCGAAATTTTTCCTAACACTTCAAGTCTCGAAGATCGCCTTGTTTATCTAGAACATCTCGATGAGCAGTGCCAGGATGCAGCTATGATGAATGAGGCCCATAAGAAATGAGTGAAGTTTCAGTATGATAAGGCTGTAAAACCTAGGGTTTTCTCTGAAGGTGACCTTGTTTTGGTCTACACTCAAGACAAGGATGCCTTGGGGGCAGGAAAATTCAAATCCATGTGGTATGGCCCTTTCATTGTTAAAAAATTTCTCAAGAAGGGAGTTTATGCCTTGGTTTATTTCGATGGAAATGAGTTGGCGGAGCCCATTTAAATGGGCTCTATCTGAAGAAGTATTATTCCTAGGCATTTTCCTAGCATTTTCTTTGACTGTATATATTGTATTTTTGTGCATATATGTCTATCGAGTGTTGGTGTGACTTTGATCTTTTTGAACTTCTTTGGTTGGTGTTTATGGATGATACCAGTCATTTTGGCTTTGCCGATGGTGCTAGTCGACATACCCAGAATATTGCTTTCGCGACTTGGGTAATCTATTATCCATTCGATCACTTGCTAGTATGGAGGAGCGTGCACATTGGTCCTGCTTCGAATAATTTAGTAGAATATACTGGTGTGGTTAATCTACTTTCAGAGGCAATGTCTGTTAGTATTGATTCATTGGTAGTGTATAGAAATATAAAAAAACATCAATCATCATTGTAAATATGAGACAATCACATCATAAAAATCGTTGTATATATATATATATATATATATATATATATATATATATATATATATATATATATATATATATATATATATATATATATATATATATATATATATATATATATATCATAGTTTTGTTCAAAATATACAAAAAATAGACAATCATGTCTTACAAAATTAGGGCTTATGCCTAATCGTGTTCATCATCAAAAAATAAAGTAGTCATCCGATCATAATAAAAATCTAGCCCTGTGGGCCCTAACCTAGCTAGGTGTTACGGAAGAACACTATAGTTGTTTCCACATGGCAGAAGAGCTGAACCCAATTGCATGGTACACTAACGACATGTCTCTGTACAGCCTGGGGAAGGTCCTCCACTGCAGCCATAGGGACATGGTAGCTCAAACCCTCCAGTTTCCTCTATATAGCATGGATTACTCTCCCCAGGTCTTCTGCAGCATCCTCAACTTCTCTTCCATGACACGTGTGCCTTGGGAAGCCCTCTGGTCTAACTAGACCAACATCTGCAACATGATCAATAAATTTCTAAGTCATTTGTCCAAGAAAAAAGATTTTATTCATTTTCATATCTTTATTGACAAAAAAATTCATATAATAAAATATCATTGTGCGATCTTACCAATCACCCCCATGCTGCACCAGGTGGTAAGCGAAAATCAACATCTCCTATTAAATCCATGCCAGTATAGGGATAAACTTCTAGCGTGATGACTTGTTCTCCCCATCATAGGAAGAACTCATCATCCCAGGTAGTCCTAGGGACCTCGCCACCTGCTAGCCTCTTCATCATATCAACCCATCTAGCTATCTGTGGATCCCGAGGGTTGTTGATAGTAGAGATAATCTTAGGGTGAAGCCCTGGAATCCCCTAAAAGAAGAATGTGCATAAAATAGTCCCATAACAAAAGTGTTTTTCTTTATTCTTCTGGATTTAGGTCAATTGTTTCTTCAAATTTTTCAATAAGGTTTTGCACCAATCATATAGTGTAGTCAGGTATTCCACTACCAAAATCATGTTTCCTCGTGAATATTGGTGCAAGAAAGCCGATCTAGATACTCTAAAAATGGTGAAAATAAGTATTTTCATGTGAAACCCTTGCACATATTTTATTGGGATCTATGTCTCGACCTTCTGAGTAGCCTAAGCATAGTATAATCGAATATAATCTTTGAAATTTAGCCCTCCTATGGCCTTGCCTTGAAAATTTATTGGTTCCCCTCTTCGAGAGAGTGAAGTCATGAAATAAATTTCTTCAATATTGATCCTTAATGGAATTTGATCTATCATGAAACAGTCCTCCTATGGATCCCAATAACTTACAAGAATTTCAAGCAACATGGTGTTCATTTTCATATTTCGCATCTTAAAAAACTTGATCAATCCTCATCCCCACAATATATCCAAGGATAATTGGTCCTCCATGACCTCATTGTCAATTGTGTTATGCTCTCTCTCTCTCCAGCTAATGGTCATCCTGGATAAATTCATTTGAAAACCATTAGAATTTTATTTTAAAATTTTGCTCTACGCATACACGAGTTTCTTCCTGTAAAGTTGTGTCTATATGTAAGTTTGAAATTATGAACCCACACATACGTAGAGGGTTTCAGAAGAAACATAAATTCTATGGTGAAATTCTCTAAAAATTTCTTGAATTGAAAATAAAATTAATGACTAAGCTGATTGAGAAGTTTACCTGGAAGATTTGGGTTGATTTAGCTGATAATTGGTCTAGTTCGAAATTTGAAATTTTTTTCTCCAGAGCTCTTTCATAAATTATTCAAGGCACAAATGACCAAATGTGAGTAAGAAAGGCCTATTCGTGCCCAAAATTCAAAAAAAATTCAAAATTTACTTGTTTAAATTTTCGTGTTTATTTTTTGAATTTGTTCACGATTTTATGAACTTTTGGCTTGTAAGTGATGGAATAGGTTGTTTTCAGGTCCATTTTAATGATTTCAAGATGATTCCATTACTGCTTCAGTTCCATGATAGTTGACCTGTCATTGTAGGTATTGTTTTTTCAGAACTCGAATATAGGTTAGGGAATTCACTTTCCGTTGCACTTATGCATACTAGACTCCATACTGAGATCTTACCATAGGGTTGACCCCATCATGTTATGAATATTTAACCATTTTCACTCACTGACTTATAAATCATGATATTATGGTAGAGCCATCCTTTACATGGGCTTCTTAGTTAGATCCTCGCTATCATATGCCTCCCATGCTACAAATTTTATAGGCTCGGGAGTCCTATTTAGTCCCACCATGACTTATGCATTGAAGCTTCATTCTTCTTATTGTTCACTATATTTTGTAGCCTTATACCCTAGAGGCTCCCATTTTTGTTGTTGATTTGTTTTCCTGCATCTCATATTGACAATTTGTATATCTTGGCCTTAAGTCGGCTTCACTTGGAATCATGTATAAGCCATATTTTGACCCTGTCTTTATGCAAAGTCATCCATGCAATCACTTAGCCTCTGCGACTTGACACCTTTTCCCATGGATGGAACATTCCTTTGAGTGTCACTTACCAGTTTTGCCACCTTGCATTGAGCATCGGATGGTTACTATCCTAGGAAATAGTTCATCCGTTTATCGACACTCATTCTATCCATTGTACTATAAGAATTATTTTATTCCTTTTTAGGCTTTAAATATGAAAAAGAAAAAGAAATCCTAAAAATAGTGGGATCGAGACATTACTTCCACATATGATGATAGCTAAAGAGTTAGTTGTGTTGCCCTTGAACAAAGCACAAAAAAACTATGTCTTTTCTCCATTTTGGGATGGGTTTAGTTTGACTTAGGAGAAGCCATAACCTTGTTATCGAGTCAATAATCCCCTGGTTGGTTATCTATTTCAATCATATGGAGGGTTTATTTGTGCCTCCTGCATGACAAACTTATAGAAATCTATCATACGCTGCTAAAGTCAAAACAAGTTGTGCTTTTGTTCAAGGGAAGTAAACCTGAGTCAACCTTTCTGCGGCGTCTCTTGAATCATTTTTCAGCCAGCCATCCTCAGTCTGTCAGAGTATTGTTTTATCACATCATCTATTTGGTCCTTTTCTTGTGTTGGTTTGAGAAGGTTTCCATTGAATTATTTCTGTTGGGTTTGTCTCTATCGACTTCGACAAATTTCTTTGAGAGTAAACCTAGAGATGCACCCTAGCCCTATTTACATCATTGATAGGTGACCTTGTGCTCAACATTTACTAAACACCATGGGTCATTGACTGAGTGGTTTCCCTTGTGCTTGATTTTATCTTTCATTATCATACTAGGGATTCATGCATTGCCTTGGTTTCCATTTGACCATATCGATGGATTCCTTGCCTTTTATTAGCTTTAATTATTGGTTGGTTCAGAGGGTTTCTACCGTGCGCTAGCTACATTTTGTGCATACTGGAAACGTGCTTCGAGTTGGTTACTTCAACTTTATTCATTCGATTCCTTCCAAATTTTGGCCTGCGGGTTACACTCATGTTGGATTGATGTGAGATTCCTTAACGCCTTCCTTCTAGCAGATCTTTTCCCATCGAATCTGACACATTGCTCTGGGAATAAGGTCTAGATTCCTTTTTTTATTACCTTAGGGTTTGCAGTCATTAGTGGCAGATTACTATGGTATCAACAGTGAGAATACATCAATGTATCCTGATGGGTATATTCTCTCAAGTGTTTGACTTCAACTCATTCATTCGCATTTGTTAGATTTTACTAGGGTACCTTAACTCTCATCATCATTATCAATGAGTTGTCTTCCTTTTGTTAATGATATACATCAATGATCGGTAATCACACGATTTCTCACATGGTTGACTTCACATTGTGTAGAATTATACCATAGTGATCGGTGAAGACCTCGGGATTGCATCAACATGCTTTGGTTCACTTATACAACTCCTTCATTTTTCTTCTGGTGACACAATCCACCCTTATATGTTGCATTTCATCACAACAAAATTTTATATGTTAGCACTCGATTTGCGTGCAATACCTTTTTTCCACCACTTATGATTTGGTACTTAGAGATTTAGTTGTGACTTTAGTGATCAGATATCTCTGCAGCATCATTGATAAGTCTTCTATATGTGATACTTGGACATGATTTTGATATGTACTTTCGGGCAGTGATCATATGATTGACTATGTACTTTATAGTTTCTTCCATACTTGTATACATAATGGATCCGCTCCATACTTGTTATGCAGACATTCTTTTCTTTGACTAAGCATGGGTTTGCCCACCTCAGACATGAGCTTTCTTTTTTATTTCTTTCACTGGTTTTTGGCATGCTGAAATATGGTGAAGTCCTCACAAGATTCTTCTTATGCATATAATACATTATGGCCATCATGTACCTCTTCCGACCTCATATATTAGGGAGATTTTTTTATAGCATCATTTATCACCTTTATATACTTGATGAATTATGTATTAGCCTTGGGAAACCCTTTCCTTTCAAACTTTCTCAAATTATTAAAAAAAAATATTTTTAATTCCATACGTGACTCTGCACTGACTTTTACGCATGAAGACGTAGGTTCGATCATATCTAACCCATGTATACAATTAAAAATATTAAAAAAATATAATCTCCCTATTAATTGGGTGGGGTTTACGGGTTTTACCTGAATACCACCTACACTAGCCGATGGCCAAACTATTTCCCAACTAAAGAACTAATTTGAGGAAGTATAAATACACCTCACTAGGAAGGCCTATGGGGGGATAGAGAATGAAATTGATATTATAGCATGCTATAGCCCAAATCAATTTGGATTATCCTTATGCCTCGTGCAGTTCTTAGGTTTGGAAAAACCTTATTTCCTTGTGATGTTCACCTCCCTTATGTGACATCCTTTGTGCACCTCTTATGGAAGAAGATTGTTGAGGATTGGGCTAGATGGATCTGGAGGACGGTTTCACTTGGATTCATGGCTGATTTCATGTGATATCTCCACTTTATTTTTACATACATCAATAAAATAAGACTTGTCACGTTCCTGATGTCATGTTCTTATTTCTTTAATATACATGTTAATGATCTTGTAATCATTATTTCATGTTGTATTTCATGAGTTTATATGATCTAACATACTAACATTTAGGATATATGTGATGAAAAACTAGTCTTTCTGCTTTGTCTTGAGTGAGTTGCAGGTTTTAAAGCACAAGGAGCACCAGAGGGTTTGCACCCTATAGGAATGACCTCAAGCTTAGAACATATGGGTAAGGTCACCTATCTGTAGTTTACTAGTTTAGGCATTAGGACTTGTAATTTGATTGCTTCATGTGATTGTATGGCTTCCACTATGTTAGGTACTTCAACCCATACCTTAGGTTAGTTTTTCCTGCAACACTATGGTCCCCACGTACAATAAAATGTCCTAGGGGGGTAGTTGTAAGACAAACCAATACGCAAGGGTAGGAAAATTAACCCCAAAAGGAGCTAAGACCGATACCCCCTTGAAAGTTACCTCCCAAGTGGTCCCCACATGATTAAAAGAGTTTGTATGTGTTCCAATTCTGCTATATCGTGCCACCTGAAACTAAGCAATTAGGGTTGTGTCACCCTACTTAGCCCAAGTGTGACCTCATGCTTAACCCTCTTGTAAGAAGGGCTTCTCAGACCATACTACTACAAATGGATTTTCACTCCCTACTGCAAGCTGCTAAGTTGTTTTTGTGTTATTGGAGTGGTTTAATCACGCTCCTTTCTCCAAGACCCTAGCCTAAACTACTCTTGGTGTACTACCACTAAAAATAAAAAAACGAATCTAGTTGATTTTATTATCATGTTCCTTTTAATGGTTGTTGTTTACTCAAGAAGGAAGTGGCGTGGAACTAAAATGGTGTGTAGGACTCTTAGTTAGTCAACCTAATGCAACTATATGCAATTTTTCAGTTTCAATTCAATGAATTCTTGCTACGAGAGGGAAAGAGATTATCTAACACACCAATGCATACTAAGATGCACTTTTCCATTAGGTCTTCTTGAATGAAAATTATCCCAAGAATTTTCATTAATGATCCAAAACATACCAAAAATGAATCCAAGATAGAGACCAAAACAAGTCCCCCAAGCAAGAACGCAAAGCACTCCTGAAGAAAAATAGCTATGGAAACAAAACCCAAACAAAAAAACAATGACAAAGTAATAAAAAATGAAAGCCAAAGTGGAAAAAAAGATGACAATGTTAATCAAGCTAGGGTTGCAACAAAATGGATCCACAAGGGCCAATGTTCTACATGGTACTAAACTTCACCCTAGAGGCAAAGAGGCTTAAACAAGATCTTAAAGAAAGAAATAAAATGTAGCAAAACACTTTCAAAAGAGCTTGGTTAGATGACAGTTGCATAACTGGTCACAACACCACTGCTTGTGACACTAATGATAAAATGTGAAAGAGATCACTCAACAATAAAGAATTAAAAAGAGGATAAATATAAAAATATGAATGCAAAGTATAGATTAGACCCAATAAAATGTTGAATACGACCTTCCAAAACTAATAATGTAATCAGGGAATCGAACCCAAACCTCAATCCAAGGAAACCAATCAAAACTCAAGAAAAAACTCAAGCGTTGATAAACAAAGGGAGATCTTGAACAAATTGATCTAATTAGATCATATCAGGGCCATAGGACGACTGATTAGCTACCACAAGTAATGGGATCCAGGTATGTTTTCAATAAATCAGCAAGCAATCAACAAGCTTGATTCCTAACGAAAGAGATCAGGTGCTCTAAAGAGGCACTTAGCCAATAAAAATAAAACTGATAACAAGAGCATATATGGACCGGATTCAACAAGAAAACAATAAGCCCAAGCACTACAGATCCAAAAACTGAGAAATAAAAATGAAAGGGAAAAGTTTCAGAAGGCCAAATACATTGGATGCGAGCTCAAAATGCCCTGCTAGCAGCTGGCCACAAGCATAAACCTTCTAGCCAATGGCTCAAAGGCTCTTGGGCCCTTGGCTGAGCCTTAAAAGGTCATGGATAGGGTTGCAAGGAGGAAATTCCCTATTTCCTCATGCAAGGAGTAACAAAAAATTAACAAAAAGAGGCAATGACCCTGTAAAATAGATGAAAATATTCACAAAAATGCAAGGAAGCTCAACAAACCATAGAAGTTATGATCCGATCAAGATCTAAGGCAAAGAAAACACTGATGTGAGCATTTCCTCAATTAAAGAACGACTTCTCTTGCATACAAAACTGCAAGGAGTTGTTTCCCCATGACCTAGTGTCCGTTAAATGAACATGAAAGACAAGCATAGTCAATAAGACATCCTAGATTCCAAATCCATTATGATCCAGAAGAAATCATGCAGTCTTTTAATGCTATGAGGAAGAAGAAGCTACCTTTCCTCCTCGCAAGTCAGGGACAGATATTGAGTTTGATCTTGATCTATTGCACTCCATATGAGCGATCTATCCGATTTGCCTACGATCTCAATACCTACACAAAGTCAAAACCATAAAAAGAGAACAATGATCTTCCTCGAAAGATTTTTAGTTGAAAGATATCATAAATTAATTGCAATATATAAACATACAATAATATACATGAAGGGAACATAGATCTTGATTAATGTATAAAATGTCGCTTTGATACGTTAATTCCAGCTTATCCTCTTCACGATTCGAAAATTTTTCCCCACTAGATAAGAGTATGAAGAGCACTATCCTATAGCATGAGATCTCACAAGATCTCAATATAATGACAAGATTGCAATAAGATTTGAAGATCTCAACAACAACATGGATCTCTCGGGAACTAAAATTACGACTCCCAAATTACAACTATCCTAGACATCTTAAATGATCCAACATAAATAGGTGAATGAAATTTCTCTAGAGGGTGAATGTAGATGTTCAGGATGACAAGAAGTTAAAGAAAATTCTAGTGGACCAGTCCTGGCCAACTCAAATCAATGAGTAATCAAGCTCATATCCTAGGAACTTAGTGAATTTTGAAGGTTCCCTGGATCGCTTGTTCAAAACTAATAAATTAGGGCCTAATCCATGGGCACGAGAGGCCCTAGTAGTGGCTCAAGCCCCTAGGTTGTGGGAATAAGCCTACTAGCCTATTTCGTAGGGTCAAAACTGAGAAAATGAGCCCCTCCTACTAGGAAAAAGTCATCAAACAGTCAGGGCTAGGAGTTAGTGATGTAGGGGTAGAAAAATAGGCCAATGACACTATAGTCTCACCCCATTTAAGGTCATCTTCCCAACTCTGTAGAGATCCTGCTACAGTGAACTACAAAATCGATCCTCCTGAAAAAAAAATTGAAATTATTGCTCTACTGTGAATCCTGCTATGATAACATGTAGAAATTATGGAGTATAATTACAATTTCTCATGAATTTTTCACCTAAATCACAAGACAAAATCCTATTCTATTGATCTAAAAAATTCAATTCACAATTTATAACATCAATCACAAGCATGCAATGAGAAATAACACACATTCACACAATATGTTTCCAGGGGAAAGAAATCTTCTAAAAATACCTTTTCCTACTTGCCTTAATGTGATGAATAATGATGTATTACAATTGCTAGCTCAATTTGAGCTCAACCTACAAGTGAATAACCTATATCTCTACTCACTTAGAAGATGTGACCTATACTTAGTCAAATTATGTCTTTCCTTGAGAACCTATTTCCTTCCACAATTCTTGAGGAAATTAGGTGCCTATTATTTAAGAATTTCTTCCAAAATGATTTTTCAATTCCCAAGGTTGATCATCTGACTGCAAGAAACACATGTAGACTTAATACTAGTCTACAACTCATGTTACACGTCCTTGGAATATCAAATATAGCTGGGGGAACTCAAATTATCAGCTACAATTTCTATTTTGGGTTGATTGATCAGTTAACTAGATGATCACTGAGTTATACTCAAGTCCAACTACACAACTGACCTTCCAATAGTTCCTCCGACAGTTAGAACTACTTTAACTGAAAACAACTTGAAATGGACCTTGACTGCTAAAAATTAGAAATCAAACATGCTCAACTGAAATCTAACTCGTATAACTCAAATTCAGTAAGCTGAATAAGTGAGAAGAGCCATGTCACACAAGCTAACTACATCCAAGTTGTTTGTTGATGTGGAAATTCAAATTTTTTCACTTTTAGGAAGGCAAAATCAAATTGTTACTTTCTTGCTACAATTTTCAACAAAATACATTTCATTCTATGATCCTATGGGGCCTGGGTAGGATGGGAATTCTCAGGTCTCCCATCTCATTTGGCCAAGAATTGGGATATACTCATGTCTCACTTGAAAGGAATCACTCCAATATCTCAAAATTCAGTCGACTTGAGAACATGGATGCTAACTAAGTCAAAGCAGCACACAATCAAAGAGGGATATAAACTTTTGATAAAAAATATCCCCCACCCTCCGAAGAAAAAATTATGGAAAGTGATATGGAGAAATGATGGAATTTCAAAAAGTAACTGATTTTGTTGGGTTCTCACTCATCTGAATATCCTCACAACAAAGAATCTGAGAAGGAGAAACATCCAAGGCCCCTCATGGTGTGTTCTATGTAAGCCAAAGGAGGAATCAATATCACATTTATTCCACTACTATTAATTCTCCACTCAGGTATGGAAATTGGCCCTTAAAAACGTAAGTAATGTTGTAACCATTCCAAGGAATCTGACAAAGATATTTGAAACATGGATGAGTAACATGTCCAATGACCAAATTAATTCAATGACAACAAAACTAGTGTGGATAGCAATTCCAAAGTTCTTATGTTGGATGATATGGTTGGAAAGGAACAATTAATCTTCAAATACAAAGTACCATCCATACACAAAGATGCCATAAAATTACAATGTCTACTTGCAAAATAAATGGTTGAAAAAGGCTTAAAGTTGAAAGACTTAGAATATATGACTCCCAAAGAGGGAGAATGAATCCAACTCCCAAATCTATATGATCATGTTGTCATCTTCCCACCAAGACCTAATTCCATCTGCTTCAATCAGCTGAGATTGGGCGTGAATGAATTTCAGACTAGAAATCTAGGAAAGCTCTTCCAATCCTTAGTTTTGATGGAGCCTCTAAAGGAAATCAAGGGGTGGTAGGAGACGGTGGGGAAATTCACATCCCTGATGAAAAAAATGAATATACTTTTTCTTGTGGTATTAGATGGGAAAACAACCAAGAGAAGTACTAGGCATTATGGAAAGATCTAGATCTCACATGGATAAAGGATTCAAAAGTTTGATTATTGTGGGGGAATCGATGATGGTAATTCAATAGGTCACAAAGGAAAATTTATGACCTATCTCTAAATTACCTCCAATTTTCTAGAAGATATATATGATGGCGACAGAATTTGAAAATAACTATTTCCACCATGTCCTCAGAACCCTTAACAAGGAGGTGGACACGCTGGAAAATCAGGGCTCATGTTTATAACAAAGTGTAATTTTCCTACAGGGTTGCGAAAGGAGAATAACGCTAATCCCATAATCCAATTCAATAAATGAAAATATTTGGGACTTTGAATGAACCATACCCTCTAACAATCAAATTAATGATAACTAAATCAATCAAACAGTTGGAATCACATTGGAACAAGGATGAAGGGAGGATAAGAGAATTTAAAGTTGGGCCTGCCCACCACATGTTGCAATACATGTAAAATGGACTACACACCTCGTTATTTAACAAAAAATGGCGGCCCAAATTAAAATCTTGGAGGTCCTTTGAATCTCAATTCATGTGTGAGATGGAGTCTATTGACGAGAGTTCTATTAACGTCAACACAAATCCTCGCTACACGAGGCTCGTCTCATCACTTGGGAAGCTAGCAATGACAACCAACTCTTAGATGGAATTAATGCTAGTAGATGGAGGATTAATCTCCCGAGAATAAAGGAAGATAATAAATACGAGACTCTAATTGGAGATAGATACCATCAGGCATTTTTTAGGGTGGAGAATGTTGTTGTGGAAGTGGTCGTCGATGGAAATGGATAGCATGGATGTCTCTGAAGATTTTGAGTGGTCAAGGAAGGTGATGGAGAAGGTTTTTAAGAACTTATTAGGGATGTATGAAATGCTGGAAAACATGCTTCAATTACTGGAAAAAGAGAAGGATGATAGGGAAAAGGAAACATATCATAAATTAGAATTCTTGAGCGCCATAGTGGAACGTCGCCTATTTCGCATGGATTTGGATATCTTGATGTTGAGGACGAGAAGACAAGCAGTGGGATGGACATCAGACAAGGAGGAAAATTAGGGCCTATTAGACCCAAGTCTGATTATACGCAAGGATGAACACAAGAGTAGAAGGAGAAGTTTTTGTAGCTCATGGAAAGAAGGTACCACAAGAGAATAACCCCAACATGGATTATGGCCCCTCTTGGGAAAACTTGAAGTTATGGTAGTATGTATTATAGGTATAAAATATTTTTGTGGCAACTTTTCAACATATTTGGATAGTTTCAATGTAATAGGATATGTTAGAGTCCTATGATAATAGGGTTCATAATTTTTGAATTGACATTGATAGTCTTGTAAATATGTACATACCTTGCTTTCTGCAAGTTGTTTTCCCATATTTTGAAAATTGAAAAATAATAAAAAATAAAAAGAGGGTAAAAGTCCTAAAAGAAAGATCAAAGCACATGAAAAGAAAAGATCAAAAAAGAATAAAAAATAGACCCTAAAATAAAAAGAGAAAAAATAAGACGTGAAAGTGAGCAAGTCAAAATGCCACTACTATTTACTTTTACTGCAAGAATAATGATTATGTGCAAATTTTTTCAAAATGCCATAATCCATGATCAGTTAAATAGTTTAATCCTAACTTTTCATGCTTTGAATTTTATATTTTAGATACATAATAAAGATATGTCAAACAGTTTAAACTTAACAAATCAACAGATAAGATAGAGAATAAATGATGAGCTCAATAGTTTAATCTGAACCCTCAGATGGAATAAGGTTAGATTTAGATAGTTTTATGCTTTGAAAGAAAATTGACTTGGGGTTGCAAGCCTAAATTTACCCATCAAAATTAAGTAAAAAAATGCTAGAAATAATGATGGGTAGGTAGAAAGCAGTTTTGCAAGCATGTAATAAAGCATCATCGAGAAAAATTACTAATTTCACCTCCCCCACAATGATTCAGTATTATAAACCTTCAGTTAAAAAGGCTCATATATTTTCTCTGACTTTTTTTGGGACCAGACCCAAGGCTCGATAACTGATAGGTTAAAAAATATTGAATTCCTACATAAAACCTAATTTCATCAACATTTACCCTTCATCAATAAATCATGATCCCCCATTTTTACTTAGTAAAAGTAAAACCCCAAATAACTAATTTCATTTCCTTTCAAAATCACTCAAAACCCATAAAATGCATTTTATCCTAATGTTAAAGTGTGAAAAATACGAAATGGACAAACTATGCTTTATTTACACTTTACTTTGTGTTAAATTATGTATTTTTATTCATATCATATATTACCCCTTTATTTCATATTAATTTCTAACTTATATTATTAAATCCCTAAGCTACACCCTCTGGTATAGTATTAAACCCTTTTTATTTAAATAGCCCACAAAACCTAATATTTATGTTTAAACCAATGTTATTATATCCCATGTGATGGAATAAAAACCCACCTTTATTCCCATTGGTTTTAAACATATCAATATAAAATATATCCCGTATCCTATGGTTATTAAACACTCTTCAAAGGTTTTTTATATGATATAATATAAACCCATGCCAATACATTGATTAAAACATTGATTAAATGTTGTAATTAAAACATATGTGATATTACCCCCCGCCATATTATAACCTAAAGTTTTGAATTTAATAAATTTTTTATTTATAAAAGTTAAACAAACCATCCCGCCGAATATAAAACCCTGGACCCCAGGGCCAATATGAATTCATCTTATGCACAAATCTTGAACATCCACAATCAAACTCCACGATCCAACGGTGGAAAAAAAATATTGCAAATAAAGTTACCTGCATTAAACAATTTCATTTCCATGCAAAATGGGCAGTTTCGCTGCTCTCTCTCCTTGACGTGGCGTCTTCTTATTGGATTGCATTCGATCCATTCAAAACCACTTACCACCTAAGATGTGCGTGATAACCACCAGTGGTTTTTCACCTTTGAAACCCCAAAACTGCCTTCCGCTTGATTTGACATCCATTTATTGCAAGTTAATTTAAACCTAATTTTCCCAATAAACCATGAAATGTACTGTTGTTTTTTCTTTCTGTGCATATAAATTATATTTTCTATTCTGACACAGAGAACAAGCCTGTATATGATCTACATGCCCAGAATTAGTGCAAAATCTCGCCTGTAGACATTAAAGATTGTCGAGGAGCTTTGAATTTCTCCAAAAACCAGAAAGATACCACAGAATCTATTTAAAAGCCTCAGAACAATCTACAAAGACTTGTACCTACGTATAATAGGTATTCCTCCAGAATTTAACCCTGCTATTAGTTTTAAAAGGACCTCAATAAAGAAAAATTCTAGTCATAGTTCATATTATCCAAACAAGCCTATTAAAAATATCCAAAAAACAGGCCAAACCCTGGAAAAATTTATGAAAAAATCCTGTTTATGCTGCGTACTATTTTGAATGAGAAAATTTGAGTTTATATAGTTTTTCTAAACTATTTAAAACTTTAAATTAAGCCTAGAAATCCTCTGAAGATAGCCTAACATATGGGCCTAATTTGAAAATATTCTTAGCACATTTACCCATTGAAAAAACCCAAGAAACCCCTATTTCTTATTTTCTAACCAGTGAAGGTCTGTAAATCATGTTGAGCGTCCAAAATTGAAAGGAAACAACCGAAGAAAAGACATATTCTACCTGTTTTAAATCCAAGAACCTCTGTTAGAGTAAAAAATACTTTTGAAAACTATTTAATCTTGCGTAAGTAGTCAAAAAGGCCTAAAGGCAGAGTTTTGTAGTCCAAAAAAGCCTCGAAATGCCTAAACCTACTTCTCTTGCATCTTCCAAGACTTTGATCATAGTAAATCCTCTACAACCTCCTGTTGTAGACATTTATCACACTCCATTAGAAGATGTTGACTATAATATAGTACACCCTGTTGTAGAATTCAATTTGTTTGAACTTCATAACTGGAGCTTTGAAAATTCTTTAGATAATGTTGAAGAAGTTCAAATTTTGGAATCACACTTGCCCAAATATATTGTTCCAGTTACTCATTCATGCCCAGAGGTAATTAGGTTATGTCATCATTATTATATGCCTGAGCAAAGAGCAATAGTCAATGCCAACAAATAAGTACTTTTTACCATTACTGATGAATCCATTAACCAAATTTTACAACTTAAACTTGATCCTCAAGAAGTATATTTATCCATATAAGCACTTACCAAGCTGTACATTGGCCTTGATTTTCCTAAAATATTCCAGATCTTCAAAATGTTCAAGCCCTTACATGTGGAAACTCCTCAAATCAACCCTCCATATTCCACTTCAATATTTCCAAAATGTTCGAGGCATGTTATTTCAATGCTATCATATTTCACTGATGAACATACAGATGAATCAATTTTAGGTTCTCTATCCACTTTTACACCAGGACAACCTCCATATATTATCTTGAATTATTCTGAGTACATTGCAGACAATTTCCATGACCAATTGGTTAAGTTTCCAATAGAAAGAGTGTTTAGATACACATCTTTCCTCTTCCACATGTTCTTGTATTTTCAAGTAGATAATTTCCCAATAACCCTCCAAAATCTTGACATAGAAGAAAATCCTTTTTCAGTTATTTTCCTGACCTCTTTGATCAGAAAAGAGTCCACAATATTTACCTATGCAAAGTTTTTAGACTTATTCATCCATCCATTGAAATTTTTTTTAGAAAATACTAAAAAACCAAGGATAAATGATAAGATGAAGAATATTTTACAGTTATCAGAGCAGACCAATACTGGTGATTGGTATTTGTATGAACAACACATAGAGATTAGATTTTTTGGCTCCAATTTGTTGCCCTACAAACTACCCAAATTTGTATCAATGATGGTTTTCACCTTGGAGTACATCAGGCAAATATTAAACTTTGATTCTATCAATTTCCTAGCATCAAAGAAGAAAACACAGTTCAAATTGAAGAATCAAGTAGGGCCATTCATTTGCAATCATAGACATGCAGAGGCAGAAGCAACTAAACAGTTACTAGATTACAGGTTTGAAGAGAGTTCCCATGGAACTATGATCCACACGGAATCCTAAGTAAAATGAGGGTTAAGTGTAAGTTAACACCCTACATTCATGAGAAAATACTAGAGATAGAGAAATATTCCAATCAGACTGAGTGGAGAGAAAACACTTTAGTATATGTAGTAAAGAAAATTGATACTAGTCACACTTTACAAACTACAGATCAAACATAGAAAGCCACCAAGAGATTCAAAGAAGAAGGTTATTATGCTGTTGAAACCACTACTGAAACTAGGTTCAAGTTGAGATACAATAAAAAGCCTAAGTTAAATCTAGTGGGTAAAGAAAAACTAACCATTGAAGTAGAAGATGCAGATATCCCAGTAACAAATACAAAGCCTGTCACAGTCATCACTAATGAGCCAGTTACTGAGAATCAGAATGAAGAACAGATTGATAAGTCAAATGCACAAATGATAGAAAAGAAACAGAACATGGAAGCTTCATCGTCACAGAAAACAGAGGAAAATGATTTAGATATCGGGGAAAAGTACAAACAAATTAAGTTAAAGAATGAAGAGATTAAAAATGGAAATTACTCTCAATATCTGAAGCAAACACCAAGTATTCAAAACAGATTTCTTTCCGCCTTTGATTACTCAAATAAAAAGTCGATCATGTCATTATTACAGCCTACAGTGAAGACACCAAAGACAATTGCAGACTACAAAATGATTGATATAGAAGTGCCAACAAAAAGCATTCATGCACTTGATCAAATAGAATTTCATAGACAGAGTTCAGAGATGTTGTATTCTACTGTTGCAACCAAAGCTATGAGTGTTCAAAAACTTCAAAACACTATCACAAACATGAAAGATCAAATTAAACTTGACAAAGCCTCATTATATGCTAAATATCTCAGAATCAAATCTTTAGAAGAGTTGGTAATTCAAGTGGGATATGACCCTGCAAATGTCAAGGAAACATAATAGTTAGTAAAGAAAAAGAATGAGGAAATTGCAGCATTGAGGGAACAACTTAAACTTCCTTCAAGTGAACATCCACAGGCCAAAGAACTTATACAGGAACAGACTCATGATGAATTTTATCTTTTAGCTTACACAAAGATAAAAGAAATGGAGATTCAAATGGAAAATCTTGTCCATGAAAGATAAATAGTAAAAGCACAAGAAACACCTACAGTCACTCACATAGTTACTATAGTTGTGCCTTAAACTCTAGCAGAAGAGTTGGCACCCAAATTTCCACTGGCTATTGTAGTGCCAGTGACATCATCTACAACATCAGCCATAGAGTCATCTACGACAGCAACTCACTCTACAGATGAGGCCAACAAGTTAGTAAAAGCCATGGAATAAATGTCACTTCATAAAAGTGAGATTAATAGATTGAAACAGGTGATTGAAAATATTGAAGGTCAAAAGAAATTAGCCCAAATCAATGCTAAAACTCATGAGAAAAGGGCTAATAGACTAAATGAAGAATTGAAGAAAATTCAAAAGTATTTGACTTTAAAGGAGCCCATGTCATATGTAAAAAAATAATTATGGAATAAGATCATTGAAGACATCAATGATGTGTGGCCTTCAATTCAATCAATCTTTGAACATAGAGATTTACTGATGGCACCACAAGCAGAAATCCAGAAGATTAAAGAAGAGCTAGGAAACAAACCTAAGCAAGCTTTAGAACTGATAAAGTTTCTCAATAGAAAAAAAATCCAAGAGTTAGAAGAGATTGAGATTATTGATAGGTCTGAAATAATCCTTTAAATAAGGAAAGTTATCACTAAGAAGAACCTGATGAAGTAGCTGGAGGAGAAATGTGAGAATATGAACATAGCCACAACTAGGTTTATGGTTAAATTTGAAAATTTGAGGCAAAGGAGTTTGCCTAATATTTTGGTCCTAAATGATAAACTTATGCCTCAGGATGACTACAATAAAAAAATTAGAGAATATGCAAAGGAACAGGTGAACAAGACACAAGGACAAGGAATTCCCACTAGCAAAGTTTTGCATAGAAGTTTTGAAGATTTATTTTATCTGCAACATGAAAAAAGACATTTGTTTGTCATAAGACCAAATTTTGTCAGATATACTGAAACAGATGAAAACTTCAGGAAGCTTAAGAAGATACAAATTCAAAAAAATGAAGATTGGCAGCCACTTACAAATTTACTGTGAAAGGTAAAAGGTAGAAAGATAAAAAGAGAAAATAGTTTGCTGATTTGCAGTCAAAGCAGATTTTTTATTGTAGCAGTAAATAGTTTTACAGTGGTCAAAGAGCATCTGAGGTTAAATAGTATCAGAAATTAAAGAGAATCAGTCAAAGAGTATAAGATAAAGTAGATCCGATTTCAAAACCAACTTAAAATATCTGAGCCAGCTAAGAGGACACCAAGGCAGCCAGCTGCACCTAATCCACAATTAGTTTCTATTTTATTTGGATAGATAGGATAGCTTGTTGATTTGTTAAGCAACTGTCTCTATTTTTTTGTAAATAGATTTCTATTTTCCTTAGATAATTCCTAGAAGCATTCTAGGATATTTTGTAAACAATTATTTATAAATACTTCACTCTTTGAAGTATTATTGCAGAATAAATTGCTGAAGATTTATATAGTCATTTTTGTTGGACTTGAAGGCTTTTGAGTTTCAAATTTCGAGTAGCAGACAGGAGCGGATCAATTAGCATCATATTTCAGGATTCATGTGATGAGCTATTGAAGTGAAGTATTTTCTACTTATCATTATTTATCTTTCTTTGTTACATGCATCCATCTATGTGTTCTAAATTTAAATGAATGAACAAGAGTATTACTTTAGGATTTGTTAAAAGCACCTTGTCTTTACTATTTGTCATTTCTATGTTTTCTGTTGATTTCTAGAGTAGGGAACCCTTAATTGCTCCCTCTTTCATTTGAACTCTACCTACTACTTTCCTTTTTTGGATCAAAGAACCCTTCATTGCTCTTTATCCTGATCATATCACCTCACAAAAAAACTTTCCAAGATATTCAAGGGTTATCTATCTTGCCCTGAAAACATTTGACTTTTTGGCCTTGATCGTAGTCCTGTCTGCTTGACTTTTGACTCCTTAGCCCAATGGACTATCAGATTTCCCACTATCCATCTCATTGCATGAATTTTCCCACCAAACCAAACCAAATAAAACCAAAACCAAATTGCACAATCATAACTAGCCTAATATTTTATAAATAAAAAAAAAGTTAAATCTTATAGAGAGAGCCCTCTTTGAACCCTAGGAAGGCTAGATCCTAGAGTTTAAAAATTGGTCTGTGTTACCTCTAGTTTTCTTAACTATAAATCAAAATCTCACAAATTAGAGAATTACTAGAGTGTTAACATATTGGTGACCATACTAGGACTTAACCAATCCTCAGTTGTTAAAAAGATCTTAAAGGAAATCATTTTTATCGTCCTTTTTCCTTTAAGACTATTTGACTAGTTGTGAATATAAAAAATTGTAATTTTGGCTTCTAGGAAATTTTACTATACCAGGTCTAACCCGGATCCTAAAACTGTTGTTATAGAGGACAACCTAGACAAAATTTGGAAAAAGAAAAAGCATATAAAATATTTAGATGCTAAAGTTTCATTAATAAGAGTCAATTCATTACCCCAAGAATTAGTAATTTTACACGATATAGAGTTTGATTTAGAATTTGAACATTCTTTATTCATAACCAAATATGAAAATAATTTAAGTACTGATATTTTACACCCTGTTTTTATTTCATTTTTGGAAACAAAACAAAAAAATATTATAGCAGATTCTGAATTAAATAAAGTTAGAAATCAAGACAAACTTGAAGAGATTAATGCTACTACTCTTAAAGAAACTGATGAGGCAATTGAATTAGCTCAGCTGTTAGCATATACATCTAAAATTTCTATTCCTCATTTAGATACCACTACATCATCTATAGTTTCTACTACCATTCAATCTACAAATCCATTTAGTCCTAGATTACCCTTACAACCTAGAATATTATTTCCTTCATCCCCTACATCCATTTCATCCACTAGTTCACCTTCTACTTTTTCAAATGCATCATTCTCATTTCCTAGTAGTTCCATATATATTCCAGTTTCACTTCCTAGTACCTCAACTTCAGCTTTTAGTTCATCTACTACTTTTTTTAGTTGAGCACCTTATAATCTAGTTTCATTAGCCACTACTTCCAGTTCAGCCCCAAGCACTTCTACTTTACCTCCTAGCCAAGCTAGAATTCAAGCTATGGATGCTAGGTATTCTCCCCTTGTCCTTCCATCACAGCTTCATGATATGCCTCAAGATTACCAAAGTAAGATACCATAGTTTGATACTACTACTCATTACACAACTCAGCAACATATTAGTAAAATGATAGATTACTTTGAACTTCGTGAGATAGATGAAACTGATGTACAGATGAGGCTCTTTGGACAAACATTAACAAGGGATGTCAAGAAATGGTTTAAAGGTATTGTTGTTGGTAGTATAGCTGATTTAGCTATTTTTCATAGATTATTTTTAAATAAATGGGAAAATAAGAAAAATCCACTTCAAATACTGTCTGAATTTGAAGCTATGAAGAGAGCTCCTAATGAATCTGTACAAAACTACTGCACTAGATAAAACAGTGTTTACAATTCAATTCCTGTAAATTTCAAACCCACTCTTGAGTTTGTCTTACTTAAATTCCCAGATGGATTTGACACAGACATGGCATATCAGTTAAGAGAGAGAAATTTAGAAACATTGGAAAGAATTCAAATAGATGTTGTAGGTGTAGAGGTAAATATTCTAGCTAAAAAGGCCAGATTAAGAAATGAGAGGAGAGTAACCATGAAAGAAGAAGCCTCTAATTCAGACACAAAAATAGATATGTTAGCTAAAAATTTAGAGAGGATGATGGATACATTAGACAACATAGAAAGAATACCCAATGACATAATCAATAGTAAATCAGAAATCCCAATTTTAGAAAAAATACAAATTCAGGAAAAAAAAAAGAATCAACCCTGGATCAGACAATAAGACCTCCCTTTCAAGAGAACTATGTTGAGAGTTCTCAAAATAATGATGATGATGAGGATATGATAAATTTAATGGGAATAGATGATAATAAAACTATATCTCTCATACAGGAAGATCGAGAGTTATTTGAACTCCAACAACTCCAATTATATTCAGGGGAATCCTTTGATTACAAATAAGGTTATGAATTTTCCACCAACGAAGTACATAGTCAGTATAACCTAAGAAGTAAGAAAAAAAATGAGTATTATACTAAGAAAAATTATCAAACACAGAATAAGAAAATAGTAGAAACTCCCAAAACAAAAGTTCTACAAATTCTCCCTAGGGAAAATAAGAAAAACTCGAGTTCTTCCCAAAAAATTTCCAGCCCTAAGATTTCACCAAGCCCTAAGATTATTGATATAACTAATGAAGTTGCTCAAGCTGCAAAATATTCACAAAAATATACTGCTGCTAAAGGACCTAATTCTGATAAAACAACAAACTTAGATCCTGAAATATCGAATGCTGATCCTAATTCAGTAGATCCAAAAGCCGCCACTACAAAAATAGCTTCTGATAATTCCAAATTTGAGAAAACATCCGCTGCTTCACAAACCATTCCTGAAAAGAAAAGAAAGCGAAGTAAGACACAAGAAATTCAAACTGAAAGTGAAAAGATAACTGTAGAAAAACAAGATAAACCGACCCAAACTACAGTTACAATAGAATAATTGATTTAAATAAGTAAATCACAACCTTCATTTAATATACAAGCTGAAATTGCAAAGCTAAAAATACTAATTCCTCTGAAAAAATTGGTAAAACATGACTTGTATAAATTAACTATCACTGAAACATTAAACATAAATGATTGAGAAGAATCCATAAACATGAATGATGATTAGACAAAGTTGATTTTTGGCCCAGATGTGAATGGAAAGAATATATAGATGGAGCAGTTCCTCCACTTTACATTAGTTTAGCCATTCATGATCAAATTGAACACAATGCAATGCTAGATTCAGGAGCTTCACATAATTTAATTCCCAAAGCTATAATGGAAACCCTGAACTTAGACATCACAAGGCCCTAGAAGGATTTATTTTCATTTGACTCAAGAAATGTAAAATTCCAAGGTTTAATCAAATATTTATGTGTAACACTAGTTCAATATCCTGGTAAGAGTATACTAATGGAAATTTTAGTAGCTAATATTCCACCCAAATATGGAATATTATTATCTCGCTCATGGGGAGAAAAGTTACAAGGATCTCTACAATTGGACGTAATATGCTACTATATCAGTTTTTGGTCAGCCAAAGAAATTATATAGGGAAACCTTGATGAAATATATGGTGAGTAGTGCAGAAATATCAATAAATTACCCAATTTACACTACACCTACTGACCTACATTCATTCATCCTATGTGATGCTGAAAATGATAATGAAATCAAGACTGAACTAAGAGAAGAAAATAAAACTCAAAACAATGACAATATATTTGATGAATATTTATGGAATTTAGACTTTGATGGTTCAGTAAATAAATTAGGAGTAGGAGAAGGAGTATGGATAACTAATATAGAGAAAAATCATGCAGAAGGCCATGCTTTCAAACCGAATTTCAAATGCACCAACAATATGGCTGAGTATGAAGCCTTCATTTTAGGACTCCAGATAATCAGAAACTTAGGAGGTAAAAGAATAGCAATAATGGGAGATTCTGAGTTGATTGTAAAGAAAATTAATGGAGAATATTCAGTTTACAATCCCAAACTAGGCCGATACAGAGAGACTATATTAGATTTAATTAATGATTTATTGGAATGTAATTTTTCTGCAATACCAAGAAAGCAAAATTTACAAGCACACTCATTAGCAAATTTTTCTAGTACTTGTAATTTACCTTTTCAGCCTCACCACATGTATACTGCAAGAGTAAAAAACAGACCATTAATTCTAGATAACCTCAAATATTGGAAAATTTTCTCACAAGACCAAAAATTTACCATTTTCTGAATAATGAAGGTGAATTTCAAAACTGTAAAATAGACATTGATTGTACCATAGATCAAGATTTAGATAGTGAAATTGATTTGAATAATGTAGATGAAAATAAATTAAAGTTTGCTAGACCCACTAGATTTAGTCAATCAGATATAGATAAATTAGAGAGAGTAGAAATTGATGAGATAATTGATGATGACTCTGAGATATTAAATCTCAAAGATAATTTCTTACCCAAAGGTTTAACTCATTTATAAGATCTCTTTGAATCAAATGATGTAGCTAAAAAACCTAAAATGGAGCCACTTAGATCAGATATTGAGGAATGTAATATTAGCACAGAGTTAAACCCCAAAATGATAAAACTTTCCAAAACCTTACCTCAATAACAAAAGGGAAAATATATTGCTCTTTTCAAGGAATTTCAAAATGTTTTTTCTTGGAGTTATGAGGACCTCAAATCCTATGACACCTACATAATTCAAGATAAAATCCCTATAAAATAAGATCAAAAACCTTTTAAACAAAACTTGAGAAGAATTAACCTTGTTTTGTTATCTTTGATAGAAAAAGAAGTGAAAAGAATGTATGATGTGTTGTGGATCATATGCATATCCTTTTATTTTGAAAATGTTTGAAAATATAAAAATAAGAAATTGTTAGAAAATATGTTAAAGTATCAAAATCCTATACTTTGGCATGAAAAAAGATGTATGTCCATCAAAATTTAAGTTAAATTTTAAACATTTAAAATTTATAGTTGTGGGTTCAATATTAAATGTTAAACATTGATTGGTTTGATTGGTGGAAAGTGCTGATCATTAAAGTTATTATCAAAATGCCCAACCCGCGGGCACAAATAGCACACTGGATACCATGAAGAATGCCTCTGCAATTTACCGAGTTGACTGTGGGGACCGTAGAGATGAACGGAGGAGATTGAATGCGGGGGCACTAGCTGAAGTTTCCTTTGTACCCCGAGAGCCCCTGCAGTGACATAAGATGTTGAGTTGGTCACAACTGTCGTCCATGTCGAACAGAGTTAATGGCTTGCTGGTGCATATTTTCACCATTAATTTTAAAACATGTGCCACCTATTCAAAGAAATATTTTATCTGTTTTTCAAATTTACTTGTTATTTTCTACGTTGCACCCTATTTTATCTTTCTGCCACCTGCAAGTTTGACCACCCTGTGAACTGACTCTTATGTAAATTTTCGACCATGGCTAAACGGTCGTCCTTCTCAGGTTCAACTAGCCATATCCCTCTCATGGATACTGAGAGGGATATTCAAGATACCCTCCGTTTAATAATCCACCTCCCATTCTACCAACAAGTTATCTTGAATGGTAATGCTTCCCCTGTGTATTCTGTCATGGTCAAGTCTAGAATTTTGTCTGCATGCATTCCTAAAACCCGCCTTTTCCCTGAATTTATCTATTGGTTGGTATTTGTCATGTATCCAGGGAAGTGTTTTTTCATGAATTCCCAAGGAGAGAACGTTTTGTAGGTGTCTACCTTATTAATCCGTCAAATCCTTTGCTATCCTGAGTTAGAGTCCTCCATCCAATTTTTTGACAATTTTCTAGTACAATATTATGATAATCTTGTAGTAGAAGAATTCAATCAGTTCATGTTTTATTTGAAGCCTGACATGAAGCAGTTTTAGAAAGATTGCAAAGAGTTTGATATTGGGGTTTTTGATGCCGAGACTTGTCCAGTATTAAGCCATATTGCAAAGATTTTGGGTAAAGGTGATGGTTATACAGTGGATAAATCAGTCCTAGGGATGTTTTCCATGATGATTAAGCCAGGAATGGTGCTAGATATTCCATCATATTGGCAGGAAGTAGTCAATTCAAAGTTGATGAGATTTTCATTAATAGGTTCATTCAAATTTCCTTCATTAATTGTATATTTGTTCTTATATCAGAATGTGGAAGAATTCATGAATTTAGGCTTAAATATTATGGATGCAAATAAAATAAGGCAATAAGTGATATTCTGGACATATGTAGTTAGAAGGGAGCAAAATGAGGCTGGGTTGTTTGATTTTGCTAGCTATTACATGCCAACTGCATACAAAATATTGAATGGAAGTCCTCCCTATTTCTTACCTAAAGCTCAGGAGTTTTTTCATTTAGGAAACAATTGTAAATATGGAGATTGGCTTTTTTTTTAGGAATATTCTGAAATAAGGCTATATGGAACAAGTGTTGAGCCTTACAGACTTCCAACTTTTGTACCAATGAGGATTTTTTCTTTAGAATTCATTAGACAGAGTCTAAATGTTGATCAGGTTCATTTCGTGCCTATGAAGAAAGGACACATGTATAAATTACCCATGGTTGTAGGCCCTTTCATAGTAAATGTGAGGCAGGCATTTGATGAAGTAATAAAAATGTTAGATGTCATGCATATGTTACTAGGAGAAAGTTGGGCTTACGACCCATATAGTGTTATTCCAAACAGAAGAATTGAAAATGGGTACTCTGCTTTCCTTCATGAAAGGAGGCCAGAACAAGAGAAGATAGCATGTAAAGGTGTGATGAGTTCAGTAGATGCAAACATTCAAACTCCCATCATAGTAGAGAAAACAGCTAAAAGAACCAAGGATGTAGTTATTGAACTAGATGATGAGGAGAAGGGAGCCATAAAGAGAAAAAAACTTACTGAAGAGCTTACATCTAATGTGCCTACTTTTTCTTTACATTTGGGAGAAGAAAAAAATGCTCCTGCTTCACCCAGGAATAATGAAGCTTCTCATGAACAGGTGCCCTTGATTAAACAACTATTTTCACAAATTGAAGAGAGAAATCATAGGTTGAAGGCCAGCATGGAGGCACAAGCGAAGCATCAAGTCACTGTTGAAAAAAAAATGTTGTTAACTATAATGGATCTTGAGAAAGATCATTTTATAATTTCCCTCTCACATCCTACAGATATGTCAATTGGTTCTTTCAGCAATTTCAACACTGTCAATGTGACTATGGATGTAAAGAAAATTCCACTAATGGATAAAATGAATTTGCATATGCAAACAGGTCAATTGATTGTAAATGACCTCACAAAGACTAACGAAATGGCAATAAAGGTAGAGAATATGTTGGGTAAAATAATTAAACAGTTGAACTTAGAGAAGGCTAACTCAAGAGCCTTAACAGTTCAAAATGAAGAATTGAAGAAGATTATTATAAAAATTGGAGTAGACCCCAATGATAAGACTGCTGTGTAGAAGCTCATGCAAAGTGCTGAGGTAGATATATCTATATTAAGGAAGAAGTTGAAGTTATCTACTGGAGAACATTCAATGGCTACAAAATTTCTAGAGGTAGAGAAGGAAAAGGAAAAGTTGTTGCAGCAACTCATGCAGAATGATGAAGAGCTATCTAAAATAAAGCAGACTCCAATTTCACTGCAAAATCATATTGACAATCATAATTGTACTTTTGTTTTTCCTACAGGTGATGAAGACCCTCAAGCACAAATTGTTAAATTAAATATTGAGTTGCAGATGGATGAAAGAGATAGAAAGAAGGCTCAAACAAATCTGGAGACTACAACAAAATCGATGAAAGTCATATAAAATGAAGCTGACAAATACAAAATGGATTTCCAAAATGTTGAAGCTGAGATTAAAAATCTCAAATAAATAATGAAAGGAAATATTTTAGTAATACAAGCTAAAGATGTCATTTGGACTGATATCATTTCAGAAATGAAATCGAATTGGTGCTTCCCGATGATAATTGCAAAAGAGAAAAGCCTTATTTTAGAATGTGAAGAACCAATCATGTCTGATAAGAAAAATGGAATTAATAGAGCCATTTAGGCCAAAAGATTTACTGATTTTATTAATTCCAAATCATATTAGGAGTTAGAGGAGAATGATATGCAGGACAAAATTTTGTATGCTGTATAAATTAATAAAATGATTCTCATAAATGATCTCAGAAAGGATGTAGAAAATAAACTAATGGAAATCAAGGAGGCAGTAAGTCAGTTTGATAAGTCTTTTGATAGAATGACAAGAGTAGGCTTTCCATCATGTTGGGGAGCTGAAGGTAATATTTTTCCCTGGAGCTCTTATGAGAATTTACTAGTGATGACAAAAAGAAAAGTTGATAACAGGCATGAAAAGACTCAGGTGCTTAAAGGAGAGACAATGGTTAACTTCTTGCAGAGACATTTTAAACTCTTGTGGATGGTAAAGACTCTTTTCATAGAAAGGCCTTATTATGATAGAATTACTACATCCAGATTGGAATATCACAATCTAACACATTCCTCCAGGACGAAGGTAGAAATATGGAAAAAGTGCAGAGCTTGGAAAATAGACCTACCAAAAGGATCAGTAGCAAAGAATGAAAAATCAGTTTACCAAGGTAAAGAAGCCACATCATCAGCAATTCCTATAGATTAGGGTATTTATTGTATGTTATTTTTTGAAGACAATGTAACTGTAACAAGACATTTTCAAGGCATGTAATAGGCAGCCTTCGAAGTCTTAAAGTTTATTTGGTAGTTAGGATTGGTTACAGTAGTTCCAAACTTCTTTTTACTGTATTTAATGTAATTTTCAAGAGAAGGAAAGGTTCCAAGTTTTGGAAATTCAGAAAAATATTTTTGTACCCAAAGATTCAAAGATTAATGAATGAGTAAGCAAGTTTCTGGTATTTTGTTTATGTTGAAATGTATTCAAGTTTACACTATGTATTTTCCATCTATGAATTAAACAAGGTTATGAGTAGCAGGTCTCTTTTTACTTCTATATATAAGAGTTAAAAACCTTAATTGGCACTCCTTTGTTTTAACTACTTCCTTCATATATTCCTTCTAGGGTTTGGGATGATATTTTCTGTATAAAACAACATATCAGTTTGGAATTCTTCTTACACTTTCCGAGTCACTTCATTCAACATCAACAAATGGTAGCATTGTGAAACATTCATCATATTTGATATTTAAGGGTTTGATTATAAATACTTGAGGGTAAATAAAACAGAGACATAAAAATTTGTGACATAATCATAAAAATATCTTAAGCGCTGATTCCTTCTCACAACTAAGGGATTGTCTCTTAAGGTACAACATTAATTGGCGTCGTTTCCAGGGAACAAAGAATTGAAGGTTTTCCCTGGGTTTTGTTCATATTTCCTCTGGTTGTTCAGAGAGGAGGAAATATCAAGCTGTGCTTTATTTTATATAATTCTGGCTCCTAAGAGGCCTCACACGAGGTCAGATACCTCTCAGCAAAAGGTCCCTATTCTGTCAGATCTAGAAAAGTTAGTTTCAAAGAAGGGCCAGAAAGCAAAAATATTTTCTACACTTGATGCCACACTGCTTGCACCAGGCAGCAATTCTCATATCTCGCCCCCAAGGAAATTTCCTGAAAACTCATTCTCTTGGAAAAAGAATCCTTACCCTCACCCATTCATTTCCAAGAACCAATGTTAGAAGAGCTAGCTTTTGATTTTGTATCATTTCCATTCACAGAATCTCAACCTAATTTAGTTGCCAGATCTTCTACTATTGTTCATATACCCCTTCCCATATTAGTTGTTCCACCCCTTTTATCCTCACCTATGACTGGTATTCGTTTTAACCCCGCTGAAGGAGTAGTCAATCAGGGCATAAACATGGCAGCCCCTGCTTTCTTGATGAATAGATATGCACCATTAAATCTACCCCAAAAAATGAATTGAATGCCTCAGGAGTACCTTAAGTTGCTCCCTAGATTTACTGGTGAAGATGAAATAACTGCAGAACAACACTTGCCTTTGTTTTGCACTTTTTCTGAAAAATTTAATGTAGAACATATTGATGTTGTAGTAAGACTTTTTGTGTAGTCTCTAAGTGGAGAGGCAATAAAATGGTTCAAAGGATTACCAAATGGTACAATCAATGATTGGGATGAATTAGAAAGACAATTAATCTAGAGATGGGGTGAAAAAGGATACCATGGTTATTCTTTAACATAATTTAATGCTATAAAGAAAAAAACAAATGAAAGTATGAGTGATTTTGTCAAAATATTTAATAAGATGTACAATATTTTTCCTATGGAAATGAAACCTCCTCCTATTGGAGCAAGGGTTGTTTTTTCTAGTGCATTTGCATCAGATTTCAGTTTTACCTTGAGAGAAAGAAGAGCCTCCACCCTTGAAGAGATTCAAACTAATGCCTTAGAAATTGAGGCAAACATGACTGCTACTAGAAAGGTTCAAGACAAAGGAAAAGCTAAATAAGAAGAATCATCAAAAGATCAAAGGATAGATGATATGACTAAGGTCATTAAAAATTTGTCAAATAAATTAGTAAATATGGAATTAGATAACAAGAAACCTGCACAAAAAAACAGAGGGGTTTTCAACCCCCAATTCAGAAAACAACCCCTAAAAATTCTATAGAGATAAAGAGAATATCAAGATCAAGTCCAAGCACCTTTATATATAGAGGAAACCCCATCACATTCTACTGATAATGATCAAAAAGAAGATGAAGATCAAATTTCTGCTATGTATATGGAAGATGGTGAGACAGAAGAAGAAAGTGAGAAAGAATATGTAGAAGAATGTAAAGAAGCTAATGTCTCTTTTGATCAGGAAGAAATGGATGATGATTGCAAACAATTTACTGATTTTATGCAAGCAGATTTGCATAAAAAATATGATTTGAGGTCAAAAAAGAGGTTGAGAACTCAGGATGATGAAGGAGAGGAATCAGAAGCTGTACCTACTTCCATGGAAAATCCACTACAGAAGAATCCTATTAAAAAATCAGATAAGGGGAGACAACCCATGAATCAAGAAAAAGAGAAAGAGAAGCAACAAGTTGAGGCTCCTAAAATAAAATCTAATGACCCTAATATTTTGGAGAAAATTGTTACTGTTCTTGATGAACATGTAAATCCAAATAAAAACCAAGAAGAACCTGAAAAGTTAACAAAACAAAATAAAAATTTCAGTTTGTCTAAAGAATTAGAAAAAGTAAATATTCATTACCGCTTCTTGAATTGGTCAAAACACCTGGTTATAAGAAATAAATTGAAGAGTTTATTAATTTATCTCAGTCTGATGAGCTGGGTGATATAATGAATCTGCAAGAAGAGAAAACAATGGTTACTTTTGGACCTCATGTTGAAGAGGTAGATTCTTCTGTTCCACCTTCTTATGTATCAGTTCTTTTGCATGATTTCATTTTACATAACTGTATGTTAGATTCTGGTGCATCACATAATCTAATGCCACTATCTGTGATGAAAGAGTTAAATTTACAAATCACCAAACCATATAGAGACATTTATTCCTTTGATTCAAAAAGAGTTAAGTGTGTAGGTATTATCAAAGATATGGTTGTTTCATTAGCACAAATTCTAGCTAAGAGTATTATGATGGATGTGGTAGTAACTGATATTCCAGCCAGATTGGTATGCTGTTGTCTAGATCTTGGGGAGAAAAGCTTGGAGGAGTTTTGAAATTGGATTTCACATATGCTATTATTCTTGTTTTTATGGGGAGGAGAGGAGGTTATATAGAGAAACTAGATTTTTGAAAACTACTACCAAGAAAGATGAAGGTAATTCCCCTATTTATGGTCAAGAGAAGGATGATCTCTCTTGTTTTATGCTGCATGAAGATGAAGAATTTGCTGAAGATTCACAAAAACAACTCTCTTCAGCCAATGTACATAAATATATGTGTTCAAATAAAATTTGGAAGTGTTATTTTGATGGTGCGTTCTCCAAGGAGGGTACTGGAGCTGGATTCATATTTATATCTCCCGAAGGTAAATTTTTACCTTTTAATTCCTTCAAATTGGAATTTGAATCTACTAATAATGTAACTGAATATGAAGAATTGATTCTAAGCCTGCAAATAGATAAACATATGGGAATTCAGTGTATATATTTTTTTGGTGACTCGAAATTAATTATAAGACAAATTAAGAATTAGTGCTAGACTAAACATCCCATATTGAGGTCTTATAGAAATGAGGTGTGGGATATAGTTGAGAATTATTTTGAAGCTTTCAATTTATAGTTCATTCCTCGAGAAGAGAACAAAATGGAAGATTCATTGGAAGTTGCTGCCAACACATTTAAGCCACCAATTAATCCAAGATTGAGATATGAAATTGAATTGAGATACAGGCCTTCAATCCCTAATAATGTAAAACATTGGTAGGTTTTTGAGGGTGATGAACAAATTAATCAATTTATAATAATGACTGGAAATTTTGAGGATAGTCAAATTGATTTAGAATTTGATGAAAGTGATGAAAGTGATATGTCTAAAAATTTGAAACATTCAATTGGTGATCAGAAGATAATTTAGCTGAAGGATAATATTTTTCCCAAGTTTTGGTACCTCTTGAGAGATTGTTTGACGCTAATAATGTGTCAATAAGCCAGAAAAAGGTATCCCAAGATGGGGAAATTGAGGACTGTAATTTAGGAAATCAAAATGAACCTAAAATGGTAAAATTTTTTAGGGGAGTTCCTAAGGAGTACAAAGAAATGTATGTAGATCTTTTTAAAAAATTCATCGGTGTATTTGCATGGTCATATGAAGATTTGAAAATGTATGATTTGGATATTATTCAACATAAAATACCACTGAAAGATGGGGTTAAACCACACAAGCATAAGATCAGACAAATTAACCCACTATTGCTGGCTCCAAATGAAAAAGAGGTGAAGAAACTTTTGCAAGAAAAAATCATAGTTCCACTAAGATATTCAGATTGGGTTTGTAATCTGGTACGAGTTAGGAAGAAAAATGGAGAGATAAGATTGTGTGTGGATTTCAAAAATTTGAACAGAGCTTCCCTAAAAGATAACTATCCTTTACCAAAGATGAATTTTTTTCTGCGGAAAGTAACTGGAGCATTCAGGCTATCCATGGTTGATGGTTTTTCTGGGTATAATCAAGTGGCTGTGGAGAAGATCAAAAGAAAACTGCTTTCACCACACCTAGAGGAACATTCATGTATGCCAGGATGCCATTTGGCCTCATGAATGCAGAAGAAACTTTCCAAAGGGCAATGGATATTGCTTTTCTGGGTGATAAATTTGTAGCTATTTATCTTGATGATGTTACTATTTTTTTAGGTTCTGATGATGAACACTTAAAACACTTGAAGAAAGATTTCTTGAAATGTAGAAAAAATTTATTATCATTAAATCCAAAGAAATTTTTGTTTGCTTTAGAAGAAGGTAAGTTGTTGGGTCACATAGCTTCAAAACAAGGAGTGAAGATTGACCCTGCAAGGGTTGAAGCTATACAGACAATCCCACTACCTAGAAATAAAAAAGATATCCAAAGGTTTCTGGGAAAAATCAAATTTATGAGAAAATTTGTTCCAAATTATGCTGAGATTGTCAGGAGAATAACATATATGTTAAAAAATAATGCTTAAGTAAAATGGGAAAAATGTGTAAGAGAATCATTTGGCAGAATTAAAGAATCTCTCCAAGAAGCTCTGTCCTAATCAGTCCAGATTACTTAAAGCCTTTTCAAATCTTCTCATTTGCATCATCTTCTACTATTTTTGCTATGTTATTACAAAAAAAAGAAGAAGGAAGTGAACAACCTGTAGCCTTTTTCAGTAAAGTCCTTAGAGATGCAGAGCTGAAGTATAATATCCCAGAGAAGTAGGTATATGATTTAGCTAAATCATTGAAGGCTTTTAGAACTTATGTACTTCATTCTCAAATAGTAGCATATGTGCCTAATTCTACTGTAAAGGATGTGCTAGTACAAAGTGATGTGGAAGGAAAAAGAGGAAAATGGATTACCAAAATCTAGGAACATGACTTGGATATCAAACCAACAAAGTCAGTCAAAGGACAAGGACTGGCCAAATTGCTGACAAAATATAATTTCCAAGCTTTGGGAATTAGTTTACTTTCACCTGTAAATGAACTAACTGAAGAAACATATCAGATTAAGACAAAGTCAACAATTAAGTACAAATTTCTCTGTTCAGTCTGGTATAATGATATCATTCATTATCTCTATTTCTTTTCTTGTCCTCCTTCAATAAACAGAGCTAAGTACAAAGATCTGAAACTTAAAGCTCAACCTTATGTTATATTTGAAGCTAAGTTGTATTGGAAAGATCCTGCTGGTGTATTGTTGTTATGTTTGACAGAAGAGGAAACCATGGAGATGATTAATGAATATCATGAATGCTTGTGTGGAGTTCATTACAGCTGGAAATTAACTGCTCATAAGATTCTTAAATTAGGTTTATATTGGCCCTATTTATTTTCTGATGTATACAAAACTATTAGAAGTTGCCAGAAATGCCAACTGTTTGCAGAAAAGAAAAGGTTAGCTCCTTTACCGCTTCTTCCTGTATTTATTGAAGAACCTTTCAGACAATGGGGATTGGATTTCATTGGAGATATTAATCCACTATCAAGTGGGACGTTTAAGTGGATTCTAACTGCTACTGATTATTTTACAAAATGGGTAGAGGCAATTCCTACTAGAAAGGAAAATGATTTGGTTGTGATGAAGTTTTTAGAGGAGAATATTTTCAGCAGATTTGGATGTCCAGTAAAGATTGTAATAGAAAATGCTCAAATTTTCAATTCAATCAGATTCATAATTTTTTTTCAGACTTATAATGTAATATTATCCAACTCTATAACATATCATCCTCAAGGAAATGGATTAGCAGAATCATCTAATAAAACATTGGTGAAAATACTGAAGAAAACAATCAATGAGAACCAAAAGGATTGGGATTCAAAGTTGATTTTTGCTTTATTGGTAGTAAGGATGAATGCTAAAAGATCCACTGGTAAGTCTCCCTATGAATTGGTATATGGTGCTTAGGCTCTATTTCCCACTCATCTAGAAAAACCAGTCATTTCTTTTCTTCAAGACTCTCAAGAGGAACCTAATGCCTTGATCTAAAGACTAAACTAGGTGATAGAATTAAATGAAAGCAGAAATAATGTCAGAGACAATTTGGTCATTTATCTAGAAAAAAATGAAGTCTATTTTTTATAGAAAGGTAAGAGAAATCATGTTTCAGACTGGAGATCTGGTATTAAGATGGGATACCAGAAGGGAAGAGAAAGGGAAACATGGAAAATTTGATCCTTTATGGTATGGTCCTTACAAAATCTCTAAAGTAAGATCAAATAATACTTTCATGTTGGAAGATCTTGATGGAGAACTAGTAGAACTTCCTATGAATGGGCAGTATTTGAAGCATTATTTCCAGCACTAAAGGTATTTAGTTTATTATTGTACATATTTAGTCTCCTTTCACTGTATATTTCCCATCAAGTAATTTTTGACTCCATTCCCGAAGTGAAGGCACTGATATACAAGTTCTTAGTGTTTTTTGGCAAAAAACACTATCCCCAGGTGGAGCCAGCTATTGTGGATCATATGCATATCCTTTTATTTTGCAAATATTCGAAAATATAAAAATAAGAAATTGTTATAAAATATGTTAAAGTATCAAAATAATATACTCTAGCATGAGAAAAAGATGTATGTCCATCAAAATTTAAGTTAAAGTTTAAACATTTAAACTTTATAGTTGTGGGTTCGGTATTAAATGTTAAACATTGATTGGTTTGATTGACAGAAAGTGTTGATCATTAAATTTCTTATCAAAAGGCCCAACCCGCGAGCATAGCTAGCACATCGGATACCATGAGGAGTGCCTCTGCAGTTGAATAGGTTGACTCTGGGGACCGCAGAGATGAACGACGGAGATTGAATGCAGGGGCATTAGTCGAATTTTTCCTCCGTACCCCGAGATCCCCTGCAATGACGTAAGACATTGAGCTGGTCACAACTATCTTCCACATCATGCAGAGTTAACAGCTTGCTGGTGTGTCTTGTCAACATTAATTTTAAAACCCGTGCCACCTGTTTAAAGAAATTTTATATCTTTTTTTCAAAATTACTTTTGATTTGCTGCGTTGCACCCTGTTTTAGCTTTCCGCCACCTGCAAATTTGACCACCCTGTGAACTGATTCTTATGTAAATTTTAAACCGTGGATAAATGGCCGTCCATATCTGGTTCAACTAGCCATATCCCTCTCATGGATACTAAGGGGGATATTGAAGATACCCTCTTTTCAATAATTCACCTCCTACTCTACTAGAAAGTTATCTTGAATGGTAATGCTTCCCTTGTGTATTCTGCCATGGTCAAATCTGGATTTTTGTCTGCATGCATTCCTAAAACCCACCTTTTCCTTGAATTTATCTATAGGTTGGTATCTTTCATGTATCCAGGGAAGTGTTTTGTCATGAATTCTCAAGGAGAGAATGTTCTGCAGGTGTCTACCCTATTAATCTGTCAAGCCCTTTGCTATCCTGAGTTAGAGTCATCCATCCAATTTTCTGACGATTCGCTGGTACAATATTATGATAATCTTGCAAGAGAAGAATTCAATCAGTTCATGTTTTATTTGAAGCCTGACATGAAGTAGTTTCAGCTAGATTGCAAAAGAGTTTGATATTGGGCATTTTGATGTCGAGAATTGTCTACTATTAAGCCATATTGCAAATATTTTGGGTAAATATGATGATTATACAGTGGATAAATCAGTCCTAGGGATGTTTTCCAAGATGATGAAGCCAGGAATGGTGCTGGATATTCCATCATATTGGCAAGAAGCTATCAATTCACAGTTGACGAGCCTTTCATTAACGGGTTCATTCAAATTTTCTTCATTAATTGTATATTTGTTCTTATATCTGAATGTGGAAGAATTCATGCATTTAGGCTTAAATAGTATGGATGCAAATAAAATAAGGAAATCAGTGATATTCTGGATTGATGTAGTTAGAAGGGAGAAAAATGAGGCTGGGTTTTTTGATTTTGCTAGCTATTACATGTCAACTGCATACAAAATATTGAATGGAAGTCCTCCTCCCTATTTCTTACCTAAAGCTTAGGATTTTTTGCATTTAGGAAACAATTGTAAATATGGAGATTGGTTTGTTTCTGAGGAATATTCTGAAATAAGGCTATATGGAGCAAGTGTTGAGCCTTTCAGACTTCCAAATTTTGTACCAATGAGGCTTTTTGCTTTAGAGTTCATTAGACAGAGTCTAAGTGTTGATCAAGTTCATTTCATGCCTATGAAGAAAGGACACATGGATAAATTACCCATGGTTGTAGGCCCTTTCATATTAAATATGAGGCAATCATTTGATACAGTAACAATAATGTTAGATGGCATGCATATGCTACTAGGAGAAAGTTGGGCTTATGACCCATATAGTGTTATTTCGAATAGAAGAATTGAAAATGGGTACTCTGCTTTCCTTCATGAAAGGAGGCTAGAACAAGAGACGATAGCATGTAAAGGTGTGATGAGTTCAGTAGATGCAAACATTCAAAATCCCATCATAGTAGAGAAAACAACTAAAATAACCAAGGAAGTAGTTATTGATCTAGATGATGAGGAGTAGGGAGCCATGAAGAGAGAAAAACTTACTGAAGAGCCTACATCTACTGCACCTAGATTTTATTCACATTTGGGAGAAGAAAAAAATGCTCCTGCTTCACCCAGGAATCATGAAGCTTCTCACGAACAAGTGCCCTTGATTAAACAATTGTTTTCACAAATTGAAGAAAGAAATTAGAGGATGAAGGCCAACATGGAGACCCAAGCTGAACATAAAATCACTGCTGAACAAACAAGGTTGTTAACTGTAATGGATCTTGAGAAAGATTAGTTTATAATTTCCCTATCACATCCTGTAGATATGTCAATTGGTTCTTCCAATAATTTCAACACTGTCAATGTGACTGTGGATGTAAAGAAAATTCCACTGATGGATAAAATGAATTTGCATATGCAAACAGGTAAATTGATTGTAAATGACCACACAAAGACTAATGCAGTGGAAATAAAGGTAGAGAATATGTTGGGTAAAGTAATTAAACAATTGAAGTTAGAGAAGGTTAACTCAACAGCCTTAACAGTTAAAAATGAAGAATTGAAGAAGATTATTATAAAAATTGGAGTAGACCCCAATGATAAGACTGCTGTGTAGAAGCTCATGCAAAGTGCTGAGGTAGAGATATCTATATTAAGGAAGAAGTTGAAGTTATCTACTGGAGAACATTCAATGGCTACAAAATTTCTAGAGGTAGATAAGGAAAAGGAAAAGTTGTTGCAGCAACTCATGCAGAAAGATGAAGAGCTATCCAAAATAAAGAAGACTGCAATTTCATTGCAAAATCTTATTGATAATCATAACTGTACTTTTTTTTTTTCCTACATGTGTTGAAGACCCTCAGGCACAAACTGTTCAATTAAATATTGAGTTGCAGATAGCTGAAAGAGATAGAAAGAAGGCTAAAACAAATCTGGAGACTGCAACAAAATTGATAAAAATCATAGAAAATGAAGCTAACAAATACAAAATGGATTTCTAAAATGTTGAAGCTAAGATTAAAAATCTGAAAGAAAGAATGAAAGAAAATCTTTCAGTAATACAAGCTAAATATATCATTTGGACTGCTATCATTTCAGAAATGAAATCCAATTAGTGCTTCTTGATGATAATTGCAAAAGAGAAAAGCCTTATTTTGGAATGTGAATAACCAATCATGTCTGATAAGAAAAAAGGAATTAATAGAGCCATTTGGGCCTGAATATTTACTGATTTTATTAATTCCAAATCAGATCATGAGTTAGAGGAGAATGATATGTAGGACAAAATGTTGTATGCAGTAGAAATTAATAAAATAATTCTCAAAAATGATCTCAGAAAGATTGCAGAAAAGAAACTAGTGGAAATCGAGGCAGTAAGTCAGTTTGATAATTCTTTTGATAAAATGACAAGAGTAGGCTCACCATCATGTTGGGGAGCTTATGGTAATCTTTTTCCATGGAGCTCTTATGAGAATTGACTAGTGATGAAAAAAAGGAAAGTTTATAACAAGCATGAAAATACTCAGGTGCTTAAAGGAAAGACAATGGTTAACTTCTTGCAGAGACATTTTCAACTCTTGTGGATGGTAAAGACTCTTTTCACATAAATGCCTTCTTATGATCGAATTACTGCATTCAGATTGGAATATCACAATTTGACACATTCATCTAGGACGAAGGTATATATATGGAAAAAGTGCAGAGCTTGAACAATAGACCTGCCAAAAGGATCAATAGTAAAGAAAGACAAATCAGTTGACCAAGGAAAAGAAGCCACATCATCAGTAATTCCTATAGATTAGGGTATTTATTTTATGTTATTTTCTGAAGAAAAATTAATTGCAACAAGACATTTTCAAGGCATGTAATAGGTAGCCTTCAAACTCTTAATGTAGTTTTGGTAGTTAGGATTGGTTACAACAGTTCCAAACTACTTTTTACTATATTTAATGTAATTTTCAAGAGAAGGAAAGGTTCTGAGTTTTGGACCTTCAAACAAATATTTTTTGTACTTAAATATTCTAAGATTAATGAATGGGTAAGCAAGTTTCTGGCATTTTGTTTATGTTGAAATGTATTCAAGTTTACATTATGTATTTTCCATCTATGAATAAAACAAGGTTATGAGCAGCAGGTCTCTTTTCACTTCTGTATATAAGAGTTAAAAACCTTAATTGGCACTCCTTTGTTTTAACTACTTCCTTAATATATTTCTTCTGGGGTTTGGGATGATATTTTTTGTATAAAACAACATATTAGTTCGGACTTCTTCTTACACTTTCTTCTAGTCACTTCATTCAACAAAAACAAATGGTAGCATTGTGAAGCATTCATCATATTTGATATTTAAGGGTTTGATTATAAATACTTGAGGGTTAATAAAATAGAGACATAAAAATTTGCGACATAATCATACAAATTTCTTAAGCACTGATTCCTTGTCACAGCTAAGGGATTGTCTTTTAATTTAAAACATGATGCACAAATAATTTCACCAATCAGATATTCGGATCGGGTTTCTAACCTAGTTCCAACAAGAAAAAAGACAGGAGAGTTTAGATTATGTGTTGACTTTAGGAATCTAAACAAAGTATCCTTAAACGATACTTACCCTTTACCAAATATGGATCACATATTGCAAAGGGTAGTTGGCTCTTCTAGGACTTCATTTTTAGATGTTTTTTCAGGATACAACTAGATTTTAGTCCAACAAGAAGATCAAGCTAAAACAACTTTTACTACTCCTTGGGGCACTTTTATGTATGTAAAAATGCCTTTTGGTTTAATGAATGCAGGGGAAACCTTTCAAAGAGCTATGGATATAGCCTTTGCAAAGGAAATACATGGTTTCTTAGTAATTTACTTAGATGACATTACTATAATTTCTAAAACTGATAATGAACACTTGGATCATCTTAGACAATTTTTTATAAAATGTAGAAAGTTTGGCATCTCATTAAACCCTAAGAAAAGATTATTTGGATTAGAAGAAGGTAATTTACTTGGATACATAATATCTAACAAAGGAATTAGAACAGACCCTGCTAGGATAGAAGTAATTCTTAACATCAGTCCACTAAGAAACATAAAAGAGTTACAAGCATTTCTGGGTAAGATTAACTTTTTAAGAAGATTCATATCCAATTTTGCTGAGATAATAAGAGAAATAAATAACATTCTTAAAAAATATTCAGTTCTTAAATGGACTATTGAGGTCAAATAGTCATTTGAATCCATCAAAGAGACCTTAACCAAAACTTCAGTCCTTATGAGTCCTGACTTTAAAAAGGATTTCATCATTTTTTCATTTGCTTCAGAAAACACCATTGCTGTAGTTTTACTGTAGAAAAATGACCAGGGTTATGAATAGCCCATAGATTTCATTAGAAAAACACTTAGAGATGCATCTTTGAAGTAAAATATCATGGAGAAACAAGCCTTAGCTTTGGTAAAGGACATTACAGACTTCATATTTTACATTCTCTATTCTCACATCATTGCCTATGTCCCAAATGTTGTAGTAAAAGACATTCTTAATCAGGATGGTCCTTACGGAAGAAGAGGCAAGTGTATTGCCACAATTTTAGAATATTGCATAGAGATAAAATGCACAAAACTTATCAAAGGTCAAGGTTTAGCCAGACTCATGGATGAATCAAATTGTAATGTCCTAGGCATAAATTTTATTACCCAAGTAGATAATCAGGAAGAGATGTCGACTCCAGAGATCAGTGAAGCCTTTTTCGACTCACCATGGTATGCAAATATCATATTTGTATTACTAAAATTACAAGCTCCTCCTGGATTGTCAAGAGCAAAATATAGATTCTTAAAGCTAAAGGTAGTAAGATTTTGTATTTTAGACAATGTACTTTTTTTGGAGAGAGCATAGTGGGATTTTATTAAACTATCTTTTAAAAGAAGAATCTGAAAAAATACTAGAAGAATTTCATGCAGGTGATTGTGGAGGACATATTTACTGGAAGACTACTGCAAACAAAATCCTGAGAACTGGTTTTTACTGGCCTACTTTGTTTGCAAATGTAAAAATGTATGTGACCTCTTGTCACAAGTTCAAAATATTTGAGGGTAAGAAAAAAATGTTAACCTTGCCCTTAAAGGCCATCTCTATAGAAATTCCATTTCAACAATGGGGTCTTGACTTCATTAGATAAATTCACCCTCCATCATCAACCCAAAAAAAATGAATTCTGACAGCCACTGACTATTTTACCAAGTGGATTAAGGCCATACCCTCTAGGCAAGCCACATATACTATCATTATATCCTTCCTATAAAGTAACATTCTTTCAATATTTGGATGTCCCCAAAATATAATTACTATTAATGCAACAACATTCAAATATAAAAATATGATTGAATTTTTCCATAAATACCATATTACCCTAGGCCAATCTACTGCATATTACCCTCAAGGTAATGGTCTAGTTGAATCTTCAAATAAGAGCCTTGTAAACATCATAAAAAATTTACTAGAATATAACAAAAAGACTTGGAACAAGAACTTAGTAAATGCCTTATAGGCAGATAGACTTATAACCAAAAAATCTATTGGTATATCCCCTTACCACATTGTCTATGGGATGGATGTTGTTTTTCCATCTTCCTTAGGAGTACCAGTAATGCAGATTATCCAAGAGTTACAAGTTGAAACAAATGACATTCAATGAAGGATTAATCAAACTACTCACTTACAGCAAACAAGGGAAGAAGTTTATATCAAGTCTCAAATTATCCAGGATAAGGTAAATAATTTTTTTGACAAAAAGAGTAAAGAAGATGATTTCTACATTTGATATAAAGTGTTAAAATGAGATTCAAGAAGGGAAGACAAAGGTAAACATGAAAAATTTGATTTTCTATGGAGAGGATCTTATGTCATTTATAATTACAGAGGTAACAATGCTTTCTTTCTAAGAGAAATGGATGGGTCAGAGATGTCAGATGGAGCAGTAAATGGCAGAATGATGAAGCACTAATACTCCCCTGAGATAACAAATAGTTATTTTCATTTACTTTAATGATTCTACATATACATTGAAGATTTTAGATTGGATTGGATGTTTTACTAACAAAGTTGAAGCCCGAAGAGAAGGCCCTAAGCTTTGAGAGGTAAAATATCATAAGTATGAATAATTGTAGATATCAGAAGATACTTATAGGGTCATCATAGTCAAATTTCAAAGGCTACTAGTCTTAAAGTTCTTGACATTTCACCAGGAAATGCCATCCCCAAGTGGAGCCACTGTTATAGTCTTATAATAATAGGGTTCATAATTTTTTAATTGACTTCGATAGTCTTGTAAATATGTACATATCTTACTTTGTGCAAGTTGTTTTCCCATATTTTAAAAATTGAAAAATAATAAAAAATAAAAAGAGGGTAAAATTCCTAAAAGAAAGATCAAAGGACTTGAAAAGAAAGATAAAAAAAGAATAAAAAACAGACCCCAAAAGAAAAGGAGAAAAAATAAGACCTAAGTGAGCAAGTAAAAATGCCACTACTATTTACTTTTACTACAAGAATAATGGTTATGTGCAGATTGTTCAAAATTCCATAATCCATGATCAGTTAAATAGTTTAATCTTAGCTTTTCATGCTTTGAATTTTATGTTTTAGATATAGAATAAAGATATGTCAAACAGTTTAAAATTTATAAATCAGTAGATAATATAGAGAATAAATGAGGATCTCAACAATTTAATATGAGCCCTCGAATGGAATAAGGTTAGATTTAGATAGTTTATGCTTTGAAAGAAAATTGATTTAGGGTTGCAAGCCTAAATGCACCCATGAAAATGAAGTAAAAAATGCTAGAAATAATGATGGGTAGGTAGAAAGTAGTTGTGCAAGAATGTAATAAAGAATTATCGGGAAAAATTACTAATTTCCCCTCCCCCACAATGATTCCATATTCTAAACCTTCAGTTAAAAAGGCTCAGAGCATTTCTCTGACTTCTGTTGGGAAAGGACCCAAGGCTTGATAACTGATAGGTTAAAAAATATTGAATTCCTACATAAAACCCAATTTCATCAACATTTACCCTTCATCGATAAATCATGATCCCTTTTCCTAAGTAAAAACCCATTTTTACTTAGTAAAAGTAAAACCCCAAATAACTAATTTCATTTCCTTTCAAAGTCACTCAAAACCCATAAAATGCATTTTATCCTAAAGTTAAAGTGTGAAAAATACAAAAGGGACAAACCATACTTTATTTACACTTTACATAGTGTTAAATTATGTATTTTTATTCATATCATATATTACCCCTTTATTTCATATTAATTTCTAACTTATATTATTAAATCCATAAGCTACACCCTCCCGTATAGTATTAGACCATTTTTATTTAAATAACCCACAAAACCCAATATTTATGTTTAAACCAATGTTATTATATTCCATGTGATGAAATAAAAACCCACTTTTATTCCCATTGGTTTTAAATGTATCAATATAAAATATATCCCATCCCCTATGGTTATTAAACACTTGTCAAAGTTTTTTTATACCGTATAATATAAACCCGCGCCAATAGATTGATTAAAACATTAATTAAATGTTTTAATTAAAACATATGTGATATTACCCCTCGTCATCTTATAACCTAAAGTTTTAAATTTAGTAAATGTTTTATTTATAAAAGGTAAACAAAGCATCCCGCTAAATATAAAATCCTGGACCCCACTCCAATCCCCATGCATCTTATGCACAGATCTTGACCATTCAAAATCGAACTCCATGATCCAAAGATGGACAAACAATATCGCAAATAAATTTTCCTGTAGTAAACAATTTCATTTCCACACGAAATGTGCAGTTTCGTTGCTTTCTCTCTCCTTGACGTGGCATCTTATTATTGGATCACATCTGATCCATTCAAAACCAGTTAGCACCTAATATGCGCGCGATAACCTCTAGTGGTTTTTCGCCTTTGGAACCCCAAAACTACCTTCCGCCCAATTTGACATCCATTTATTGCATGTTAATTTAAACGTAATTTTCCCAATAAACCATGAAATGTACTATTGTTTTTTCTTTCTATGCATATAAACTTTATTTTCAATTCCGACACAAAGAACAAGCTTGTATATGATTTACGTGCCCATAATCAGTGCAAAATCCCGCTTGTAGCCATTAAATATTTTCGACGAGCTTTGAATTGCTCCAGAAACTAGAAAGATACCACATAATCTATTTAAAAGCCTCAGAACTATCTACAAAGGCCTGTACCTATGTATAACAGGTATTCCTCTAGAATTTAAGCATATTATCTATTTTAAAAAGACTTTGATAAAGAAAAATTCTAGTCAGAGTTCGTATTATCCAAAAAAGCCTATTAAAAGGATCCAAAAAACAGGCTAAACCCTGGAAAAATTTCTGAAAAAATCCTGTTTATGCTGCGTACTGTTTTGAATGAGAAAAATTGAGTTTATATAGTTTTTATAAACTATTTAAAACTATAGATTAAGCCCAGAAATCCTTTGAAGGTAGCCTAACATCTGTGCCTAATTTGAAAATATTCTTAGCACATTTACCCATTGAAAAAACCCAAGAAACCCCTGTTTCTTGTTTTCTAACTAGTGAAGGTCTGTAAATCATGCTGAGAGTCCAAAATTGAAAGGTAAAATTCCAAGAAAAGAAAAATTCTGTCTGTTTTAAATCGAAGAACCTCTGCTAGAGTCAAAAATACTTTTGCAAACTATTTAATCTTGTAGAAGTATTCAGAAAAGCCTAAAAGAAGATCTTTGTAGTCCAAAAAAGCCTCTAAATTCCTAAACCTACTTCAGCTGCATCTTCCAGGACTGCCATCATAGTAAATTCTCTACAACCTCCTGTTGTAGACATTAATCACACTCCATTAGTAGATTTTGACTATAAGATAGCAGACCCTATTTTAGAATTCAATTTGTTTGAACTTCATAACTGGAGCTTTGAAAAATCTTTAGATAATATTGAAGAAGTTCAAATTTTGGAATCATACTTGCCCAAATATGTTGTTCCAGTTACTCATTCATGCCCAAAGGTCATTAGGTTATGTCATCATTATTATATGCCTGAGAAAAGAGGAATAGTCAATTCCAACAAAGAAGTACTTTTTACTATTACTGCTGAATCCATTAACCAAATGTTACAGCTTAAACCTGATCCTCAAGTAGTCCCTTTATCCATAGAAGCACTTACCAAGATGTACATTGGCCTTGATTTTCCTAAAAGATTCCAAATATTCCAAGTATTCATGCCCTTACATGTGGAAAGTCCTCAAATCAACCATCCATATTCCACTTCAATATTTCCAGAATGTTCAAGGCATGTTATTTCAATGTTGTCATTCAGCCTAGGGTATTTCACTAATGAGCATATAGATGAATCAATTTTAGGTTTTCTATCCAATTTTACACCTGGAAAACCTCCATATGTTATCTTAAATTATGTTGAGTACATTGCAGACAATATCCATGACCAATTGGTTAAGTTGCCAACTGAAGTAGTGTTTAGATACACATCTTTCATCTTCCACATGTCTTGTATTTTCAAGCAGATAATTTCCCAATAACCCTCCAAAATATTGACATAGAAGAAAATCCTCTTTCAATTATTTTCTGTACCTCTTTGATCAAAAAAGAGTCCACAGAGTTTACCTATGTAGAGTTTTCAAACATATTCATCCATCTACTGAAAAAATGTTAACAAATACTAAACAATCAAGGATAAATGATGAGATGAACAAGATCTTATAGTTATCAAAGCAGACCAAGACTAGTGATTTGTATTTGTATGAACAACACACAAAGATTAGAGTTTTTGGATCCAATTTGTTTCCCTACAAACTGCCCAAATTTGTATCAATGAGGGTTTTCATCTTGGAGTATATTAGAAAAATATTAAACTCTGATTCTATCAATTTCCTAACATCAAAGAAGAAAACACAGTTCAAATTGAAGAATCAAGTAGGGCCATTCATTTGCAATCATAGAGATGCAGAGGTAGAAGTAGCTAAACAATTACTAGATTACAGGTTTGAATAGAGTTTTTCATGGAACTGATCCACAAGGAATCCTAAGTAAAATGAAGGTTAATTGTAAGATAACACCCTACATTCATGAAAAAATACCAGAGATATATAAATATGCCAATTATACTGAGTGGAAAAAAAACACTTTAGTAGATGTAGTAAAGAAAAGTGATACTAGTCACACTTTACAAATTGCAGATCAAACAAAGAAAGCCACCAAGAGAGTCATAGAAGAAGGTAATTATGTTGCTGAAACCACTACTGAAACTGGGTTCAAGTTGAGATACAATAAAAGGCCTAAGTGAAATCGAATGGGTAAAGAAAAAGTGACCATTGAAGTAGAAGATGCAGATATCCCAATAACAAATACAGAGCCTACCACAGTCATCACTAATGAGCCAGTTACTGAGAATCAGAATGAAGAACAGATTGATAATTCAAATGCACAAATGATAGAAAAACAACAAAACATGGAAGCTTCATCCTCACAGACAACAGAGGAAAATTATTTATATATTAGGGAAAAGTACAAACAGATTAAGTTAAAGAATGAAGACATTAAAAATGAAAGTTGCTCTCAATATCTCAAGAAAACACCAAGTATTCAAAATAGACTTCTTTATGCCTTTGATTACTAAAATAAAAAGTAGATCATGTCATTATTATAGCCTACGGTGATAACACCAAAGACAGTTTCAAACTACAAAAATATTTATATAGAAGTTCCAACAGAAAGAATTCATGCACTTGATCAAATGGAATTTCATAGACATAGTTCAAAGATGTTGCATTCTACTATTGCAACCAAATCTATGAGTGTTCAAAAACTTTATAAAATATCAAAAACATGAAAGATCAAATGAAACTTGACAAAGCCTCATTATATGCTAAAGATCTTAGAATCAATTCTTTAGAAGAGTTGGTAATTCAAGTGGGATATAACCCTGCAAATGTCAAGGAAGCACAACAGTTAGTGATGAAAAAGAATGAGGACATTGTAGCATTGAGGAAACAACTTAAACTTTGTTCAAGTGAAAATCCACAGGCCAAAGAAATTATACAGGAACAGAATTAGAAGGATGATATGATAAATTTAATCTTTCAGCTTACAGCATAGAGAAAAGAAATGGACCTTCAAATGGACAAGATTCTTCATGAAAGAGAAACAGTAAAAGCACATAAAAGACCTATAGCCATTCCTATGGTTACTACAGTTGTGCTTTCAACTCTAGCAGAAGAGTTGGCACCTTAAGTTCCACTGGCTACTGCAGTGCCAGTGACATCATCTACAACATCATCCATAGAGTCATCTACTACAACAACTCACTCTACAGATGAGGCCAATGGAACCCTTTTGGGAGAGTCCAGATTTAAGTAGAGCTCAGTGAGGGTTTCAATGGATAATGGTACTTTATCAGGTTGTGGTTGAATCTACAACATCTGATTGATGGATTGAGCAGTGATTGTGAATATGGTTTCCTGGTTTGGGGTAACTAAAGTTCTTTCATTGGGAAAATAGTTGATTTGGCAGAGTCTAATGAGTTCTATAATTTGAAAGGTCTATAGGAATATGTATTGGGATAAATTTGAATCCCACATATGAATATCATCCTCTTGGTCGATAAATTTATCATGGCTCGAGCAGTGGAGCTCTAAAAGGTTGGAATCAGTCACTGTATCATTGATTTTGAAGTTCTTATCGGCCAAAGGGGTATGGTCGACATCTACCATAGGTGGTTGCAGAGGGTTTACAAATATAACGCTCTCGGAAGCCATTAATTTGTTCAATTATTACTTTTTGTGCTTAATTAATGGTTTCAAGTGCTTATAATTTCCTGGAATTTTGATGTTTTGGTTTTGAAAAAGGTTTAGGTGGAAGTGATCTTGAACTTTGGTTTGTAAAGGATTTCAAGACTCTTTTTCACAACTCAACAGAAATAGAAAAATAACTGTAAAGGGCGGGTTTTATTAATTTTGACTCTAGGCAGTTAATCATATGGGGTTTTATTATTTCAAATAGTGGCGATTTATTGCAAAGCGTGGAAGTGGTTTGGCAGATTATCGCATCACAAAAAGAAGTTTGGCAGTTTTAGGATGAGGGGTGAGATAATATGTGGGAGTGTCACGTGGCAAGGGGGCCTGGGTATGAAACCACCCATTTCGCACCCCCCCCATTGGTTTTAAAGATCGAACAATTTATTGGGCGTTTGATACGATGAATGGTGATGAGACAGTTGACAAGTGTTACGAAATCCATTGAAATGAGGTGGGGTAAGGAATTTATTTTAAACAAAAGGTTTAAATAAAAAAGGTGGGTCGGGTAATAAAAAATGGGGTTGGGTAAAAATATACGTAGAAGGTTTTAATATAAGTGGGTTGTGGATTAATATAGTGTGGGGTTCATATGTTATCAGGAGGGATTTATATACGTGGAAGGGTTAAATGAAATACATTAAGCGGGATGTTTTAAAATGATATCGGTGAGGGGTTAAATGAAGTATATAAACTATAGGTTAAAATTACATAAGGGGGGTAAATGTATTAAGTGGTGGAATTGAGTCAAAAGGGAAGTGGGGCCGATAATGTTTTTTTATTTTGCATTAAAAAATACGAAAAAGTGGGTTTTGCCATGTTTTATTTGAATAATGTGGAGTTAGTAAACGGGAAGGGGTTCTTCAAAGGGAAAACCATTTTTAGGATGCGATAAGGGTTAGGAAAAGGGGAAAAGGATTTTATCAAAGGAAAAGGGATTTTTACAAAGGGAAACGACTTCCAAGAGTGGAAAGAGGGTTTTTAGCATGGCGACGTGTTTAGAAAGATATTAGTGATAAGAGATAAACCAAATGATGTTTTCCATAACTTGTGAAAGTATTCTACCTACTCTTTATTTACCCTAACATTTTTTTATTTCCTTTATTGGGTGCATTTGAGCTTTCTGACCCTTTTATTTCCTTTTGATAAGAAAAATAACCTATTTCTAACCTTCTATCTTACAATGGCTCATATTAAACCTATGAGCTCATTTTTATTCTCTAGCTAACAATTGATCTGCCAAGATTAAATGATTTGGTAAGATATTATTCACTAACTATCATGACATGAAATTTAAAGGAATGAATAATCAAGATTAAATTATATGCTCATCATGAATTGTGACATTTTGGACAAGTTGTACACAATCTTATTTTAAAAATAAATTAAACTAAGAATAGTGGCATTTGAATGTGCAACACTTTTGGAATTTATTTTTTTTCTTTTTGTGGGGTTCATACTTTATATCCTTTTTTTTAATCATCTTTTCTTTTGGTCCTTTGAATTTTCTTTTAGGACATACCCTCTTTTCATTTTTCAATATGGGAAAACATTTGCAGAAAGAAAAGGTATGTACAATATTACAAGACATAACATAGTCAATTCAAATTTATGATCCCAATTATTATAGGACCCTAACAGTGGCTCCACTTGGGGATGACATCTCCTAGTGAGATGTCAAGAAATTTCTGATCAATGGCCTTAGAGGTTTGAATTTGCTTGCCTTGGAACTGATTTCTGTGATATCCTTTATTCAAACATATGATATGATGTTATACCTTTTAAAGCTTAGGGCCTTCTCTGCGGCCTTCAAATTTGCAGGATAAACATCCAATCCAATATAAATTTTTCTATGCTATTTACATTGAGAAAAGTAAAAAAAATGAACTATTGGTTAAATGGTGAAAAATAGTGCTTCAGCATTCTACCATTGACTGATCCACCTGGTAGATCTGTTCCATCTAACTCTTTCAATAAAAATTCATTGTTTCCTTTGTAACCATAAATGATATATGGGCTCTTCCAAAGAAAGTAAAATTTACCATGTTTTCCTTTGTATTCTCTTCCAAAATCCCATTTGAGTACTTGATCACCTATGAAAAAATCATCTTCTTTATTTTTTGTATCAAAGATATTTTTAATTTTGTCTTGAATCACTTGGGATTTGATATAAACTTCTTCCCTGGTTTGCTGTAAATGAATTTTTTTATTTATCCTCCTTTGGATTTCATTTCATTCTACTTGCAGCTCTTGAATAATTTTCATCATTGGTACTCCTAATTAATATGGAAAAAAAAAATCCATCCCATATACCAATTGATAGGGAGATGTACCAGTAGATTTATTGGTAGTTAGTATGTATGCCCATAGGGTATTAACCAACCTTTTATTCTAGGTTTTATTGTTATCTTCTAACAACTTCTTGATGATGTTGACTAGGCTTTTGTTTGAGGATTCTCCTAGTCCATTACCTTGAGGGTAATAAGAAGTGGAATGGCATAGGGTGATATGGTATCTGTTACAAAAATCAACCATTTTATTAGATTTTAATGCAACTGCATTATCAGTAATGAGATTTTGTGGGAATCCAAATCTAGAAAGGATGTTGTTCTCAAGAAATGAAATAATGACAAAGTTTGTGGCTTGTCTAGAAGGGATGGCTTCTATCCACTTAATAAAGTAATCAGTGGATGTCAATATCCATTTATGCTGGGCTGAGGAGGGTGGGTAAATTTCACCAATGAAGTCTAAAGCCCATTGTTAAAATGGAATTTCTATAGAAATAGGTTTGAGGGGTATTGGTAAGAGTTTATTCTTTTCTTCAAATATCTGACATTTGCGATAGGGGGTCACATAACTTCTGACATCTGCAAAAAGGGTGGGCCAGTAAAATCCTGCCCTCAAAATATTGTTAGCAATTGTTTTCTAGTAGAGGTGTCCTCTACAATATCCTACATGAAATTCCTGCATTATTTTTTCAACTTCATATTTCAATAAAAAATTCAATAGGATTCCACCATGATCTTTCCAAAATAAAGAATTATCTAAGATACAATTTTCCATTGCTTGCATTTTTAAGAATCTACCTTTAGTTCTAGATAAACCAAGAGGAGCTTGTAACTTGAGTAAAACAAATATAAGGTCTGCATACCAGGGTGAATGTATAAAATTTTCACTGATTTGTGGAGTCGCCATATCCTTTTGATCATCTAGGGTAGCAATGAAATTTATGTCTAAGGCCTGAAAGTTTGATTCAGCCATGATTTTGGCCAAACCTTGGCCATCGATTAATTTTGTGGGCTTGATTTCAATGTCATATTCCAGAATTTTGGCAATCAATTTACCTCTTCTTCCATCAGGCCCATTTCGATTTAGATGCAATTATGTAAGAGCATATAATGTACACTCTGAAATATTTTATGGTTTTCACTAAATCAAGAGATTTTTTTCCATGATATTATACTTTAGTGTTGCATCTCTCAAATTTTTACTGAAGAAAGAAATGGGTGTTGGGAAAAATATTGAGAGGGGTGGGGGGTGAATCAGTATTGATAGTTCACTGAAAAATTTTACTTTTTCTTTACTGAATTCTATACACGACTTTAATGAACCAAACTAGCATATACATGCGGATATACCAACAAAAACTTGTGTATACTGAGATAGCTTTATTGATAGATAAACTTTCAGAAATAATCTTTAACGCGGCTTATCAGTGATGCATTATATATTTAAGCAGTAAATATGTGCAGTAACAACATAATAAATCATCACACAAGAGGATCACACATTAACACCAAGATTTAAGGTGGAAACCTAATTTGGGTGAAAACCACCGCCGTTTTCGTCTCTATCTTCAATATTTCTTATATGGAAAACTGCTTACAATATTATACTGATGCAGAATCATATCAGTACGCATGCATCTACCTGGAGAAGGTTGAAAAATTCTCTCATTCTCCAGCTGCTTAATGGAAGGGAGCTACAACCCCCTGATCTCGTTTACCAGCCACTACTAGAAGGGAGCTCCAACCCCCTAATCAGAACACCAACTTCTACTTCCACACTAAAGGCTTCCACCCTGAGAACCACTAAAGACCATGTTTCATCAATTTTCACACTAGATCCCACAGCTTGAACACAAATCATCATAAAGTTCATCAATAATATACGAAACCCAAAATTTAATCAAAAAATTGAGATTACTGTAACCAGAACACAGTAATAAACCTAGATTTAAGAATCAACATGTAGAAACAATCTCAACCCTGATCATTCATTATCATAAATTGCATACGCTACTTTTCTTTACCAAGCATGTGTGTATATGTGCTTTCCTTCACACCAACCTGCATGTAGATCTAAGAATACTGATCTTCCAGAATATGGTTAGTCTCAGAACCAGATCTAAGGCTTTCAGTTAGATAAATTTTTAGTATTGCAGAACCCTTGATCAATCAGTCATCATTAAACATATTTACTCAGTAATGAATCAGATTCGTACATATTCAAATTAGCAACATATATAGTATTCAAGCAACTCAGATCTACATGAAGACTTCATTGATAGACAATAGAAATACAACATCAATAAAAAGATAACCTTTGTAGTAAGCTTTAGAAAACCCTTACTTCCATACGCATTTTTTCTGAGATAAAGCCACATATATACGTGCTTTTACCGAGATGAACTAGCATATAGATCTATAAATATTAATTTTGTAGAATGTTTCAGATCTATAGACCTACCCAAATTTCTTCACTTCAGTTTAGAAAACATGCGCCAGGTCACAGATCAAATCATCTCTTCAATAGATCAAGTACATAGTCATTTTAGGTCTAGAGATCTTGATCCATCATTGTATCCAAGGGTGCATCATAGATTCATATCTACCAGTAAAACAGAGTTCATACCATGTAGATATACTTCAAAGAGAAGTATTAAGTAACCACCCTTACACTTGCACCATGATCTTCCTCTCCTTATATAGGATTAGCCTTTATAAATACCAAGAGCCAAAACCACACAAGTGTCGATGGTATTCTTGGACGAAATCAAATAGACCATACAATGCTCAATACTATTGGATAATACCATGGTAATGCCCCTTGGTATCATAATTTTAGGGTGGAAAATGTATACATGACTTGGATTCTTCATACCCATATGTATACGCGACTTCTCTTCACAAAAAATACGTATATATTAATTTTGGATGTATATGTGGGTTGCCTGTATGCCAAGTAGCGTATAAATTTCCTTTATATGCAGGTTGCCTTCATCAAACCTGCATATACATTGAGAAATATTTCCTGTTTCATTTCTCTAGCACTTACTGGAATTCCTTTCACTGTCACATCTGAAATAACCTATAGAAACATAATTTTTACATCAAATATGTTTCTTATCAAAAGGAAACTCATCAAGTACGTTTCTATCAATTATAACTTCATCAAGTAGGTTGCCATCAAGGACAACATATTGCATCATATTGCCAGCAATTTCCCCCTTCGGACTTGATGGCAATCATGATGGTGTTTGATCACCACAATAGATACGTACATTAATCATAACCATTATTCAAAAACCAAAATACTCCCCCCCTTTGACATCAAGGGAAAATGGCGGATCAATAGTGAAATAAGATTTCTCTTTCCTTGTAGAAAGAAGAGCTTTGCATATCTAAAATGCACTGAATTGACCATGTTCCCCCTGAGTTCATGCTGAATCTTCAAACAGATTGTTAAATGAAGTACATGACTCTATAACTCAAAGGAGTATGACCTTTCCTATCACCATGGACTCATATCAATGATCCAACCAAGTGAAGTTACATATTTGACTCAACTTCCCAACCAAGTGGGTTTACAAATTTAAAGAAGTCCTTACATGACTGAATATAACAGTTTTACATCATATGTCTCAACGTGACCTTTTCATCAAATTACAGATATGAATTTTTATAACAAGAACCAAAATATCTCAAGAGAGAGATCATAAATCAGAAACCAACCAGAATGCGAACAATGCATCCTTTTCAATAAGACATGTGCTCCCCCTAAGCTTGTGCATATTGAACACCTTCAACAACTAATTCATCAAAGCATCTTCATCAAGGAGATAAATATCAAAGAAAGGTACAACATTATAAATATTGGAACAACAACAGATATTAACCAACAACATCAAAGACTGTTCTGAATGTGGACGAAGAGAATTCCTATCAGTAAAAAACCATATGTGGTTTTATGCACAAAAACTCACATAGATACATGATTCACCTTTATGAAACCAACATGCTGAATTTAATCTTTTGAAATTAAGCAGATTTGATGAGAGAGGGAGAGGCAACTCCCAGATTTTGTTTGAGATATTCGAATGCTTCCCTGGGAAGAGGTTTAGTAAATATATTTGCAACTTGTTCTTTGGAGGGAACATACTCCAATTTAACCTTTTTTTCAAGCACTTGTTCACGTAGGAAGCGATAATTGATAGGAATGTGCTTGGTATTGGAATGCATAACAGGATTTTTCGAGATACTAATGGCACTTGTATTATCGCATAGAATGGATATTGGAGGTGAACATTTGATTTGAATATCTTGTAATGTCTGCATAATCCAAAGAAGTTGCGTGCAACATGATGTGACAACCACATATTTTTCTTCTACTGTAGATAAGGAAATAGAAATATGTTTCTTGCTAAACCAATATACTAAATGGGGCCCCATATATAATGCACCACCACTAGTGCTTTTGCAATCATCAAAATTTCCAGCCCAATCCACATCTCTGTAAGCATGAAGAGTAAGATCAACATTCTTTGGATACCATAGACCAAATTATTGAGTCCCTTTTAGATATTTGAATATTCTTTTTATAGCCTAAAGATGAGACTCTTTTGGATTAGCTTGGAATCATCCAACAATACCAAATGCATGCATAATGTTTGGCCTTGTCCCGGTTAGATAAATAAGACTTCCAATCATGGATATATAATCTAGTTGATTCACCATGGGAGAATCATCATGAGAACTGAGGTTACATCCAGTTACAATTGGAGTACTCATAGGTTTGCAGTCTTCCATCCCACATTTCTTCAACATTTTCTTAAGATATTTTTCTTCTGATAGAAATATGCCATTTGTTTCTTGTTGCACTTGTAAGCCAAGAAAATATATTAGTTCCCGAAGTAATGACATTTCAAATTCTTGTTTCATAACAAAAGAAAAATTTTGACTCATGGAATCTTCATTACTTCCAAAAATGATGTCATCAACATACACAAAAATAATCAATAGTTTATCATTTTCAAATTTTGTGTATAAGTTACATTCAACAGATCCCTTTGTGAAACCTTATTGTTGAAGATATTTTTCAAGATGATAGTACCTTGCCTCAGGAGCCTGTTTGAGACCATATAAATCCTTTTTGAGTTTACAAACATGTTTTTCATCATTTCCTTGAATGAATCCTTCTGGTTTTTCTCTATAAAATTATTCTTCTAGATCACCATTGAGGAAAGAAGATTTTACATCCATTTGATAAACTTTGAATTGCTGAAAACTTGAAAAATAAAGAAACATTCTTATGGCTTCAAGTTTTTCTACAGGAGAAAATGTTTCTTCAAATTATATACATTCTTGTTGAGCATACCGTTTACAAACAAGTCTAACTTTGTTTCTAATAACATCTTGATTTTCATTTAACTTGTTTTTGAATATCCATTTTGTTCCAATAACATTTTTACCATGAGGTCTTGGAACCAATTCCCAAGTATGATTATTTTGAATCTGATCGAGTTCTTCATTCATGGCTTGAATCCAACATTCATCTTTACTAGCTTGAATTACATTATGCGTTTCAATAGTGGATAATAATTCCAAATAACTAGGGGATCCTACAAGAGTTATTCTTGTTTGGACACCTGATCCCTTTTCTCCTAGAATTTGATATTCTAGATGATTCTTTTGAACATACCTGGATTGAAATTTTTCAGATATATCCTGTTCTGGTGCTTCATTGGGTTCTCCTTCTATATTGTTTCTATTTTATGAGGGAAAACATACATCATCATCATCTTCATTTGTAGTTGTTATTTCCCTTTTAGGAGCTGTGAGAGACTTATCAGTTACAACATCAATACATTCAACCATCTTCCGAAGTCTTTTATTTTAGAATTTATATGCTTTACTTCGAGAAGAGTAACCAAAAAATATTCCTGCATCTGCTCTAGGCTCAAACTTACCAAGTTTTTCATCATTCTTCTTGATGAACATTTTCTTCCAAAAACTCTAAAATGCTTTATAGTGGGAACATTACCATACCAGAACTCATAAGGAGTTTTATCACTATTTACGTGAACATGATCCTTGTTAAGAATATTTACTGTGATATGTTCTAATTCTCCCCAAAAGGTATCGGGAGTTCCAGATTCATCAAGCATAGAATGAGCCATCTGTTGAACTATTCTATTCATTCCTTCTGCCACACCATTTTGTTGTGGGGTTCCAGCTACATAAAACTATCTTTTTATGCCATGATCACAAAAATAAAATAATTAATCTAATAGATATTCTCCTCCTCGGTCAGATCTAAGACATTTGATTTTGAGATCTAATTCATTTTCAACCAGATCTTTGAAAATCTTAAAATTTCCAAATGCTTCATCTTTATGTTTTATTACACATATCCAACAAATTCTAGAGAAGTCATCAATAAATAGAATATAGTAATGTTCTCCACGAGGTCAATTTTTCCTTACAGCTCCACATAACTCAGTATGTATAGGTTCAAGAGGCTTACTTGCTGATCCTTCTTTGGCATTGAATTGCACCCTAGTTTTCTTACCAGATTGCCATGATTTGCATATAGTACTTTCAGGCAGAGTGATGATGGGAAGATCATGAAAAACTTTGAGTCTACTAGATTTTCTTATTTGAGAGAAGCTCAAATGTCCCAATCCTCTGTGTCATAGCCAATTTTTTTAAGATTTACCTAAGTAGCATTTCTCTTGGCCACCTTTCAATACATACAGATTTTTTGGTGTTCCAGTTCCTTTTATTAGCATTTTTTGTGTGTTAAGTTCATGTACTACACATTATTTTGAACTAAGACAACTTAATTTCCTTGATCACACATTTGACTCACACTCAACATGTTATGATTTAATCCATCCACATACATAACATTGTTATCTTTCACCTTTTCTTTTATAAAAACAAAATCCTGTCCTTTAATGACAGCAGGAGAGTCATTTCCAAAGGTAACATTCTTTTCCTTCTCTAGAGAATTGTATGAAAGCAGTTTAATTTTATCACCTGTCATGTGTTTTGAGCATCTTCTATCAATGTACCATTTATTTTCCTCCCCTTCTGCAAATAAATCTATGCCACAACTTTCAACCTGTAAGTCCTACTTTCTCCATATGCTCTTTTGGCTGAAGTTTGCTCCTACATTCAGATTCTTCATGTCCAAAGTTATTGCAATAAGAACATTCAATTTCATTTTGAAGAGGATAAAATTTGCTATAAGTATTCTTCTTTATTCCAATATCATTTCTTTGCTTTCTTGCTTCTCTGGTCATGATGGTTTTGTATTGTGACCAAAATTATGACATGAGAAACATTGTCCAATAAAGAGGAAATTTATGCAAACATGAAACCTTCTATTTATGTTTACCTACTGATTGATATTTCTATTATTGTTCTTCCTTGTATTGAAGTGTTCATGCTTAATTTTTGTATTCTCTATGTTCTTTTGTTGAGTGACAAAATGTTGCTGGCTAGATTTAGCTGCATTTAGATAGCTTGGTGCTGAAGACTGAGGGGATTCTCTGATATATCCAAGACCTGTCTTTACAAGAGGAGAGTGTTATACCTTTATAATTTCATCTAAGGTTTTAGATCCTTTAGACAATCTAAGATTTAAAAATTTCACTTTCTCAATTTCCTTTCTTAGACTTACTATTTCACATTTTAATTTCTAATTGTGCTTCTCCATTTATATAAGTTGATTCTTTAGAGTATTTATGTCAAAAAATTTTTATTCCAAACATATTTTGAGATGATTTATTTCTTCAAGAAAATAATTTTCTTCTAATGCATCCATAAAAGTATCTTTAGCCTTACTAGAGTCTTTTTCAAAAGCCATGAGTAGTCTAATATCTTGATCAGATTCTCCTTCTTCAATATTTGATAGACCATCACTATCTTCATGAGTGTAATAGCTTTTTCTATTGATAAACCATTTATTATTTCCTTTTGCCACTTCCTTTCCCTTTTCATGATTATCTTTATGGGGACATTTAGCAGCATAATGACCAACTCTTCCATAAGTAAAACATTTAAAAGGAACCTTAACTTTGAACCTTCCAGTGCCAAGTTGTATCTTCTTTACAAAATTTATCTCATCTTCTTCTAAAGCATACCCTGATCCTTATTTTTCTTCTAATTCCTTTCCTTTTGTAGTAGCTCTAAAGAAAACTTCTTTGACTCATATGGACCTCCTTTCCAGGGAAAATTTTAAGGATGGAAAATTACTTTGAAGTTTAAAAAATTGGCGAATTTCACTAGTTCGTAATATGCAAACTATAAAATGTTTATTGATGTATTTGTAAAATTATTCAAATTTATAATTATATTATATATATTATCTATATAATTTTGGCGATTTTTAAGGTAAAATAATTTTATATTGTAAATTTTGGGTGAATCATTTTTATGAAAAAATGGAAATTGGCGAATCTTTTTTTTGGAAAAACCGTGGAAAATTAGCCCACCTGCGAATATTAGCCCCTAAAATTTTTCATGCTCCTTTCCTCATTTCACAGGTAGTCAAAATCCCATGAAGTTGAAAAATAGTAAGAGTTTGTAGATCCTGCTTCTCTTCAATAGTAGACATTTTTGACTCTAATTTGGGATTTAGAAATCTCAAAACCTTGTCTACTAGAGTAGTGTCGGTTATGGTTTCACCCAAATTTCTCATATGATTTACAATATCATCTAGATGTAAAAATAAACTAGAAATTATTTCCTCATTATGCATTATGAGTTTTTCATATTGAATTTTGAGAGTTTGGAGTTTAGCACTTTTTACCTTGGCATTGCCTTCATAGCTCAAAATTATTTTGTCCCATATCTCCTTTTTTGTATTCAACTACATTACTTTGACAAATTCAGATTCATTCAAACTTCCGAATAATGCATTTACGACCTTTGCATTGGTTTCATAGTTCTTTCTTGTTGTTGGATATGTTAGAATTGAAGATGGATATTGATAACCTCCTTCAACTATAACCCATACATCTGCTCCAAAAGATTGAAGATAGGATATTGTCCTTTTTTTCCAGAAGATGAAATTGTTTCCATTGAAGAGAGGAGGCCTAATAGATGATGTCCCATATTGATTTCTCATCTTAGCTGATCTTCCTTCTAGTAATTATGCTTCTTCAGAAGGACTTGCTCTGATACCAATTGTTGAGAAAAATACTAAGAGAAGGGGGGGGGGGGTGAATCAGTATTTATAGTTCACTGAAAAAATTTAATTTTTATTTACTGAATTATATATGTGACTTTAATGAACCCAAATAGCATATACATGCAGATATACCAATAAAAATTTGCCTATACTAAGATAACTTTATTTTTAGATAAACTTTCAGAAACAATCTTTAACTCAGCTTATCAGTTATGCATTAGATAGTTAAGTAATAAATATGTGCAGTAACAACATAATAAATCATCACACATGAACACCAAGATTTAAGGTGGAAACCCATTTCAAGAGAAAACCACCATTGTTGTTGTCTCTAACTTCATTATTTATTATATGGAAAACAACTTACAATATTGTACTGATGAAAACTTATATCAATACACATGCATCTACCTACAGAAGGCTGCAACCCTTTCTCGTTCTCCATCTAATTACTGGAAGGTAGCTACAATTCCCTGATCTCATTTACCAGCCATTACTAGAAGGGAGCTCCAACCCCCTGATCAGAACACTAGCTTCTACTGGCAGGAAGCTTTTACTTCCACACTGAAGCCTTCCTCCCTCATAACCACTGCAGAACATGTCTCATCAATTTTCACACTGGATCCCACAACTTCAACACAACTCATCATAAATATCATCAATAATATAATTAACCCAAAATTCAATCACAACAATGAGATTAATGTAACCATAACATAGTAATAAACCCATATTTCAGAAGCAGCATGTAGAAACAATCTCAACCCTGATCATTCATTATGTTAAAATGCTTATGCCACTTTTCTTTCCTGAGCCCGTGTGTATATGCACTTTCCTTCACACCAACCTGCGTATAGATCTGGGAATACTGATCTTCCATAATATGGTCAGTATTAGAACCAGATCTGATGCTTTCAGTTATATAACTTTTCAGTATTGCAGAACCCTTGATCAGTCAGTCATCATTAAACATATTTACTCACTCATTGATCAGATTTGTACATATTCAACTTAGCATCATATATAATATTCAAAAAAATAACATCTACATGAAGACTCCATTTATAGACAACAAAAATACAACAAAAATAAACAGATAACCTCTGTAGTAAGCTTCAGAAAACACTGACTTCCATACGTGTTTTTTCTGAGACAAAGCCGTGTATATACGCACTTTTACCGAGACGAACTAGCATATAGATCTATAAATATTAATTTTGTAGAATGTTTCAGATCTATAGAATTACCCTAATTTCTTCACTTCACTTCAGCAAACATGCACCAGGTCACATATCTAATCATCTCTTCAATAGATAAAGTACACAGTCATTTCAGGTCTAGAGATCTTCATCTATCATTGTATATAAGGGTGCATCATAGATTCAAATATACCAATAAAATATATTTCATCCCATGTAGATATACATCGAAGAGAAGTATTCAGTAACTGCCCTTACACTTGCACCATGATCTTCCTCTCCTTGTATATAATTAGCCTTTATCAATACCATGAGCCAGAACAACACAAGTGTCGATGGTATTCTTGGACGAAATAAAATAGACGATACATCGCTCAATACTCTGGGATAATTCCATTGTAATTCCCCTTGGTATCATAATTTTAGAGCACAAAAGGTATATGCGACCTTGATTATTCATACCCGCGTGTATACACAACTTCTCTTCATAAAAAAGGCGTATATACTAATTCTGGATGAATATGCAGGTTTCTTGTATACCAAGAAGCATATACATTTCCTTTATATGTAGGTTGCCTTCATCAAACCTGCGTATACATTGCAAAATATTTCTTGTTTCATTTCTCTGGCAGTTACTGGAATTCCTTTCTCTGTCACATTTGAACTGACCTGTAGAAACATCATTTTTACATCAAATAGGTTTCTTATGAAAAAGGAAACTCATCAAGTAGGTTTCCATCAAGGAAAACTTCATCAAGTAGGTTGCCATCAAGGAAAACATATTGCATCATATTGCCAACAATGTTTTTTTCATAACCCTCATCGTTCTCTTGCAACAAGACTATTGCAATGGTGTGTTTTGAAGAAAATGAAAAAATTATTGAATCTCTGTTGAAATTAGGATTTATGAGGACAGGTGTTTTAGTAAGTGCTTATTTGACTGCTTCAAAAAACTGTTTAGCCTCTACTGTCCATTTTAGTATTGAATCCTTTTTCAGCATGTTTTTTAAATTTCTAAGTAACTTTGCTAAGTTAGAGATGAATCTTCTAAGAAGATTTATTTTTCCTAAAAATTCTTGTAATTTTTTAATGTTCCTAGGATGAATGATATTTAAGATTACTTCTATTCTAGCTGGATCAATTCTAATGCCCTCTTTCGAAATAATGTGTCCCGGGAGTTTTCCTTCTTCTAATCCAAAAAGTGACTTTTTAGGATTTCAGGAAATGCCAAAATTTCTGCATTTTATGAATACTCTTCTCAAATTATATAGATGTTCATTATACGATTTGGAAAAAATTGTGATATCATCTAGGTAAATGACTAGAAAGTCATGAATTTCCTTTGCAAAGGCTATGTCCATAGATCTTTGAAATGTAACTCCATCATTCATCAATCCAAAGGGCATTTTCAAGTACATGAAAGTACCCTAGGGAGTGGTAAATGTAGTCATTGCTTGATCTTTAGGTTGGAATATAATTTGGTTGTATCCAGAAAATCTATCAAGTAATGAAATTCTCGATGACCCTACTACGCTCTATAGAATGTGGTCCATTTTAGGGAGGGGATAATTATCCTTCAGTGATAATTTGTTTAAGTTTCTGAAATCAACACAAAATCTGATTTCTCCTATTTTCTTTCTAGTGGGGACTAAATTAGAGACCCAATCAAAATATCTAATGGGTATTATGATTTGAGCCTCATACATCCTTTTAACTTCTTTCTTTATCAATGGCGTAAGAACAGGGTTAATTCTCCTAAGATTTTGTTTAAAGGGATTCTGGTTTTCTTTGATGGGTATCTTATGTTGGATAATGATGGTATCATAAGACTTTAAGTCTTCATAACTCTAGGCAAAGACATCCTGGAATTATTTAAACAAGCTAACATACTTCAACCTTTTAAGTCGAGGCAATTTCTTTGAGATCTTAATAAGCTTGGGATTTTTCTCTGTTCCTATGTTGCATTCTTCTATATCTGACCTTAGGAGCTCCATATTAGGTTTTATAGCTACATCATTGGAGTCAAAATGATCTTCTAATGGGGCTAATGCCTTAGGCATAATGTTGTCTTTGAGGTTTAAAACTTCTAATTTATCATTGGTTAATTCCTCAATTTCTATTGTTTCTAATTTTTCTATTTCTACTTTAGTGAATTTAGTTGGTTCTATTTTATTTACATCCTTTAAATCTATATCACTATTTATGGTATAATCTAATGTATAGTTTGTGTCTATATTACAGTTTTGAAATTCTCCCTCATCATTCATAAAATTCTAAATTTGTGAGTCTTGTGAAAATATTTGCCAATATTTCAAATTATCAGGTATAGTTGGCCTATGTATTACCTTAGTAGTTAACTGATGATTTGGTTGAAAAGGTAATCTACATGTGCTGCAAAAATTAGGCAAACTATGTGCTTGCATATTCTGCTTTCTTGGAATAACAACAAAGTTAGTTTCAATAAAACAATTTATTAAGTCTAGAATGGTTTGTCTGTATTGGCTAAGTCTACGATTATTCATAAGATACTCTCCATTTACTTGTTTTATGATAATTTCTGAGTCTCCCATGATGGAAACTATCTTAGCTCCAAGTTTCCTTATGATTTGTAGGCCTAACACTAATGCTTCGTATTCTGCCACGTTATTTGTGCATTTGAAATTTAACTTGTAAGCATGTCCTTCTGAATAATCATTCTCTAAATTATAGATCCATACTCTAGATGCTACTCCTAATCTCTTTACGGAGCCATCAAAATCTAAATTCCACATAGACTCATGAGTTATATTGTCACTATAAATTTCTTTATATTTTTCTTCCATAGTTGTGATTTTATCTTTTCCAGTATCTGAATTACATAAGAGAAATGAATCCATATCAGAATGCATAGAATAGATAGGATAGTTTGGTGGTTTTTCTACATTAATAACCATGAATTTCATCAAGTTTTCTCTGTAAATATTTCTTTGTTGACCACATACAGAAATGGTAGCATATGACATGTCTAATTGCAGAGATCCCTGTAATTTTTCTCCCCATGAGCGAGATATTAACATACCATATTTTGGAGGGATATCATCAACTACAATGTCCATAACAATACTCTTTGTTGGGCACTGGACTAGAGATACACATAGGTCTTTAATCAGGCCAAGGCATTTAACTTGACTAGAATTAAAGGAGAGCAGGTCTTTATATGGTCTAGTGATTTCTAAGTTCAACTTTTCCATGACTGCCTTAGGCATTAAGTTATGAGATGCTCTTGAATCTAACATAGCATTGTGTAAGATTTTATCATGAATGTTCAGTCTATTGTAGAATGGAGGGACACCCCCTTCTTGATGTTTTCCATTTACCTCAGGACCAAATAATAACTCAAGTTGATCATCATTGAGGTTAACAACATTTTCACCTTCACCTATGTTTAGTGTTTCAGTGATTTGGGCCTTGTATGAATCATTTTTCACCAGCTCTATTAAAGGAACTGGTATTTCAATTTGGCTTTCTCAATATTAATATTGAATGGTATTTTATTTTTTCCTAATTGAATGAATTCATCTTTACCAATTGTATATTGAGTGTTTTTATCTTCTTTTTCAACAGTTGGCAATTCAGTTTGTGTGTTAACTGCTTTATTTTCAATTTTCTTGTCTGAAACAGTTTGAGTAGTAGTTGAAGTTTGAGTAGCAGTTGATGTGATGTCTAAAATATTTGGGCTTGAAGCCTTCTGATTTTCTCTAGGGAGAATTTGTAGAGCTTTGGTCACGGGAGCCTCTATTGTTTTCTTAGTTTGGGTTTGAACTGATTTCTTAATAGGAGCTTATGTTAGGTCCTTATATTACTAGTATAGTCCCTTATTGTTGTTAGTGTAACCCCCTTATTGTTATTGCTATACCCCTGTAACCCCCATATTGTTATTATTGTGCCCTTACATTATTATTGTTAGGTCGGCTAGGATTAAATTGTGGCCCCATGGACTCCTATATATAGAAAGGAGGTTTTTTTATTTGTATCATCCAAGAATTTTTCATTTATGTAATGAATTGGAGGTTTCCCCTTTGAAGTGGCTATTTCTAAGGCATTTATCTCCCTTTTCTTCTATTTTTAGAGCTGGTTTCATAACATTTGGTATCAGAGCTTTGGATTCTGGGGTTTCATTGCTCCAAACATGTCATTGTGGAATTTTTTCTATAACTTTGTTTATGAGAAGGTTTAGAAGCTACAATTTTTAGAGTGCAAATACGAGATACTAAGGAACATCGTCACAAAATTTCAGAGCTTGGTTCGCATTATTTTTGGAGATATCATTTGTGGAAGTTAAGGCTTTTTGCAGGCTCCTCAATTTCACCTAAATAAGTCATCATGGAATTTTCGCTATAAATTCTTTTTCTACGAGGGTTCAGAAGACAAATTTTCACAGAGAGGAGCTGAAAGCCTGAGGAACCTCCTGTAAAAATTTCAGATCTTGGATCACAATATTTTTGGAGATATGATTTTTGGAAGATAGATTTGTTTCAGGCTCCCGAATTTCATCTGAAAGAGGTGACCGTGGGAAAAAAATCATAACTATCTTTCCGAGCATCAGATTGGGATTCTATAAAACTTATTTGCAAGTAGACATAATTTAGTTGTAGCTATATCAATTTCAGAGTCGAAGGAGGAAATATTGACACATGCCAAGTCGTACAAGTTTGCTCTGCTGAACAAGTCCATAACTAGGTTATCGTAGGGGATTGGGCATAAATTTGTCTTTCAAGAATCCAAATCAGGCCAGACCTATGGCATTGAAAAGAATATTTAAAGGGATACTTTAGGGCCTAATTTTAGATATTGAAGATCCTAAATCACAGATATAATTCAGTTTCAATATCGAGCTCCTCAAAATCAAGAAAAAGGTGCGTATTGTTTTTCAAATTTCATAAGTCTTTTTTGAAAAATCAGTTCTAGGTGATTCCAAAGGCCTATTGAGCATAGATATCAATATTGGGTTCTAAAATTCCTTATAAAAATATTTCAACACCCATTAATTCAACACTCATGAAGATGAAGAATTGCAACATGATCTATCAAAATTACAAGAGAAAGTGCACCAAAATTCACTCTCGCAAAGAGCAACAAAAAATGAAATGGATGTTTTGAAGAAAAGTGTGGAAGCTAAGATGGATGGTTTGAAAAAATGCGTGGAAGCTACGATGGATGGTTTGAAGAATGGTATGGAAGAAAAAATGGAAGGTTTGAAGGAAGACATGCAAGGTTTTAAGGACGGTTTATCAAAGTTGATACAAGAAATGATTCCTAATGGCGAAAAGATAGTAGAGGAAACTCATGATGAGAAAAAAATAAATTTTAATCGTGATTTAATAAAATCTAATGTTGGATTAAATAACCACCATATTCCAAGATGGTTATGAGGAAGTTTGATGGCAAGGATCCCATAACATGGATACTACAGATGGAGCAATATTTTGATCTCAATAATGTGCAAAACACACAAAAGTTAAGCATTGCAACTTTACATTTAGAACAAAATACATTTGTATGGTATCAATGGATTTTATCCCTTAAAAAAATTGTCACTTGGGCAATTTTTACGGAGGAAATGATAGCACATTATGAGGATACAAAGAGAAACACCTTGTTTAGGAAATTGATAAATCTCAAATAAAAGTGTTCAGTGGTGGAGCACATTTAGGACTTCCAAAAATTGAATAGAAGGGTAACTGATATTCCAGAGGAACACAAGATTTATGTCTTCATAGAGACTTTAAAGGATAACATCCAACACGAAGTTCGCGTTTGGGAACCAGATTCATTAGAGAAGGCATTCAGGTTAGCAAGAAAAACTGAATGTAAAATTATGGCCACAAGGAAGCCTACCACTCACATCTAGAAAGATATAAGTGTTGCTACTCCTAGACTTTCATAACCTACAAGGTTGACACCATGATAATTGGAAGAAAAAAGAGCAAGAGGGATTTTCTACAGCTGTGATAGAAAATACACTAAAGGTCATAAGTGTGCTGAGAAGAAATTATTTTATGAAGATTGTGAAGAGGAGGAAGAAAATGAACAAGAAACTTCAAAAGAAGAGGATATACACTAGGAAGCAATCCTAGAAGAAGAATAAATGAGTCCAACCATATCATGTAATGCATTGGAAGGAATTACCACTCCTTAAACTCTCAAGATAGAAGGACATATCAAGAAGAAAAAGGTAATAGTGTTGGTTGATTGAGGTAGTGCCCATAATTCAATTCATTGTAAGGTAGCCAAGGAATTGAATTGTTTCATATACCCAGCACCAGAATGTCAAGTGATGGTTGCAAATGGAGGAACTATAGATTTCTCTAGAAAATTCCATAATATAAGACTATCCATGGGGGAATATGTATTGAATAGTCCAATTATTTCCATCCCAATGGGATGTGCTTATGTTGTAATAGGAGTACAATGCTTACAATCTTTTGGGACGATAACTTTTAATTTTCAATAACTTTTCTTGAAATTTTTTTCGAAAGGAAAGGAAATCGAATTATGGGGTATCACAGGGAAGCTAGGAAAGATAATAATCTCTAATGTCATTACAAATCTTCCGAATAAAGAACAACGAGGTGTAATTGCACAATTATGCTCACTAGAAGTTCCAACATCAAAATCATCTATTTCTCCAGATCTCCAAAAATTCTTGGAAAATCATTCCAAGGTGTTTGATACTCCCAAAGGACTCCCACCTATTCATGATCATGATCATGATATTCATTTGATTCCAAGAAGTTTTCATCCAAACATCTGGCCTTACAGATATCCTTATGTCCAAAAGAGTGAAATTGAACGTATGATTGCAGAAATGTTAGAGGCTAGTATAATTCAACCTAGTCAAAGTTCTTTCTCTACTCCAGTAGTATTGGTTCACAAGAAGGATGGATCATGGTGCATGTGTCCATATTATAGGGAGCTCAATAGGCTCACTATTAAAGATAAATTTTCCATTCCTGTGATTGATGAATTATTGGATGAGTTACACGGAGCAATTTATTTTACCAAGTTGGATCTTTGTTCAGGATATCATCAAATTAGAATGAAGACTGAAGATATTCCAAAAACAACATTTCGAACTCATGAGGGTCATTATGAATTTTTGGTCATGCCTTTTTGCCTTACCAATGCACCTTCTACATTTTAAGGGTTGATGAATTCCATTTTCAAACCCTTTCTTAGAAAATTTGTGCTAGTATTTTTTGATGATATACTAATCTACAATAGGTCTTGGAAGGATCATGTTCAACATGTTGACATGGTGCTCAAAACATTGGAGGATAAACAATTATATTCAAAAACATCCAAATGTTTCTTTGGAGTACAAGAGGTGGAATATCTGGGTCATATTGTATCTCACGAGGGTGTTAAGGTGGACCTAACAAAATTAAAGCCATTAAGGAATGGAAAGTCCCCACAACAATAAAGAAGTTGCGTGGATTTTTTGAGTTAACAAGGTATTATCACAATCTTGTTAAGAACTATGGGAGAATAGCAGCACCTCTAACAACATTCTTGAAGAAAGATGCATTTCATGGACTCCTAAAGCAACTAAGGCCTTTGAACATGTTAAAGAGGCAATGTGCCTAGCACCAGTCTTAGCTACACCAGACTTCACAAAAACCTTTATTGTGGAATGTGATGCCTCAAGAAATGGAATTGGTGTTGTTTTAATGCAAGAAGGAAGACCCATTTCTTTTGAAAGTCATTCAATCAAAGGAAAGTATTTGAAAATGCTATTTATGAGAAGAAAATGTTGGGAATACTACATCCACTAAAGAAATGGAGACCTTACCTAATGGAAAGACACTTCAAGGTAAAAACTGATCATGATAGTCTTAAACACTTTTTGGAACAAAGACTATCTTCAGAAAAGAAGCAAAAACGGGTCACAAAGATGTTGGGTTATGACTTTGAAATCATCTACAAAAAAGGGAAGGTAAATGTTGTTGCAAATGCACTCTCAAGAAAGGATGAAGAGGTGGAAGCATTGATTTTTTCCATTTATATTATCTAACCAGATTGGATAAGCGAAGCAAGGGATGAATGGAAGAAGGAGGAAGAAGTTTGGACACTCATTCAAAAGTTGCAGCAAGATCCTAGTACATCTGATACACTTAGTTGGAAAAATGATTCCTTATGGTACAAATATTCTTTTGGAATTTCACACTTCTCCTTTAGGAGGACACTCGGGATTTTAAAAAACTTACCATATGGTGAGGAATTAATTTTTTTGGGATGGCCTTAAATCTAATATTCAAAAATTTATGGTGGAATGTTTGGTTTTCTAGAAAAATAAAGTTGAGATGATTAAGACCCCGGGTCTTCTACAACATTTATCCATTCCAAGTCAACATTGGGAGGATATTTCAATGGATTTTCTCACAGGTTTACCTAAGTCCGAAGGAAGGAGTGTCATCATGGTGGTAGTTGATAGACTTACCAAATATGCACACTTTTTTGCATTATCTCATCAATTTAAAGCAAGTACAATTGCTACTGCATTTATGGAAACAATTCAAAAGCTACATGGAAACCCAAAGATTATTGTAAGTGAAAGAGACCCCATTTTTACAGGAAATTGTTGGATGGAATTATTTTCTTGTTCGCGTACTTAACTAGCTCATAGCTCATTTTATCATCCTTAATCCAATGGTCAAATAGAGATAGTGAATAATTTTTGGAAGGATATCTTCATTGTTTTGTATTTTATAAGCAATCAAAATGGGTCAAGTGGTTACCTCTTGCTGAATGGTTGTATAACACTTCCTTCCATATTGCATCAAAAATGACACCATTTATGGCACTTTATGGATATCATCAACCGTCCATCACATAATATTTAAGGGAAAATTATAGGGTTCAAGAGGTGGAGGATCACAACAGGCATCAACAAGAAGTTCTCCAACTCTTAAAAGATAACCTAAATTTGGCACAATATCGAATGAAACAACAGGAATATAAACATCGCAGTGAGAGAATTTTTTATGTGGGAGACTGGGTATTTTTATGGCTACAACCATAAAAAAAAATGTCCCTCAAGCAAGCTAAGAAGGATAATAAATTATCGTCAAAGTACTATGGTCCTTACAAGATGTTGTAAAATATTGGTACTATGGCATACAAATTGGAGCTTCCTGCTTCTTCACGAGTTTTCCATGTTTCATTCTTAAAAAAGGTTATAGGGGACAAAATTCTGGTTCAAACAATATTTCCAAAACTTGATGAGGAAATAAAAACCATACTAGAACTTGAAGTAGTCACAGAAACAAGAACTCGACAACTACGAAATCAAACAATTTCAGAGTATCTCATCAAATGGAAGAACTTACCCAATGAAGGTTCCACATGGGAGGATGAGGATTTTATATAGAAGCACCCGGAGCTACTCAAGCATTGAAGACAACATGAGAGGAGCATGTTAGGTCCTTATATTACTAGTATAGTCCCTTATTTTTTTAGTGTAACCCCCTTATTATTATTGTTGTACCCCTGTAACCCCCATATTGTTATTATTGTTTCCTTACATTATTATTGTTAGGTTGGCTACGATTGCATTGTGGCTCCACTAGGATTACATTATGGCCCCATGGACTCCTATATATAGAGAGGAGGTTTGTATCATCCAAGAATTGTTCATTCATGTAATGTATTGGAGGTTTCCCCCTTGAAGTGGCTATTTCTAAGGCGTTGATCTCTCTTTTCTTCTATTTTTGGAGCTGGTTTCATAACAACTTATGTGTTATTCTTGCTTCTAAGGCTATATTCTTTATGAAATTCATAGATAGAATATTCATAGCCTTGTCTATAGTCAAAGGATTCTCCATATTCTAATTGCAATTGTTGTAAGATGTACAACTCTTGTTCTTCCTCAGTGAGAAAAGTGGTATTTTCATCGTTTATTCCCATCAAGTTTATCTGGGTATCTTGGTCTTCTTCATTTTGTTGTGAACTTTTACCATATTTTTCTTGGAAATTTGGTCTAATCTATTTATCAGGTACTACTTCTCTTGATTTAACAGTATTAGGATTTTTCCTAAAGTTGGGGTTTCTAATTTGGGGACCTTGTTGATTTTCCCACCGACATTTTATTTCCATGTTCTCTAATCTATCCATTAATATTTCCATACTTTTAGCTAAATTATCTGTCTTAACATCTAAAGTGGATGGTTCTTCCTTAATTCTCACTCTCCTTTCATTCCTCATCCTAGCTCTTTTAGGTAATAAGTTAGCTTCTACAGTAATTTCATCACTTTCCATCTATTCTAATGTTGTAGGGTTTCTTTCTCTTAATTGCTAAGACATGTCAACATCAAAACCATCTGGAAATTTGATCAGGGCCAATTCTGGTGGAGTTATGAGATTCACTGGAATTGCATTATAAATGTTATTAATCCTAGTACAATAATCATGAACAGTTTCATCTGGAGATATCATAGTTTTTTCATATTCAGATAATACCTATAACGGGATTTTCTTTCTTTCCAATCTATTTAGAAACAATTGGTGAAAATAAGCTAAATCAACAATATGACTAGTAGGTAAATATTTAAACCATTTCTTAACATCTCCTGCAAATGTTTGTGCAAATAAACTCATTTAAACATCAGCCTCATGAACTTCATGTAATTCAAAGTAATCAGTCCTTTAATTTACATGTTTTTGAGAAATATATTGACCAGTACCATCAAACTGAAAAATCTTATTCTGGTAATCTTGTGGCATGGCATGTAAAGGGGCTTGTAAGGCTAAAGGAACATATTCAACTTCCATGGCTAAGATTTTAGCTTGACTGGGAGGTAAAGTAGTGGTGCTTGGAGATGAAATTGAAGTGCTTGGAGATAAACTTGAAGTGCTTGAAGATGAACTTGGAATGCTAGAAGATTTACTTGGAACACTAGGAAATGAGCTTGAAACTTTAGGTTGGAGAGGAAGTTTAGGTATGAATGGTTTTGTGGAAGGAACTGTGGTGGATATTATAGATGAGGTGGCACTAAATAAAGTTTTGTTTAAAGCTTCAGAAAGAATGGTAGAATGCTTACGGGTAGCAGCAGTTAGGGTAGCTAATTCAACTAACTTTTGAAAATAGGCTTCGTCTATATCTTTAATAAAATTTGAGGTCAAAACATCAACTTTATCAAAAGTGTCTAGAACCTATTGATCTAGATCAAGTTGTATGATTTCCTTCTTTTCTTCAATAAATTGAATAAAATTAGGGTCTATTACAATATCATAGATTGAATTTTCAGATTTGGTTATAAATAAAGAATGCTCAAAAGATAAATCAAGTTGAGTATCTTGTATACTTTACAATTCTTTAGGAAGTGAATTTGCTTTGATTAACTGATGCCTACTTTCTAGACTTTCTACTTTTTTAGGTTTTCTTAAAATTCTATCAGGATCATCAACAATTATAGCAGGTTGTGGACCAGGATGAACCCTGGTATAATATACTCTTTTAGAAGCCATAATTTTAAATTTCAATGATAATTTTTAACAACCCTTTCAAATATTAATGCAAAAAATGAGAAGAATTGTTTCTTTTAAGATCTGCTTAAACTAGGGACTAATTTCCCAGTATGGTTTCTAATACGTTTTCACTCCGAAATTTCCCAAAGGTTGTTCTAGGTGTTTAAAACTAAATATCAGAGGTAACTATGAACCACTTTTGGAGATTTGGATCTAGCCTTCCTAATGCTTAGAGAGGGCTCTCTCTTAATTATTTAACTTTGTTGATTTAATATATTTTAGGCTAGTTATGTATGGGTTTTTTTTATTGATTGATTGATTGGTTGATAATTGGAATTAATTATTTATATGGATAGATGCTTTTCCATTTTCCATTGGGCTATGGAGTCAATATGATTTTAAAATAGAACATGATCAAATTATAGAGGAAGTGCTACAAGAAAAGACAACTGAGAAAAATCAGATCTCAAGGCTGAATGGTGAAGTGGTTTTCAATCAGGATCGAGCAGTTAAGAATTCCTTAAACCAGATAATGAAGGAAGGTGAAGGAGGTCAAGCAGGATCAAAGAGAAATTAAGGATTTTCTAAACTAGATATCAGAAGAAAACATAAAAATGGATGACAATTCAAAATAGAGTGTATTTCAACAAATTCTACAATAAAATTCCTGTTATAACATTTAAATTTAGAAAAAATGAAAGTTTATGGAATACTTAAGAAAATAACATGAAAAATTGAAATATAATTCTCTGAGATAGCTCAACACATGAATCCTGTAAAGAAATTCCTTTATTACATGTCATTTCTGTCATGTGGAAATGATTACAATAACCCTCAGGTAAATAAACTGATCAACTATAGAAATATATAGAAGTCCACACTTAATTGACCCTTGGTACTTTGAATGAAGAAGTATTTATACCACACTTTACAAAATATCCTCTCAACTAATTTAGGATTTATTCAAGGAAAACAAATATCTTTATGAAAAAAGATAGAGACACCTATTAACTGACTGAATTTTTTCCCTGTTTTATTCGATTGATGTCATATGTTTATTTCTTTCACACTAGATGTCTCTGTCACGTTGGCTACCTTTAATCTGTCTTCATTTGTCTTTCTCTTTAACCTATGCATTCTTTCACCAGATTGTTCTATTTTCTCTTTAACTTGTCTTTATTTTACATGTATTTGATTTCATCTGTCACAGTAAATCACACCATTTTTCCCAAGTTTCTTCATCCGGGAGTTTGATTTTCATCATCCTCTGGTAAATCTAATCTACCTCAGTATACTTGGAAAATGTAGGTTTGTTTACAAAAAGCTGATTTACCTCATGCTAGAGGTAAAAGAGATTTTCCAGAATTTCAAATAGAACTTTGCCTGTGGGAATGCCTTTCAATGAGGAATTGTTGGAACTTTCTATAGCTACTTCCCTAATATTTTTATCATAACCTTCATGCCTCATTAGTTTATCATTTATTACTAATGGATTAAGAAAACCCGTTTGTCTTAAAACATCAAAATTATTCATAAATATTTTCACTACAGGCTCCATAGTTTGACATTTTTCCTCAAGTAGTGTCATCAAATTTCTCTTGGAAATCACTTTCTTAACCTCTAAGATAATTTTTTTTTTTTGTCACTTATCCCAAGTTATTCTAATTAATGTTTGTTTTTGGAATTAAGGAATTTTATTATCTCAGTGGCTTCCTCTAGTTTCTTTCCAAGCTCTTCTTTGACCTTATGAATTGCGTTGCTAGTTTCCTTTATCAAATCATTCTACTCAAATATAATATGTATAGAAGGCCAAATATCATTAACAAAGCTAATGATATTGGCCCACAACTTATGTCTTTCCTGGGCTAAGGGCCCTGCTAATTTCAATTCCTTTTCTAATTTTTGGATTCTCTTATTCAATCTTTTGGATTTCTGTGTTTCAGCTTTATGTATTACTTAAGCCAATTTCTTTCCATATTCTAAAAATTTTACTTTTTATTTAAGCTTATTTATTTCAGTAGTTTGAATTGAAATATATTGCATTTCCTTGATCAATTTGTTGGCCTCATCAGTGGGATGGGTTGTCGGTACTGCTGCTGTTGTTGCTGGTGTAGTAGCTAGAACTTCTGTTGATATTGGAGCTGTTGTAGCTAATGGAGCTGATGTAGAATATATAGGGATGGAAATAATAGGAACTTCTTCCATGCTGGATTTATTTTCCTGCACAGGTTTGTCCATTTCAGTTTCCATCTCTCTCAGTTGAGATGCCAATTGAATGATGAGATTCATCATTTCATCTTTCTGATTTTTATTTCCCAAAACTTCTTTAGTTTTTGGACGCTCTGTTGTTGGTAACTTCAGCTATTTCTTCAATGCAACTATGTCTACATTCTTTTTCTTGATTATCTCTCCTGCTGCTTTGGTATATTTTTTATTATAACCAACCTCCATCACCAAATATTCAAGTGACTTTATCACGTTATCCTTTTATTGTGAAGAATCTTTCTCTAGCTTTAATTGTGTCCTTATATTTTCTAGAGAATTTTGTAACTTTTGTACACTTAAAGCTTTGTGAGTCATGGTGGAATGGATCATTTCTCCTTCCTGTTTTTGAAACTTAATATGATCAATTGGATGTACATATTTGGAAAAAACTTCAAAGATTGCATTCTTATAACCTTCTGATGATTTTGGGGTCTGCATTGTTGGTTGTAGAAATTTCATTTTCATATTCCTTGTTTTGTAGTCAAATGCTGATAGCAATATGTTCTGGTCACTGGGAGTTTGCTTCCAATACTGGGCATAAGTTACAACTTTTAATGCTTCATTCCTTATTTTTATTTCTTTTTATTTTTCCATGATATATTTCTCTTTCTCCACTAGTTTTCTAGATGATGAAACCTCTACACTATTCTGTTTCTGAATTATTTGTGCACTGGCGGTTGATGGTAGCTATGTTTCTTCTGATATTGCTGGAGGTGCATCATCTCTGACAATAATATCTGTCTCAATGGTTTCAACTGTATTAACTATCTCTTCCTCTTCTATTACTGGATTTAGTTTTTCCTTTTTCCTATACATAAGCTTAGATTTGGTTTCAGAAGTAGTCTCTGTAGAATAAGAGCCTTTCTCTCTTGCCCTTCTTGAATTTTTGTCTCGTGGGGCTAGAGTAAGCAAGATGAAACTAGTATCAACCTACTTCTCCATCTCCTATAAAGTATTTTCCAACCACTCTGACTGGTTGGAGTACTTTTCAATTTCAGGTTCTGACTCAATGAAAGGGGTCAATTTGAATTTGACTCTTAACTTACTTATGACACCCAAGGGGTCATATTTCCATTTGAAACTGCTACTAAACTTAAAATATTGTAAAAATTTGTCTACTTATTGTCCAACATTCCTACTATTACATATAAAGGCCCTAGCTAGCTATTAATCTTGAATTGGGTCTTCCTCTTAGTTGAAAGGAATTTGATTTCATCTGAGTTTAGGATTTGTCTGGTGTATTCGAAAGAAAATATCCTCATTGGGAGGCATTTGGGAAGCTTGTATGGAGTTAGTTAGCTTCCATGCACTCTAATTTCTATATGATTCTTGTATAAATACCAGTCTCCTATTTTACTATGATCTAACAACTGTAACACCTTCTTTATATTTTCACTGATTCTAGGCTGAATGCTACCACTTAGCATATTAACAATTGGATTAAAATAAAAGAATCAATGAAGTCTTTGAAGCTAAATTCAGTGGAATCGTTTATGATCAAGGATGTCCAGAAGACAATAGGTTTGGGATTATCCTCTTTGTCCAATTTTTCGAGGCTAACTACAAACCTTTCTGATTGAAAATATATAAACATATGGAACAAAACTAAGGAGTATTTAAATACTCCTTCTTTTGGAAACTTGACTAGCTAATCATGGATTACATCTACTAGGTATTGGGAAAAGTTGAAGGTTGTAGCTAGAGGCTGAACTAGGAAAAATATGGATAGGAGACCAAGAATAGATGCATCTACATGCTCATCAATGAAATATCCTAAAATACATGACAACATGGTAACAATTTTTGTGGTTCTCTCTGAAAACATGGAAGCTGAGTATGGAGGACTGCTTTTAGGCATTTCTACTGATGGAGGGAGGAAAGTTTGAAATATTTGGAACCTTTTGTGAAAGTCCAGCTTTAAGTAGAGCTCATTAAGGGTTTTAATGGATAATGGTACTTCATCAGGTTGCGGTTGAATCTGCAACATCTGATTGATGGATTGAGTAGTGATTGTGAATAGGATTTCTTGGTTTGGGGTAACTAAAGCTCTTTCATTGGGAAAATAGTTGATCTGGAAAAGTCTAATGAGTTCTGGAATTTGAAGGGTTTGTGGGAATATGTATTTGGGAAAAATTGAATCCCACAGATGAATATCATCTTCTTGGTCAATAAATTTATCGTGGCTCTAGTAGTGGAGCTCTAAAAGGTTGGAATTAGTCACTGTATCATTGATTTTGAAGTCCTTATCAACCAAAGGGGTATGGTCGACATATACCACATGTGGTTGCAGAGGGTTTACAGATATAACGCTCTCAGAAGCCATTATTTTGTTCAACTATTACTTTATGTGCTTAATTAATGGTTTCATGTGCCTAGAATTACCTGGCATTTTGAAGTTTTGGTTTTCTAGAAGGTTTAGGCGGCAGCGGGCTTCAACTTTGGTTTGTAAAGGATTTCAAGTCTCTTTTTCACAACTCAACATAAATAGAAAAATAACTATAAAGGGCGGATTTTATTACTTTATGGTGTGGGGTTTTATTATTTCAAACAATGGCGGTTTATCACAAAGCGTGGAAGTGGCTTGGTAGATTATTGCATCGTGAAAAGAAGTTTGGCAGTTTTAGGATGGGGGTGTGATAATTTGTGGGAGTGTCATGTGGCAAGGGGGTGGGGGTATGAAACCACCCATTTCGCACCCCCTCATTGGTTTTAAAGATCAGACGTCGTAGGGTGAGAAACAGTTTATTAGGCGTTTGATCTGATAAATGGTGATCAGACAGTTGACAAGTGTTGTGAAATCCATTCAAATGAGACGGGGTCAAGAATTTATTTTAAACAAAAGGTATAAATAAAAAAGGTGGGTTGATTAATATAAAGTGGGGTCGGGTAAAAATATATGCGGAAGGTTTTAATATAAGTGGGTCGGGGATTAATATAGTGGGGGGTTAAAATGTTAGCAGGAGGGGATTTATATATGCGGAAGGGTTAAATGAAATACATTAAGCGGGATGTTTTAAAATGATATCGGGGAGGGGTTAAATGAAGTATATAAACTATAGCTCAAAAATTTCATAAGGGGCGTAAATGTATTAAGTGGGAATTGAGTCAAAAAACATAGTTACCATTCAAACAAGAACTATTACCTCAAAACAGGAACTCTAACCAAGAAAACAACAAAAAACTGTGAAAAAACAAGCCGAAAACGAAAATTTGTATTCTAGAATAACCCCTTTTTTCGGGGTAAATTCAACATTTTTTAAAAAAGGAAGAAAAAACCATTTTTTTTTTTTTTTTTGCAAAAGACACTCTAAAAACGAAAAGTTGTATTGTAGAATAATTTTATTTTTCGGGGTAAATTTTCAACATTTTTAAAAATAGATATAAACACCAATTTTTTTGGTCCAAAAAACACCCCGAAAAAGAAAGTGTTGAAACAAAAATTTCAAAATAATAAAAATTTATATTAAAAATAAAAAAAGAAAAAGAAAAAAGAAAAAAAACATTTTTAAAAAAATTGAAAAAAAAAACAAATTTCATTAAAAAAAATTGAGAAAAAATTAATAAAAAAATGTAAAACAAAAATTTTAAATTAAAAAAAAGAATTAAAAAAAAAAATTAAAAAAACTTAAGATTAAATTAAAATAAACAAATTAAATTTAAAAAATACAAATTAATTTTTTATTAAATTAAAAGCAAAATAATATAAATTAAAAAAAAAAAAAATATTTAAAAAAATATATTAAATTTCAATAAAAATTAATAAAAATAAAAATTAATTAAAATAAAGAAAAATGTAAAAATTAATTAAAAATGAAAAAATGAAATAAAATAAAAGTATTAAATTAAAAAAATTATTAAAAAAACAAATAAATTTAAAAAAATAAATTAAATGTATATATTAAATTTGGAAGAACTATTCACATTATGTAGAGAAAAATATCATACAAAAAATCCTCTTGGCTGCAGTTCAGAGTCCAACACAAACATAGGGTTGATCCCACACTCAGGGAGAGGGAAACATGGGACGAAGAGCTGAGTGGTGAGACAAGATAACACTTTATAACCGAAATAAGAAAGCCAGAACTTTCTGAAACAGGAAAAAAGATCGGTAGATTTCGCAAGCTGAGTGACTAACATAAAGACAATAACCAGAAAAATACCAGGAGAAGACCCGAGAGTTAAGGACCCCAGGGGGGCTACACCTCTTCATCCTCGTTAACATAGTCATCCGCGCTGATCGGGCGATCCGGGGTCCCCTCCTCAAGGTTGAAACGATGGCACTGAGATGGGCCCGCCTCTTGTGGATTCCTCATGGCAGGGACCTCCTCTTTAACTCTGGGGTTCAGAAGTTGGTGCTTGGCCGAACTGCGTTTCAGCAGGTCATAATGCGAGGAGGAACTATCAACAAAACGAAGGTGGTGGACCACTTTTACGTAGGCCTCAAACTTATCTGACAACACGTTCATTTTCTTTTCTAGATGCTTGGTGACACTCATGTTCCTAGAGAGCCATTGCTAACAAGGTCTTGGTGTGCCAGTGCAAATCAATGGCATGAGTATAGAGGTTCTCTCGGCTTCTGGTTAAGGCAGGGTCAAGGATCCATTGGAATTCTCTGTCAACTGTCTCCTAGGAGGTGGCCCTATGGTGAGCCGAGGCTTCCGTGTCCAACCCAACCAGACTATCTTGCATCAGATCAGGGGTGTTCTTCGCGAAGGAATGAGCCACATTGCATGCCAGAATTTCTACCCTCATTAACGGGGGACAAGAGGGATTATCCCAATAGGAGTTGCGAGCGCGGCGGGGTTGGGGAGGAGGGTGGCGACGTCAGGGAGCCATGGTCGACAACTTGCACAAAGAGAGGGAGGGATACAGCCAAAGCCGACAGTAGCAGTTACTTTGCATGGTGAGAGGGGGGCTAATCCAAGGGAGATAATGAGGATTGATGGAGAGGTGATGGGGATATAAGGAGGCGATCCAAGGGAAAATAGGAGTGAGAAAACAGTTGTTGCACATGCAATCAAGGTTGATGGAGGCAGGCTTGGAGTAATGGCCATGCATGGTAGCGTGCCGGGGTGAGCCTCCCAAGGACCAGCCACCACCAAGATCAAGCATGAGAGGGGTTGTCGTGTACTCTGTCATAATGAGTGAAAGGATCTGGTGGGTCTGAAAAGACCCCGGCCTTTTGAAGGTTAGTTTCATTAATGAGCGTACAATCAATTTTAACCGTTGGAGAGTCGATATCCATCCAGTCCTTGGAGAATAGTCTTGTTGAGGTTTTTACGCCTTGGTTAGCAAGATAGTCAGCTAAGTTGTTAGCTTCCCTTCTGACTGCAACGAAAGATACGCCTCTCACTTCCCCTATTTTGTCTTTGATTCTGTGTAAGATTCTATTAATACACCAGCATTATGAGACCTTAGCAACACTATGACCCTGCTGCAACTTCCTGCAATCCTAGGTAGCCACATTGGAGTTGCCCTCAACAAGCAAGGGCCAGTAGTTGTTTTTATTTGCAATTTCTATTCCATTTTCTAGCGCATGGAGCTTTTCCACATTATTCGTGGTATGCCCCAAATTTCTGTAATAAATCCAAAGGATGGAACCCTGAGGATTACGAAAGACACTGCCAAATCCTGCCATTCTTGGATTGTTCTTGGACGCTCCATCATAATTGAGTTTGGTGAAGGAAAGGTCTGGAGGCTGCCAAATGGACAGAGGCACATGAGAGATAGAATCAGTGGGGATGATGGTGCCAAAAGGGGGTGGGGGAAGTTGAGAAGGGAAAGTATTATGCAATCATCCATAGAGGGAGGGCTTCGTGGGTCCTAGAGATTGGCTATGGAGGTATATTCGTAGAGAGTAATTTTAATTTTGTGGAGTGTATGTTCTTCTTTGGAGGAAAAATTCCTAAAAATTCGGGAGTTTCTCTCCTTCCAAAGGGCCCAACAGATGATGCCCGGGAGGAGATTCTAGGATAAATTGATGAGGGGCTAATTAGAGAAGGTAGGGAGCCAATTTTCCAGAGAGGAATGGATGGAGTCAAGAGAGTGGTCAGAGGATTTAAAGACATGAAGGAACCAGGACTAGATGTTGGAGGCATAGGGGTCGATGTTGAGGATATGATTGGTCGTTTCAACTTCAAAATGGCATAGCGTACATATTGAAGGTCCTATGAATCCTTTATTTTGGAGGTTATCCCAAGTAAGAATTTTCCTGTGCATAACCGACCAGAGAAATAGAGTAATATTCAGCCAATGTTTTCTGCTCCAAATATTATGCCCAGTTGGACATGGGTAGGATTTAGCAAGATGTTGTAAGCTTCTTTGATATTGAATTTCCCTGTTGCTTTAGTGCCCTAGCGTAGGATGTCCAGACTTTCTTCATTTTGAATTTTCCTGTTATTTAGTTCCTCAGCTAGGATATTGATCAACTGATGGAGATGGTTGGGAAGAAAATCTTGGATGTTCACCCATTCCCTCCAATCTAAGTCTCCCGTGAGTTTCCAGTAATCTTTGACTCTACTTTTGTTGTGCACTTAAAGATGCTTTTATTGGCCTATAGATCTCCAAATCAAATTTGGGTTGTTTCTCCCAAGCATCCCCCCAGAATAAGGCATTTTGACCATTACCAATCTCCCATAAGTTATGGTCTTGAATGAGCATTCTGTTGTTCCACACTTGGTCCGAGATAGGAGAACCTTTGAGGTTGCCTGAAATCCTAATAAGAGAGTCCTAAGGGAGAATTGGGGCATATTTGGCCTTCCAAAGTAAGGCCAAGTGAAAGGAAGGACTAGTGAGCCAATGCCACCAAGTCTTGGCTCCCAGAGCCCTTCCCAGGAAGTTTGGATCACGAAGGCCAAGACCACCCGCATCCTTGGGAGAGAAAACCTTGTCCCAAGCCACCAATACCCACTTACCTTCATTGGCCTTGCCTTTCCAGAGGAAATTTCACTGAATGGCTCTGATCTGGTTCGAGATGGATCTTGGAGCAGCTATGGTTGAGAGATGATAGAGGGGCATGGCTTGAAGAACAGAGCGAATGAGGATTAATCTGCCAGCAAGGTCGAGGTACTGAAAGGTCCAGTTGGAGATTTTTTTCTTGAGCTTGGAGATGAGTGGTTCCCAATTCGAGCAGGCCAAGGGTTTTTCCGCAAGGGGAACCCCCAGGTACTTTGAGGACAAACAACTCTTTTGGAAACCAAGGATAAAGGTGATGTGATTTTGGATGGTGGTGGGGGTGTTGAGAAAAAATATTTTAGACTTGGCATTATTTACAGCAGCGCAAGAGGCCAGAGAGAAGTCATCCAAAATTTTCTTGAAAGCTAGGGCTTCCCTGGCCATAGAGAAGGCCATAAGGAGGGTATCATCCACAAATTGTTGATGGATTGAGGGAGGGACGGGGGGAGTAGAGATTAATGCCAGAGAGGATATTGCAAGAAGAGGCAGTGGAGATGGACCTGCCTAGGCCCTCTTCCATGATAACAAAGAGGAAAGGGGAGAGAGGATCCCCTTGTCTAATTCCCTTTGAAGGTTTGATGATAGAGGTAGGGGAGCCATTATGAAGGATAGAGAAGAAAGCCCTTGAAACCAAATACATGATCCCCTTGATGCATTCATTTTTGAGCCCAAAGGCTGCTAACATATGTTTGATGTAATTCCAGTTGATCTTGTCAAAAGCCTTTGACATATCAAGTTGATTTAGCATACCCTGTTTTCCCTGATATTTGAGTGAGTGGATGATTTCCTGTGAGTGGATGATGCTGTCCATGATTTGTCTGCCCTCAACATACCCCTTTGATTTTCATAGATCAAGAGAGGCAAAAGTGGTTTGATGCGATTGGCTAGAACCTTGGAGATAATCTTGTATATTACATTGCAGAGAGAAATGGGTCTAAATTAATCCAGATTATATGCTCTGTCAGATTTACGAATGAGCACCAGAAATGTAGCATTGAGGGAGGGAAATATGGATTTCTTCACTCTAGATTCCTCCACTAAATCATAGACCTCATCCTTAATTGTGTTCCAGCAAGCCTTATAGAAGTCGATGGTAAATCTATCCAACCCAGGTACCTTGACATTTGGCATTGACTGAATAGCCTCTTCCACTTCCTCAATGGTAATCCTTTTTAGCAGCATTTTATTATGTTCTCTGGTCAGAATCGATGGGATGTTGTTGGCGATCTTCCTGATATGATCCTCGTTGTTCTGACCTCCATCTTTAAGGATGCTCGAGAAGTGATGATGCTATTCATCCTCAATTTCCTGATGGGCATTAAGCACATGACTCTGCCTATTTTTTAGATTGAGAATATTGTTGTGCTTTCTACGCTGGATCATGGATTTATGGAAGAAGGCAGTTTTTTTCTCCACATCCTTGAGCCATTTGATCCTTGATTTCTGTCTCCAAAGGGTTTCTTCTTGCGAGACCCTTTCCTCCCATTGTTTCTGTAATTCCCTTTCAGCTTGTTTGGTTTCCTCTATCAATCAATTTTGAATGATTTTTTGTTGAGTGGCTCTCATTTTTAGTTCTAACACTTTTTTCTCTGCAGTGATGTCCCAAAAGGTTTCTTGGTTCCATTTTTTTAATTCCTTCTTGATGAATTTTAGATGCTGATGGAAGCCTTGCATCTTGATGCCAAGCTAAGGGAGTGAAGTGGCCCACCATTCCTTAATTATGTCTTGGAAATCAGGGTGGGAGAGCCAGAATTCCTCGAACCTAAAGGGAGTGTTCTTCAGCCTCTTGTAGATCTTGATGCTTAAGACAATCAGGCAATGGTCTGAGCCTACTTGCAAAGCAATACTGGCTTCTATTTCCAGAGAGGAGAGGAATAGCTCTTTTGAGAGAAGAAAATGATCAAGTATAGAGGCGATTTGATGCTCTCCCCCTCTCTTGTTATTCTAGGTATGGATGCCATTTTTAGTGGGAGTATCTACGAAGCCCAGGTCATAAATCAAGTTTTGGAAGGCTTGAGAGTCCGAGTCTAATCTGTGAAGTCCACCCCTTTTTTCACCCAAGTTTAGGATCATGTTGAAGTTTCCAGCCAACAGCTGGTACTTATGATCGAGAGGTTGGAGGAGGGATGAGAGATGAGTGAGCCAAGCCAGGCATTCATGAACTGTGTGGAGACTGTATACATTAGTAATACAAAACTGTTCTTTAGTTCCTGTTATTTGGAGAATTGTGGTGAGGGCATGTCCGGAGGCAAAGAATTCGATTAGGTGAAATCTGGAGTCTTTTAGAAAGGTAGCAATGCCCCCAGCAGTGCCTTAGGAAACAATGGCCACATGACTCTACTGCTTCTTAAATAAGGCTTGTTGGATGGACATCATTTCAGTCAATCCACTTTTTGTTTCTTGTAGTATTAGAATATCTGTTTTTCCTAAGGTTACCTTGGATTTTAGGATTCTTTTTTTTGTAGGACTGATGAGTCCCCTGATGTTCGAGGATGTGCAGATCATGATAAAATATTGGGAGTTAGAGATAGAACCTTTACCTTGCCCGCATTGATGAGTTCGCTACCGAGCTCTTGGAGGTGTTGACTATTTGTTTTCTATCCTCTTATTTTTGGTTTCCCTTTTGTGATGTGGTTGTTTGCTTTAAGGTTCACTTTGATTCCTCCAGCTTGGTTTTTTCCTTTTCTTTGATGTTCTCTTTGCTTTTGGAAGTTTTTTTGCAGAGTATATGCTTCTTCAATTCTTTGGACGTAGTCTTCTGGCATACCCTCAAACCCTTTTGAGGTCCATTCCTTTGAGATCTTCTACAGGTCCATTACCATCATGATGTCCTCTATCGCTTTTTCCTCTGAAGTAGGTAGGTCTTGTGTGAATTCCATTTCATTTTCCTCCTGAGTTGCTTGTTATGCTTGAGAGAGATTGATTGTGTTCTCCATGTCTGTGTCCATTTCCTTGTTCTGTTCAGTGTTCTTATCCTTGGTGTTGCTATATTGTTCGGTTTCCTCTCTAGTAGGAGCAAGGATTTCATATCTATTTTGTTGTGCTTGCTTTGGGATGTCTCTTTCGGTGTTGTTCCTTCTACCCTGCCTACTTTTGTGGCTTACTTTGATGAATCCTTGCTCGTCCTTCGTGCTCGCTGGACTTTCTTTTGGGGGTGGCTGGTTCTATGGGTAGTCTCTAAAGAGATGACCATGATTGTGGCATTTCCTGCAACGAAATGGTATATGTTCATAGTACACTGCTTGAGTGCAAGTTTTGTCTCAGAAGTTCAAGTTTATGGTGTCTGGAAGGGTGCCAGAGAGATCAATATATGCATAGATTCGAGCATATGAAATATAATGACCATTTTTAGTACCCTCTGACATCTTGATGTATTATCCTAGACTATTTCCAATGGCTTGGAGAACTGAGGATGCCCAGTAGTCCGTAGGGAGAGAATAAAGTCTTACCCAGACTCAGACTCGAGTGAAGTCTTCTTTCTCAGGAGTAAATTTCTCCTTCCAAAATTTCATATAAAGACCTACTGAGTTGAAAAAATACGGACCCGCTTCAAAGATTCTATCCTTGTATGCCAGGAGATCAAAGACAATAGTGAAGAAACCCTTTGATCTGAGCTGCAGTTCTATTGCCACTTTAGGGTTCCATTTAGCTTGGATCCAACCTTTAAGGGCTCTTTCTGAGGGCCAAATTCCAATAAATTTACAAATGATGGCATGTTCTTTCATGTACTCACTGTAGACCTCTATATATCGATCCTGAATGACTATTTCTAGGATTTTTGCAGCTTTTGGATGGCATACGTATGTATTTTGCTTCTTATCCTGATCCATCTCTTTAGCCTCAGAGTTTTTCTCATCCTGGTTCTTTGACCGATGTATTGTCCACTCAAAATCCCCTGTCTTGTGTTCATGACCATTTGCAGAGCATTCCTGCTTGGGTCCGTGGTTATCTTTGTCTTTTTCCTGACATGGGGAGCTCATACGTACCTCCAGATCCGAACGGGGAGAGGCTGAAGATTTTATTAGGCGCATGAAGAATGAAAGGTTAGGAGTGTGGGAGGAGCCCACCACCTTCTCTTTGAAAGAGGACCCTGCATGGCGAGCACTTTGTTGCATAGAAGAGGCCATAGAGGCCAGGAGCAGTGCAAAGTCGGGATACAGGCGCAGAGCCTGCAGAAAACCCTGGGCTGACCGTAGAGGAACCCAAGGGATAGGGCTAGAGCTAGGGTTCAGTTGTAGGCCGCGAATCATTCTTCTACCTTCATCTTCATGTTTATGAATTCCCTAATGCTTAATTTTAATTTAAAATGGTTTAAGTTTTAAAAACAATTAGATTTTTGTTTTTTTTCTAAATTATTTAAAAATGTTTTTCTCAATTTTTTTTTGTTTTTAATCTTAATTTTTTCTATTTTAATTTTCTTTTTAATTTTTAATTTTTTTTTTTTCTAATGTAATGTTTTATTATTTTAAAATTTTTAATTTTTATTTTCTTATTGATTTTTTTTTTTAATTTAAACTTTGAAGTTTAAATTATTTTGTATTTTTGTATTTGTATTTGTATTTTATTTTTTTTTAATTTTAATTTTAATTTTAATATATATATCATTTTTTTTAATAACTTAGAAAAAATTGTTTTTGATGTTTTTTTATTTTTTTGGTTCAATTTCTATTTTTTTTCTTTAAATTATGTGTTTTTTTGAATTTTTTCCCCATTTTTTAATTTAATTTTCGAATTATTTTGTTTATTTTTATCTTTTATTAACAACACGAAAATTACCACTCTAAAAAAAATGGTTGATGCTGCATCAACACTTTTCAAGATTAGCATGAAAATCACCTCTAAAAAATATGGTTCATGATGCATCAACACTTTTCAAAATTAGCATGAAAATCACTAACATTTTAAAAAAAATGTTCATACTTCATAAATAAAAAATTAAAGTATAAAAAATATGTCCAAAAAAAAGGGGATGATTCTACATCACCACTTTTCAAAATCGGGTGCTTTTTTTGCTACCTCAAAAAAGTAGGTACAAGTTCAATTACCTATTTGATCGATAACTATGTTAAAAGGGAAGTGGGGCCCGATAATGTATTTTTATTTTGCGTTAAAAAATATGCAAAAGTGGGTTTTGGCATGCTTTCTTTGAATAATGCGGAGTTAGTAAAGGGGAAGGGCTTTTTCAAAGGGAAAACAATTTTTAGGATGGGATAAAGGTTAGTAATAGGGGAAATGGATTTTATCAAAGGAAAAGGGATTTTTAAAAGGGGAAATGACTTCCAAGAGTGGAAAGAGGGTTTTTCGCAAGGGGAATGTGTTTAGAAAGATATTAGTGATAAGAGATAAACCAAATGATGCTTTTCATAGCTTGTGAAAGTATTTTACCTACTCTTTGTTTACCCTAACATTTTTTTATTTCATTTATTAGGTGCATTTGAGCTTGCTGACCCTTTTATTTTGCTTTGATAATAAAACCAACCTATTTATAACCTTATATCTTCCAATGACTCATATTAAACTTATGATCTACCAGTATTAAATGGTTTCGTCAGATATTATTCACTAACTATCATGACATGAAATTTAAAGGCATGAATAATCAAGATTAAATTGTATAATCATCATGAATTGTGGCATTTTGGACAAGTTGCACACAATCTTATTGTAAAAGTAATGTAAACTAAGAATAGTGGCATTTTAATGTGGAACACTTTTAGAATTTATTTTTGTTTCTTTTTGTGGGGTTCGTACATTATATCCTTTTTTTATCATGTTTTCTTTTGGTCCTTTGATTTTTATTTTAGGACATACCCTCTTTTCTTTTTTTTAATATGGGAAAACATTTGCAAAAAGAAGAGGTATGTAGAATATTACAAGACTTAACATAGTCAATTCAAAATTCTGATCCTTATTATTATAGGGCCCTAGCACCATTTTTGCATCGTATTTTTGTGGTGCATTTGGTAAATTGATACACATTGGGAAATTTATAATTTTTACTGCGGTGTGTCTAGTAAAATTTACTTCTCGGTGTGTCTTTTTAGCAAAATGCACCACATGAAAAAATATTAAAAATATATATCTATGTGCGTTCGTTAGCTTGAACATTCTATTTCGGTGTGAAAAGGTTATTCATACACACTAGTGTGAATTGTATGTCGACATACCACGTCAAGAAATAAAAAACTAGTGTTTGAGTGGCGTGTTTATTTAATTGGTACTCACCAAGAAATCAATACATTTTACCATGATGTGTCTAGTAAAAGTGACTTGTAAGTGCATTTGTTTTTTCGAAAATCATCGCATGCATAAATATTTAAAAAATATAGCTGGGTGTATTCGTTAACTTGAACATTCCATTTCGATGAAAAAAGGTTATTCATACACAACAGTGGGAATTGTATTTCAATCCACTGCATCAAGAGATAAAAGACACAATGTATGATTGGTCCGTTAAGTAGCCACATGCACCATTCTCAGTGATTTATTGGGTTTTGTGATGCATCATTTTCGGTGCTTTACTATTTTTTTGCACAGTGAAGATGATTTTTTTTATTAAATCTTATATTTCCATATTTATAAACATATTTTCAATTTAATAAAAATAATATGTTTTATGTATGAGGATGATGTATTTTATATTTAAACCATGCAATAGAGACATCAATCGAGGGAGGAGAAACAACAACAAAAGAAAATAGTAAACCAATACAATGTGTTTCGACCATGGGAAGCATGTGAGAGGGAGAAATATTTATAGCCTTTTCCTATTACCACAATGACCCAAGTCATCTTGAGGAATGTATGCATACTTAAGTACTATGAGGAGGCTACATCCCTGAAGGGGCACTATGGGTTGTTGGCACAACTGATCCATCGGTGGGAATCCCACCAATAATATTTTCATGTCGGTCTTAACACGTAGCATGGGCTCATTGAGGTGGACATATATTTCATCTCTATCCTATATAGGAGAGGGGAGTATTTTCCCCATCTCCCTAATGTCCCCCATGGTGCTGCAACAAATATTTAGCTTGTGTACTCTCAAAGATATGTTGGGGATCATTTGGTGTGTGCGGATTTTTTTTAGGTTTTTGGTGGATAGCTACAGATTGCTTATTTTGGTGTAGAGGATGTTAGGTTCCTTTCACCTTTACTGAGTGCCATTTCACACTATACTAGTGATGGAACATGCATTAAATTCCCTCTTTTGTTTTATATCTATTATTTGGTATAGAGGCCATGATGTATCAGATGGTATGCCATTTTCTTGTGGCATGTTTCTAGGGATTTAAATAGATTTCGTGCTATGATACATGGGAGGGATAACTTCCTGTTTTCATCAAAAAAAATTTGTTTATTTTTTTTAAGGCTTCTACAGACTGTGCCTAATTTTAATTGTCACCCTCCTAGGCCGATGACTAGGTGTGATGTGCATGAGGGATATACCAGAGTATCCAACTATAATTTTTTCCCAGGCACTAGGGTTACTACAACAACCCTTGGTTGATTTTATGTAAAAAATATAAGACCAAGGTCATGGGATATGTATTCCAAGTTTAACGTTCGGAAAAACATAGTGATGGGTTTCACTAGTGATTAATTAATTGTTATGGAATTTGGAAAAGGAATTGGAAAAGGAAAAGTGGAAATAACTAGAAATGGGAGAAAACGAAGGTGAAGAGACACAAATTTTCTTGGGAAATAAATTGAAGGAAAGATGATGGAAAAATGAAGAAAATGGAAGCCTTAATGATAAAATGTGTTATAAGGATCAGCTCATAGTTTGTGTCATTTTAGCCTTAGATTTTTCTTATATTCTCTCATTCTCTCATACTCTTGCACACTTAGAGAAATCTTGGAGCATGCTTGGATAAATTTAGCATTCATTAGATTTGGAGAAAGGAGGAAAAACAAAGCAAGAAATTCCAAGGGAATATGTGGATCAACAAATACAACTAGATTTCTTGGCAGGTAACAGGTTGCATGTTTGATTTCCTTGTTAATTCCTAGATGCATGGTATATGCATATGTTTTTCCGGTTATGTGCTATCATTGGAATCAATATTTTTATAGATTGATAGTGACTCGGCCTTGCCTTTCCATTTCCTACATATCCATGGTATTGTGGGTTATTCCACTTGATTGTTTTTTGATTGGTTTTCATACTTCCTTATGGTTGTGGGTTGGAACAAACTCTCTAATAGCTTGGGTTCAGCTACTAGTCTCACACCCTAGGTTGGGACAAACACTCTGAATCTCTCAGTGGGTTGAGCTACTAGTCCCTCGAGCTAGGTTGGAAAAATTCTTTGGAGCCCTGGAAAGATGTGGGTTGAGATAGTAGTTCCTATAGCCCTCGACATCTTAGGTAGAGATCGATCTGGTTGTTTTCAGTAATGTACGACAGCAGTGGTGGAACAATTGTGGTTGAGGGTTGAGGTGGTTGGGACTCTATAGGCCTGTATCGTTTTATATTATTTATTCCATGAGGTCCCACATTCGTGCTTGGAATTTGGCATGGGGGTGATTAGCTAAAATAGACATTTGGTTCAACCCAATATATGGTCGACTGGTATGTGTAAGTTCCTGACTTGGTTGTTATTTTCATATGTTAATATGATACATTTCATTATTTTTATCTATAGGAATTTGTAGTGATTACGTTGGAAATATTATGTTTGTGTTTCCATGGTTTTTATGTTTATTGTTTTCTGGTTATATCTTATTTATATGGTGTGTATTATTTATGGATTTGGTGATGAATTTTTTAGTTATCGATTTTTTGATGAATGTGTGGACTAGTAAGTGTTATTGCAACTATGTGGATATGGAATAGGGCCTTCTTGGTGATTCTCAATGAATACATAAACTTGGACACAACCTTGCTAAGAATAAACTTGTATGTCAATTTAAATCATTTTTTACATGAAAAATAAAGCACAATCTTAAATTATTTTATTATAAAATAGTTAATTTACTCAACAAAAAAATATACTTTTTAGAAAATAAGATTATAAAAAAATTCAAATAAAAATTAAAATGAAAAGATGAATCCAAATAATAATAATAATAATACAAAAATTATATTCACAACTAATGATAAAAAATAGCACGTACATATACATTAAATGTCCTATAGACACCAATAGACATCAAAGAATTTACCTTATAATACATCTCACATTGCCAAGATTAAAAAGAAATCATAAAAGTTTACTTAAGTATAACATAATTTTTGAAATTGGTATTATTATTAAATATACAAGGATTAGTCAATTGGGTTATCCCAGGTGGTTGAGCATAATGATTTTTATCTTCTCGTCTCATGTTTAAATCCTCGCTAATGAATTATATTTTCATGATGAATATTATTGTAATCGCTTCAACCCTTCTGAACTCTTTAGTGAGTATACGTACGAGTTGTCCCAGTACTAGCAACCTCACTATAGCCCTCAATATTAGGGGGAGGAAATTTTATTTAAAAAAATAATAGAACTACCAACCCTTGGTATGTTAATGATTGTGCAATTTCTAGAAATACAATTAGGGATACCCTTAATAAAACCTATTTAAGCTTCGTCCTAAAACATTTTGGAGGAAAATTCAGATTCATAAGGCTCAAGAAAATCATTTAATTCCCTTGAACAACTAGAATATTTACCTCAAAATCCTCTATGAATCCCATAATAATGTGAACACCATTTCAAATTCCACTATAGAACATGATATATTTTCTTTAGAAGATATTGAGCTTCGGGTTAAGAAACTTGTTAATGAGAATGCTAAGGACATTGAAGGCTACCAAGCTAAATTTTTTAAAATGGGATAACCTATCCTCATCCCCCGCATACACAAGCTCTTTGATTTGGTAGTGAACCAAGGATTTCCTAATCCTTAGTCACAAAGACTTATTGTTCCTATATTTTACAGTGGGTATAAAAGAATTCCCTTTAATTATATGACCATTATGACTAGCCACACTTTATCCAAGTTGTATAGGCTTACTTTTGGAAAAGAAGATTGATATTTGGATTGAAAGTCATGGTAAATGCTATGTTGGGTTTAGGATATACCTTATACCTTGGACAATATTGTTACTCTTAGAGTAATTATAAAGGAATGCTGTATTATTAAAACTAATATTTCTAATTTTTTGTTTACTTTAGAAAAGCTATTGACGCTATTCCTAGAACAAAGCTATCAAAGAGGCTACAAGAGATAATGGTTCCTCTCATGTTAAGGGTTATGGTGACAATTCTATATGAGAATATTATTTCTAATCTTAGTAACATTGAGGGTTGGTTGAAAGAAATTAAATGAAATATCAGAGTTAAGGGTGTCCCTTATCCCCTTCCATTTTTGGTATATACATTAATAAGTGATAAGAGTGTTTGGAATATGTAGGTTATGTCGCCCCATGCTCATTGGCATGGTCATAACTCTTCTCCTTTATGTTAATAATTTTTTTGTTCAAAAGAAGACATTACAATCTTTATAAGAAACTCAAAATAATCCAATATTTATACTAAAAGATGGATATGAATGTTAATACCAACAAAGTTAAAGTAATGATAATTTATTTTGAAATATTAACCTATGATAATTTCATTTATGAAAATATCTCCTTCGAGGAAGTTCCTTCATAAAAATATCTCAGAATTTACATCCATAACAATATCAATTAGAATTATAGCATTGAGAAAAGGATAATTGTACATCTGAAAGATTATTATGGTCTCAAAAACAATTATAAGGTTAAAAATATTTATATATGGGATTAAAAACAGATCCTCCTTGGGACTCTTCTCACTCTTGTTATTTTATACATCGATGTGATATTTGGTATTGAAATATATGTAGAGAGTCAAATAAGAAGATTAAATAGATCCAAAAGCATTTTATAACCTACAACCTTAATATTAAAGAAAATAATTCCTACCTTATCTTGATGATTGAAGTAAGTCTTTTCCACATTTTAAGAACGATTGTGACTGGGTATCTTATGTATAAAAACAAGTTGTAAAAAAAGGAATATGAAGAGATTTCCTAAATTTCCTTCTAACTCTAGCCAAAATCCCAACCTTCGGCTCAAGTTTGTATAAATTATAAAAACATGCATGTATATTACTGGATTCTCCTAATCTAAAAATTTAATCCTTATGTTAAGTACAGAATCCTTCTACTTAATTCTTTATGGAAATTAAATTGCCAAATGCAAATACATGAAGAAAAATCAATCACACATAACGCAGTTGTTTTATCGGGAAAGCTTAAATCTAAAAACCCCAACTATCATATATTATGTATATCAATGGATCATGTAACAATATCATATATCTCATAAAAATATTTTCTCATAGAGTTGTTAGTAAAATATACAATCATCTCACACTGTCTTGCAGAAATTTGCACCTCCATGCACCAATTTCTTGCCTCCTAACAACCTGCCTCCACTGCGCAATTCCTGTTGAAGAAGAACCCTGAATGAATTTAGCCTTACCTTGCCTTGACTGCACAATACTCATAGGAATCTCCAATTTGTGTGTGGATGCATTGAATGCTCCACTATAATCACAATAGATAGTCCATCTCACCCTTTCACCTATCTCTCCACTGGGTCTCCACTGGTTCTGACATGCAAGTAGTTAACTGCTGTATTTCTTCAGTTGCAAGTAAGACACTACTTGTGAACTAATTAACTAATTAATTAACTCATCTTTCACTAGTGTATGTTCAGTTACAACTAGCACAATTAAGTTTAACGCATTGAATTGAGTTAAACTATATAACAAATCACATAATTACTCTTCCAAGTCTGTTACAAATTTCCACTATCAGTTATAACTAAGTCCTTCATGCATGAGTCACCAACCACCCTAGTAATTGTGTAATTCATTTAGCCCACTGATGTACCACATCTTTTCACTGAAATAAAGTGCTCCAAGAGAATAAGCTACTATGTATTGTCTAATTATTATTAAGGGCTAATAATAATCGACATGCATTATATTTTTAGATTAGCGATCTATAAATAAAATTTTCCCATCTTCTAAAAATAGAAATTATTCCAAATATATAATTTTCTCAACCATATAGAATCAACATCCTGATAATTTTAAAATATGTTCACCATTCTAAAAATAGACATACACCTAAAAATAGCCTGTGTGGTCCCCACCTAATCTAGGTGCTTATTTTTCACTAGGATCAAGGATGATGTTATCAGATGCCACTTTCACTATTTCTTGTTGAAAACTTCAACACTCCCTCTCAACAAGAAAGGATTATATTTTCATGCACCATGCAACTCCATGCATCCACCCTGCAATAATTACATGTGACACTTCCGAAACTGAATAGCCTCCAAAAAAATCAATCAGTCTAACGCATATGTCATCAAATTCTTCTGACTTATGGTTAGCTACTGCACATGTCTTCAGGAAACACTGCGTTTTTCAACTCGACACCCGTGCACTTTTCACTTGTTTTCAACTCTAATCCGCGCTCCAGTATTCGACATGGTCACTTTAATATGACTGCATCAATCCAACTGATCATGCTACTGCTACTCTGTGGGTGCCTTGTAGCTAGGTTCAATTCATGAAATCCACACCATCTCAATGAATCTTGCCCAGAAATCTCTTCTTAGGATTACACATGCATGTCACCCCACCTATTATCTGGTGGTATAGCTGCATGCACTCCCTCTGCCCATATGGCATGGAATTTATTTGCATGAGTGTTTTCTCCCACTCCATGATCCTCATCTTGTGGCTGCTCCACATCCCGGGGTTCAATCTTACCTGCATGCAAATCTTGCTTCCTCTCAAGCATCAATTGCATGGCTTTCTCATACTTCCCAACAGTAGGAAGCTTCGTAGAAATCCCATCTACTTCAAGTCTGTAGATATTCGTCACCCAAATCCCAACTTTCTTGGCTTGCCATGTTGCTTTGTGTCACAGGAAAATTTTTCCTTCACTAAATACAACATCGTAGCCTCTATCCTCTAACATTGTGACTCATATTAAATTCTTCTTTAAACTTGGAACATGCACAACATATTTTAGATGAAAGAGTTTACTTGATGCCCTCTGAAAGGTAATGGTACCAATGCCGATCGCAGTTTATCGTCCATCGTCGCCCAACTCAACATGCATTTGGAGATATTTCTCCACGAAGCCACTAAACAAATTCTCATCTCTCGTTATGTGAAAGGAAGCACCACTATCAAAGTACCACCCTGATCCAAATGCACTAGATACCTTGCATGCGATGAATGAGAAGTCAAGTTCAAATTGTAAGGCAAGGGCCTAAACAGCTGTAGCTCCAAAAACCATCTTATTCTTCTTCTTATGTGGACAATTTGTGGAAATATTTCAAAAATTGTGATAGTGAAAACACTTCACTTTGGACATGTTGTGCTCCTTGCCATATTCACCGACCTCAAATCTAGAATGGAATTTGCTCTCCTTGCCAACTAGACTTGGCATCCAGAGCACATTTCTCTTCATCCTCATGCTTTTATGAAGAGCTATCCCTGGTGTTCTATTGAGATTCAACAAGATGATGAGCTTAGTGAAAAGTAAGCACCTTCACTAAGTGGGGCCCGCAGGCTATTTTTATGTGTATGTCTATTTTGAACATGGTACTTGTATTCTATAATTTTAAACCATTTGTGAATGGTTGGTCAAATGTGAAAAATGAATGAAATTCTATTTTTTTTAAGTAATGACGAAATCTGTTTTATAGATAAATCGATCTAGAAAATAGAGGTGCAGGATTTGGAATGACTAGCCCTTAATAATAATCCGACAATAAATATCAACTTATTCTCTTCGAGAACTTTATTTCAGTGAAAATATTTGGAAAATCAGTGGGTTGAAGGAATTACGCAATTCCTAGGTGATGCAGGGGCATTAGGCACAATTAAACACTTTGTATCTCAGTAGACATAGGGGGTTCCATGTTCTTAAAATTTCTTGTAAATATTAATATTTTGAATAAATTTGGTAGGGAATTGTAATTGTTCTCAAGTCATTTGAGAACATGAGAAATTGGTTAAGATAGGAATACAAAGAGACAGCCAGAGGTATGAGTCAATTTAGGGTCAATTCAGCTATTGAGTCGAAATTTAGGAATTGGGAATGTTAAGAGTTTGTTGAGCTATTTGGAGGCCTGAGTCGATTCAGGTCATCCTTTTGGTATAAATGTAATCATGAAGAGTTTAGATAGGTTCAGAGGTAGAGAACTTCTCGGAGGCAGAGTAGGAGGCCACAAAATAGAAGACCTGGCCAGAACAAGGAGAATCTGTAAGTAATTCCAGTGGTGTATATAATATGAATCGCTTCAGCATTGTATTGATATTGTTGGCTTAAACTCTGGTTAAATGAATCCTATGCATCATTGAAGAAATCAAATTTCTTGTTGATGTTGTGTCCTGAATTGTATGTGCCTTGATTGAATTGAGTTATGCCTAAATGAAACCAAATCCCATTAACCCAATGTATAAGAACCCGCATGAATAGGCTCTATGGGGATGTTCTATTTTAATTAGCGAAATTACTATGAGTTGTATTCTTAGAATTTGAGGGAGATTTACCACTAAAGGGGTCGATCTCATTGAAGGAAGTGGGAATGGAGCATAGTGATTCCAATACAACTGAATGGATCAAGGTTAGTGAATGAAACATTATTTCCATGCAGTACCCAACGAGGAGGAATTTGGGCGCTCCGCTGTGATTACGCAGTGAGGAGAGATTGGACTTTGAAACCACAGTTGGAAGGTTTTAGAAAACCGTGTGTGTATAAACTCGAACCACGAGTGGATTGGCGTTGGGGAACTGTGGATGATTGCCGTGTAGCTGAATGTGATTACGCTGCAATCGAACTTTGTTTGATCGAATTGAACTGGGTGAAGTCGGATAGTAGTAATGGAACATAATCTGTGAAATCATTGAATGAAGAATGTGCAGTATAGAACCTCTTCGAATAATGATGCGGAATTGAACGGAACCTGGAGCCAAAAAATGGAACCATGAACGAATGGAAAAACCAACGTTCGAGGAACAATGGATTTCGCGTGGGCGAAAAGTGGTGAATGGTATTCAAATAAAAAATGTGATTCCATTTATTGCTGGATGCGTGTCCTAGAGTGGTATTGTAAAACCACAAATCTCACGCATTAAGATTTGGAAGCCAAAAGAACGCGATACACGCGAACATCGTCCGATCAATTATGGATGTAGATCCATGGTGGTCGCTTTTAAACCTGCGAACGCGATAACATAGAAGTAGACCATGTAAATAGTGGGACCGAGGATACGTAGGTGTGTTATCGCTTTGATATTAAAACTAAGCCAAGTCTTGTTGTGACATCCTAACGTCCGGTGGAGGATATAATGTATATTAATGCTCTTTAGTTGATATAAAATTCACAAAGGGTGCACACGTAATTTTTGGATATCAGGGTGGGCGGAAACGTGAACCTCGGTTACAATTTTGTGAGAATTGCGGGTTGAAATTTTTTTTCGGCAATAGTTCGGCCGAACATTGTATAGAGTTCGGCCGAACTATGAAATAGTTCGGCCGAACTTTTTTTTACAGTTCGGCCGAGACGGTTTACTGACGGCGCGGGCAAACAGAATTTTTTCCGGAGTTTGGAAAACCGGCAATTAAAGTTCGACCGAACTTGTATAAAAGTTCGGCCGAACTAATAGTTCGGCCGAACTATTTTCTATAAATAAATCGCCCGCGAAGTTAATCAGTTTATTCTTCCCGCGTTTTGTCTGTCGCTATCGCCTGCATTTTGTCTATCGCTATTGTTGCCGTGCTGGAGTTCTGTTGCGCCTCGTCGCCGTGCTGGAGTTCTGTCGCGCCTCGTCGCCGTGCTGGAGTTCTGTCGCACCTCGTCGCCGTTCTGGAGTTCTGTTTCACCTTGTCGTGCTCTTCGGTCATCGGGTAAGTCGCTTTACACATTTTTGACGTGGAAAATCGTGTTTGAGGTGGAAAATTTGGAAAATCTCGTGTTTGAGGTGGAAAATTTGGAAAATGCCGTGTTTGAAAGTTCTGTTAATGCATTTTTGAATTCTGTGGAAAATTTGGAAATTCTGTAAATGCATTTTTGAATCTGTTAATGCGTTTCTGTATAATTAATGTAATGCATTTTTGAATTTTTCTGTTAATGCATGTTCCCTTAATCCCTTCAGCTGCACCCTGCATGCCATTAAAATAAAGTATAATTAAATCAAAACAGACAGTCTATAAACAATTTTTTTTTTTCTGACTTTTGAAATATGAACATATATCTAAAAATGGATCTCTGCAATTATGGGGAAGAGCATCGTAGGCAAAAGCGTAGCGCATCTCCTTAAAGTCTTCACTCGCCCATTTATCTTTCTGTCGCATCAGTGTAGAATAAGCTTCATGTCTATCATCAGCCCGACCTATGAATGGTGCAGCTAATGTTAGCATGAGTGGAATTTTGCCACATATTTGTATGATCTCATTCAATTGGGTCTCATTTAATATTCCATCCTCTATTTCCTCAACAGAACTCAAATTTTGACAGAATATAAATTTCCTCTACAGAACTCAAATTTTGACAGAATATTATCAGGGAAAAAGGACATATCAGATTGCCATAAAATTTCAATATTCAGGACTGTCTTTCTTTTTTATTTCTGAACAATGGGTTGTTTTTCTTTTTTTTTTGGTTTCTGAATTATACTTGGATGAATGCTTACTGTTTTTATTATGACTTCAATATGACTCCAATACGGCCCTACTGTTTTTGTGGTTTCATACAGTTAGTGTTGAATGGGCTGTTTTTCTTTTTTTTATTTCTGAATTATACTTGGATGAATGCTAAGTGTTTTTATTATGATTTCAATATGACTTCAATACATGCATACTGTTTTTGTGGTTTCATACAGTTAGTGTTGATTGGATGAATGCTTACTGTTTTTATTATGACTTCAATATGACTCCAATACGGCCCTACTATTTTTGTGGTTTCATACAGTTAGTGTTGAATGGGCTGTTTTTCTTTTTTTTATTTCTGAATTATACTTGGATGAATGCTTAGTGTTTTTATTATGATTTCAATATGACTTCAATACATGCATACTGTTTTTGTGGTTTCATACAGTTAGTGTTGATTCAATGAAAGAAAATTTGTTGTATATGTTTTGAGAGGATATGTAACCATAAATCAATGTTTTTTTTAATTTTTTTTTTAAGAATTTTAAGAATTATAGATTTAACTTTTTAATTTGTAAAATTTGAGTGTCTTCAAGGTTTTTTCAGATGCTTAATTTATTTATGTATTCAAAAGACTATTTTAAATATGAAGAAATTACAATTTTGTATCAAAATTGTATAATACTTTTGAATCCTATTGACCAACCTTATGGTCATTCATTGGACATATATATATATATATATATATATATATATATTATTTTTATTTTTTTAATTTTAGAAATAAAACATATTATTTATCGGTAATTGGAATGAAATTACATCTTTCATGTGCAAAGAGAACTTCCCTGTAGTCCTACATTTTCCATAAAGTTGAAGGTCACCAAACAATTGCGGTCAATAATTTTTTGGTCCATTCCATACTCAAGTGCGAAAATCTCTAGCATTTCAAGTTTTTGGTCATCATAGCTATTAAGGAATGAAAAAGGGCACTAGTATTGATATATTGCTTCCATTATATCATTCTTTTTCAAGGTTGATTCCATCCTTGTTGAAGTATATTTGTCTAAATCCTTATCTACAAGGGCACATTGTGTATTGTGGTGCATGTTGTGTATCTCTTGTTGTGAATCTCAAGTTACTTTAAAAATTTGGTCACCTAGTATGCTTAATGAGCTTGGAATTACACTTTAGAAAGAATCCAATTAAAATTGAGACTTAAGTTCTATCATTTTAAAATAAGAATTCACGAATTCACGAACTAGCTCCGAAAAAAATTTTCAACCCGCAATTCTCACAAAAGTGTAACCCAGGTTCCATAGTTATTTATAATTTTTATTTTAGAAAGAACCTTCAACCAAAAATACCCCAAAGTTTAGTCCCCTGTGTGCCCTTTGAGACACATTAGGTCATCCCACCAATTCATGCCCCATGCTTCATGAGTTGAAGGGTATCCTTCATACCCCTTAAGCACCCGCATTTCTCCCCACTCCATCATGTGATGTTGCCACCTCATCACGTAATAAGGGTTTAAGAACCAACAACCTCTTGTATATTTATGTGAAACACAAACATTATACACAACATTGTCTCAATCTCCGACGATATCAAGATGTGTTGGTCACCATACATCATGCCTCAATAGTAGCACCACCACTTACACCAACCTCATATGTTGATGATTCCTCTTCCACCATTTATTATGTCACGAACTTGGCTAATTAGTATATGGCATGCCCTTGAGTGCTCTGTGTTAAAGACACTCATCTCATCTATATGTGTCCTTTACTCATCAAATACCATCATCACTACATGCATCAAGTGACATATCCCCCTCATCAAGATCCCAATCCGCCTAATTTTGGATGCTCCTCATACACTAAGTACCTTGACCATATCAATGGAATACCCAACTCCTAGCATGGTTCCCACCACACCAACACAACTATTGGAGATTCAAACAACCTCACCACTTAGAAAATGATAAGAAATTATTTCACCCCCTTGTACTAACAATACATAGAAAGAATAACATAATTAATAGAAGAGATAAAAATATGAATTAGAGAAAGGGATGGATCACATATTAAAGGAAATGTAAGCTAACCTAGGAAGAAACCAACTCTTCGCTCCCACTTCAAATAATTTTTAAGAGTAAACAATGAAAACAACAAATTGATCTATGTACCAGATGTACACCATTCAACCATACCTATATAAAGAGTGTACAATGAAATTAATGTTGGTTTACTTCAACACTTGGAAAATATCTTGTTTCTATCCCATTTGTGGAAGTTATGAAAATATGAAATAAAGATATATAAGGTTAAGAAGTTCTTAAAATTTGATGAAGTAGATGACCCTACTTTTGAGGATTATCCTATAAAGTTAAAAAAGATGAATCAAGGGAATAAAAATGTAATTCATAAACATTTTCATATATTCCTACTAATAAATAAAATATTATTACACAACTATATGCTAGATTTAGGAGAAACAACTGATGTAATTCCTTTGAAAGTGATGAAATAATTAGGCCTTACAACAACTAGGGCATATAGAAATGTATGTGCTATGGATCCTATGAAAATCGGGATGGGTAGAGTAATAAATACACATGTTTTGAAAATTTTTGAGGAGTAACTCAAAGCATGCATATATACAAAATGAAGTGGCTACTTTCTTCATATTCCATGAGGGACTATTGTTCTTCCTAAATACTATTCATTTCATGTACCTCTGAATTATTTCTAGTGAAATTAAATGACTTGAAATTAAATTTCCTAAAGCCTATTGAAATTTCTCCTTCAAAATAAGGATGCACTCCCATTTGATTCTCATGGATAGGTTGTAATCATGAGGCTCTTGCTCAAGAGTGGACCTTCACAAAATCTTGTGACGTCTTGTCATAAACAAAACCATCAAATTGAAAACACATCATTTTTCTCCTTCAAAGAAAAAAAAAATTCACATCATGTGAATATGTCCATGTACTCTTACATATTGGCGTACAAAACCATCAACCAAACACAAGTTGAAAAAACATGCCTCTTCAAACCACTGACTCTGAAGACAAATAATAGAGCTCATGTACTTTCAACATCTTGCTTCATGCAACATGCACTGGATACTTTGAATTTGCAAAGAAATTAATGAAACATCAAAATACATGCTAGGCCTTAATTGGATAAGAAATCTATCCATTTGTCAGCAAAACATTTCAATGGCGCTTCTTTTTCTTTCAACTATGTTGAATTTAGTTTTTAGTTATATTTTTAATTTTGGAGAAAATAACTATTTATTTCATGTGTAATTAGATTATTGATTTCATGTGGTAGGGTTGTGGATTCAGGCATTGAAACAACACCATTATATTTCAAATTTAAAAATGATGGTTTGAGTCCTAGGTAGCTTAGAATCCTACTTGTTTTCATAATAAGGATGCACTCCCATTTGATTCTCACGGATAGGTTGTAATCATGAGGCTCTCGCTCAAGAGTGGACCTTCGCAAAATCTTGTGACGTCTTGTCACAAACAAAACCATCAAACTGAAAACACATCATTTTTCTCCTTCAAAGAAAAAAAAAATTCACATCATGTGAATATGTCCATGTACTCTTGCATATTGGTGTACAAAACCATCAACCAAACACAAGTTGAGAAAACATGCCTCTTCAAACAACTGACTCTTAAGTCAAATAATAGAGCTCATGTACAAATTTCCATATTTGTTGCATTTAAGTGTGTCTAACATAACTCTACTTTCAACATCTTGCTTCATGCAACATGCACCATACTTTGAATTTGCAAAGACTTGAATTCTCCACCCCCCATTAAAATGACCCTACAAGTTGATTCTTTTAGTTTTTTCACTCTATAAGCATCAACGTACGATTATGCATGATGGAGAATCTCTAGCGCTTTCCCTTGTTAATATATTTAACAAGGGAAAGCGCTAGATATTCTCCATCATGCATAATCATATGTTGGATTTAGTGATAATTGTCTCCATATTTTGGCTTTCTGACCCGCAAAACATAATTATTTTAGAAGGGAGGGAAGGAGGGATGATCACATTGACTTGCTTGATGACCTGTCTATGAAGATTAACTACCTTAAGAACTATTTTTTTGCGTAGGGAAAGACACATTCCCATGTCTGAGCATGAAAACGTTCTTTGATATTGTTAATGCCTCTAGTGTTTACTTCTAAAATTTCTATAGGCAGAGTCTGTAAAGGGCCAGGTAGCCTCTGGATCTCATCTTTTATGAAAGGTGACATATCTAGTAAATGCCCCTGCAGTCAATCTCTGGAATGGATCTAAATAGAATTTCTTCATTTTAATATTCGTAAAACACAACAAATTTAAGGTAAATTATGTACATGTTCCATTCATCATGAACACAAACCTCACAAACCTCCTTGGCTTTGGAGCATTTTCCATGTTTTCCATAACCAAGACCCAAATAATTAGGCCCTTCTTAAAGAACATTTGGCTCAACTATGCCTTGTACATGCTTGCCTTTAAAACCCTTTACTTTCATAGCACATTTTCATCAAAAAATTGGACCTTGTTCCTCTAATGTCTCTAATGTCTCTCAAAAGCACGTACACATTCATTTTCAGAGGAAATTGAAGGTAGAAACCAATAGCTAATTCTTCTAACTAACCTTGACTAAAATGAGCTAAATTGTGCTTTGATACGAACTTGATTTAAATTGTCCACCCCACATTAGGCACCAATGATTATAACCTTTAATGGGCTAGCACTGGTTTGTAATCATCATCTCAAAATGACGTAGTAGATGAAAAATTATCATGTTTGTAATCATCGTTTCACACCATCTACATATGACCCTTCTACACATTATATGATTGAATTTATGGTAGGTCATCTCTTCTATCTAGACCATGATTGATTGTGACATTAGGTGAATAAAGGAAATTTGATAAGGAAGGGATCAGTATAAGTTTGTCTTCCTCCACGCACTCCATATCTAGTGATTGCCTATTTTTTTTCATCCAACATTTTATTTTGGAAATTCATTTTGGTAGTTAATTCTACTAATAGTCACAACACACTTGGAAGTCAAAGAAATTGTTATATGCACTACTAAACTCAATTAACATTGTTTTTTATTGGACTTTACAATAACAAACAACGTAGAGTTCATTAATGTAGTAGTGTATATGATAATTATATGTATAGTGGTGTGGCTATCGATAAAATTAGCTGCTAATGAATTTCGAGAATAGAAAGTTGGAAGTGGAAAATTGAGAAATCACTAGCTATGGGGCGGATGGAGGAGAACAAGCTAGAAACTATCTTCTGCTTATAAATTGTATTTTATTCACCTGTTGTCACAATCATTCATGGGATAGGTAGAGAGGATGACATTTCAAAAATTCATGCATATAATATGTAGAAGGGGTCATGTATGAGATGGTGTGGAGTGATGATGATGGACATGGTAAATTTTCATGTGCCAAGTCATTTTTAGATGATGATGACAAACCAATATTAGCCATTTTAAGGTTATAATCATTAACAAGAAATATGGGTAAGGAAATTCAAAGTGCCAAATTCTAAGGAACAAGCCATATTTGCTCCTCAAAAACTTTATTTGATATATTCTTAAAAAACCAAGTACAAATTTTAGTAATCCTAGAATCATGCTTTACCTAAGGTAAAATTGGGGAACTCATGACTTGTACTATAGATAAAAAAAACATTTACACTTGCCAAAAAATATATGATAAAAATTGACAAACTACATACCCTTGAGCTCAAGGGGATATAATCATTCTTGCCTTCCATATAGATAATGAAAATGATTGTTCTAAGTCTCATGTTGCTTCTCATGTTATTTTATAAACCTTGGTTGGAAAGAAAAATAGGAGGGCATAAATGTAAGAAATATAGAACATACTGGATTTAACAGCCCCAAACTGGATTTTACTTCGAGGTATTGATTTTTGAAATCTATTTTGTGAATGTCGACCAATAGATATATATCATGGAGGATGAAAGACGAAGATCGGCCGAATCCCATATGGAGGCTCAGGGATTGGAGGATGTTCACGGTATTTAAATATAATCTTAAATCTCCATACATGTGTGTACGTATGGAATTGATTTTTTTATTAACTTTGTGAGTGAAATTAGTTGTTAATAAGTTTCATATTTTAATTTTTAGGAGGCAAGAGGAGAAGGCTTTCTACTCCACCAATGGAGCGTGGCCAAGGTTCAACCGGTCGAAGTAGCAGGGTGCGGGAAGGGGGTGATATTTATTCCCCCGAAGGCCAGCAATCAACGGCTGCTGGTTCTCAACAGGGTCACTGTGGGTCTGGTTCTCAGCAGCATCATTCTGGGGTTGGTTCTCAGCAGGGTCATGTTGGAGATGATGTTAAACAACAACATCAAGGTTGCCATCAATTTCAATATTTTTTCATTAAATTTTTACAACTTTTTTTACACATGTTTTTTCTAATATATGAAATTTTATATATATTGATGCAGAGGCTGAAAATGTTCGAGCCAGTGGTCAAAAAAGACGCAGGGCAGCGCGCTACATTGAAGAAGAAGGCTGTCAACCTAGCACAACTTATCCGGCTGAGATTACTGATATACCATGGAAACGAACATGGCGGAATGCACCTTACAAAGGTGTCAAAGCCTTTATGCAAAATTGCAGAGAGATCTCCAGGATTTGACTCTACCTGCTGAGAGTAGACAAAGCCTACAGATAGTTACACATTCATTGAGTGAAATGGTAAAAGTGTACAAAGATTTGGGGCCAACCACTGATTCGTTTGTAGAAGTGATGAGAAAGAGAGGAGAAACAGTGATAGGTCCCGATAAATGGCAGGACATAAAAAAAAGAGTTTCAAGAAATGATGCTAAGTCAATGTTTTATTATAAGGAAGGGCTAAAAAGAAAGATGTTGAAGGTGCAGTATTTCAAGCACCCAGACAAAGCAAAATATTTGTATAGTCGACATCTTGCGGCCTTTGGAAGGCTTCCATGGAACGATGAGGTTCCTCTTTATTTTGCACAAATGTTTTATGCAGAATTTTTTTTGGGTATGAAACCCGACTACAATGATCTTCCTTTAGAATTTTTTGGCCCGGGGAGAGGTCGATTATATCAACGTAAGGGCGCTAAGCGAGATGTGGAGTTGCCTCGCCCTGAGCCGCCATTGGTGAGTCGACCGTCTCGAGTCGAAACCCTGCAATCAGAGATGGATGCGACTTCTCAAATAAGTCGTGAAGCAAGAGATGTTATGATCGAAAATGTTCATAGCGGATTGAGTGGAGTCAATATTGGCTTAAATAGACTAAGAGCACGTGAACATGCACGTGCCAATTTTGTTTATTATACAGATGAGGAGATTTACAACATGAATGTTGAAGATCTACGAACATACGCAATAAATTGTCGCAATGGTCTGCAAGACCTAATTTTTCATGAGGAAGAGGGCACCGGAACGGTATGTGTTAGTGACCTGAGGGTTTGAAATTATATTTACATATACGTGTACAATTTGTAATAAATACATGTGTATGTACACATGTATACATTTATTTGTATGTGTACATTAATCTAACAAAAATGTATGATTATATGTTAAAACACCATTTGCAGTTCTCAGGCATGATGTGTGATGAAAATGTTAATATTACGTTCGGGACCTCTGGCTCAAATGATGCAGCTGGGTCTGGCCATCATGATATGTTGGCACATGTATGTTAGTGTTTTTTAAGTGACTAGATAAAATAAATAATTGTTGCCACCATGTACATGTATGTATATATATAATTCGATAAAATGTTTTAACAGGTACCGATTCCGTCTGATGTTTTTGGGATGCCGGTACCTTCTTCTTCTTTAGGAGATATACCTTCTACTTCATTGGGAGATGTACAAGTATGGATAATTTTTCACAAGTTGAAAATTTATGTTACCTCAAAAAGTTCCATTAAAAATTGAGATATATAGAGAGAGATCTATATTTTGAGTTATTTAAATTTTTTTGAATTTAGGTTCGTATAGAAGATTTTTTTAATCCGAGGACTTTAGCGACGGAGATAGGAACATCCACAGCATTTGAAGAAGTTGTCTTTAGTTCTTTTTTTTAATATTATTTTTCAAATAAGTTTATATATGTAGACGTGCATTTTCATTTGAAAGTTTTTAATTTATATAAATTATTTATGTATATATATATATTTATATTTAACTGTACATGTATATTGTACAGGTTACCACTGGAGATGTTTCTATGGCAGATCCTGTCCATCAAACGGAGAGGCAACCTTACGAGGTATTGCGTGATTTTTTTGTTATATTTTGTTTTTTACATGAAGTTCTAGATATATATATTCTCATTCATTTTTAAAACTTCAAATTTTAATGTTCAAGTACATGTGCATTGTGTATGTAGGTTTTCCCTTTACAAGATAGCGAGCTAATCGAGACCCAGAGGCTAGATCCTCCATTTGATGGACAAGATATACGGTAGATTTGATTTTATTTCAAAATTTAGATGGTTTTAAAATTTGTTAAACTTGATACAGTTTGATACTTGAGTGAGATTTACAATTTTTGGACATATTTTATTACAATGTTTTTTGGACATATTTTTGGACATATGTTAAATGTTTTTGTTGGATAGTTGAATTATAATTGGCATGGCATGTGATATTTAATGTTAAATGTTTTTGTTAGATAGTTGAATTATAATTGGCATGGCATGTAATATTTAATGTTAAATGTTTTTGTTAGATAGTTGAATTATAATTGGCATGGCATTTGAAGTTTTTAAAATTACATGAATGATGGAATGTGAACCTACATTTGCACAAGTGGTAAATTGAAATGTTACTTGTAACAAGACAAACCCCATTGATTTCATTACAGTATATGTTGATTTCTGATTTGATATAATTGCATACATATGATGGTACATTACTTGTAAAGTCATTGGATTAATAACTTGTTCATTGATTTCAGTGTTCTTTGGATGGTTTTAGTACTTTTGGCATGTGAACGTGAAGTAATGTTGTCATTGAATTACATTTGACATGTGATATTTAATGTTAAATATTTTTGTTGGATAGTTGAATTATAATTGGCATGGCATTTGATATTTAATGTTGAATGTTTTTGTTGGATAGTTGAATTATAATTCTAATGGTATCTGAAGTTTTTAAAACTACATGAATGATAGAATGTGAACCTACATTTGCACATGTGGTAAATTGAAATGTTACTTGTAACAAAACAATCCGCATTGATTTCATTATGTAGTATATGTTGATTTATGATTTGATATAATTGCATGTATGATGGTACATTACTTGTAAAGTCATTGGATTAATAGTGTTCATTGATTTCAGTGTAAGCGCAAAAAATTATTGACGATGTAGAATGATTTTTGTGTTATAATAATTAAACCTAATAATATTGGAGAGCAAGAGAGACTTGAGGTATGGTGTTTACTACAAGAGTTTGAGCTAAATATTTAAATGGTTTATCTATCTTTTATAAAATAGTTTAAGATTGATCACAAGAATTAAGAGAATGTCTCGGTCCATCATTGGTATGGTCCATCATAGAATGATCATCCATGTCAATGACTCTTAAGTATATCTTTCCAAACCATGACCCTACTCTCACATGTGTGCTTTTCATGACACCAGTCGTGCTACTTTTATCCTCGAGTTGACTGCCTTGAAAGCACTCAACTCTTTCTCAATGCTAGCCTTCCTCTTTCTAAGAGATGAAGCTGCCTTTCGACTTAGGAAGCTATGGGTAGCCCTCGTGTCTATCAAAGCAGAGAAATTTTTCCCATGTACGGTTGTAGACATGAATCTCAAGTCCAAGGAACTTTCATCATCATTCCTCCTCCTTGTCTTGTGCCTTACTTTCGCAATCTTCTTCAACATTTCCTCTTCCAATATGTTTTTCGAACTAGCCCTTGGCTTAGCAGTGCTTTTCACATCTCTTCTCATGAAGCTCCATATATAACAATTTGATCCTGGGCTTGCTTGAATTGGTTCAAGCTCTTTCTTTTTCGAATTCTGTCTAATTGCTCCAATACGACATATATTGACTCCTTCCAAACGAAGTGCACCAATCCTCTTAGTGTGGTCGTCTTCTTTTCCAAGTGTGCCAACACATGAATTTTCTTTCTTCAAACCAATAGGTTTCGGATCAAGAAAGTCCCTCTTGATCTTATCTTCCATGTTCTTGACTTTAGCCTGCAACGTGGTGCTTCTTTCCTTCAAGTGAGCCCTTTCCATAAAGAGTTCCTGAAGTCTTTGTTCACCTTGTCGTATCTCCATGTCAAGCTTTTCAATTTCAACAGTTTTTCTAGAAAGTCCATCCTTGGAATTTCTTGCGTGAAAAACCAAGTAGGTTGAACCAACGTTGGTCTAGTGCATTGGAATTCATTAAAGAATTGGTCATTGGCGCTGCTTCAAGCTAGGAGTGAGCATCGTCACCAACCTACATTGAATATTTTACACTCCTTATGGTGAATGATACTTTAAATTGATTGACAGTCTAAGACTTTCAATTTTTTCCGAATGCCAAATGATCTTACAAAGTTAGTATTTATAATATTCTAGTAGGTCATTCGGCGACAACTTTTACCAAAAACTTGAAACGACTTTGGCGTGTGATATTTAATTTGTTAAATGTTTTTGTTGCATTGTTGAATTATAATTGGCATGGCTTAATAGTGCTTTTCACATATCTCTTCTCATGAAGCTCCATAGAACAATTCGATCCTGGGTCTGCTTGAATTGGTTCAAGCTCTTTCCTTTTCAAATTCTGTCTAATCGCTCCAATACGACATATATTGACTCCTTCCAAACGAAGTGCACCAATCCTCTTAGTGTGGTCGTCTTAGTGGCGTGTGATATTTAATTTGTTAAATGTTTTTGTTGGATTGTTGAATTATAATTGGCATGGCATGTGAAGTTTTTAAAACTCCGGTTTTGGATGGTTTCAATCTACATTTTGCATGTGATATTTAATGAACTTTAAATGTTAAATGTTTTAATGATGCACAATATATAATCGAAAGGGTTTTAAGACTTAAAGTTTTGGATGGTTTCAATTTACAACTTAAAGTTTTGGATGGTTTCAATTTACAACTTAAAGTTTTGGATGGTTTCAACCTACATTTGCACATATGGTAAATTGAAATTATGTTACTTGCAACAAGACAATCCCCATTGATTTCATTGTATATGTTGATTTCTAATTTTATATAATTGCATGTATGATGGTACATTACTTGTAAAGACATTGGATTAATAGTGTTCATTGATTTTAGTCTAAGCGCAAAAAATTATTGACAATGTAGAACGATTTTTGTGTTATAATAATTAAACCTAATAATATTGGAGAGCAAGAGAGATGAGGTATGGTGTTTACTACAAGAGTTCGAGCAGGTCATTAGGTGACAACTTTTACTGGAAACTTGAAACAAAGAGAATATATCTTTGGCTAGGACATCATGTAAGATGCTTGACATAAACAGTAAAATTGTACTTAAAAGCCGAGATTCGGGCAAGTGGAGACAACCACTTGTTATCTCGTCCCTTGGAGGCTAGGCCATATGGGGACCGAATCTGACTTTACAAAATAAAGTGAAATAATTTGTACCATATGGTCGGAGAACATATACAAGAACAATTAATATACAAGAACAATTAATTTCATTCTAGAATATATATATCCAATACATATTTAACATTTTTAATCAATGCACATGTATAGAAAAACTATTTTCAGTGGAAACTAGAGCACGTGCTTGTACCCAAACAATTTGTAACATATGCAAACCACAAATAACATAAGCAGTTCAATTTTTAGTTGAGTACTGAAAGGTTTAAAAGATAATAAATTGTTGTCCTGACACTTCACTCAAAAAAATTCTATTGGAATTCCATCCTCAATAATCCGTTCATGATCGGATTTTGACATTTTCCATTTCTTAATTTTTGATTTTTTCTTTGATTGAACTTCTATCAACTTTATGCGTGCTGCACACACCAAGTGACTATATTGACAACTTATGGAATCAGGTTCATACTCTTCGAAGTAAACAAAGTCTTCACTTTGACGAGTTTGTTTGAAAAAATAACCTTTCAGTATAATAGACCCTTTGTCATACTGAAATCCGTGATCATTATAGTCTTGTAATAATTTCATTTTTTGTTCAGTGCAACGCATCAAATAATACTTTACATTTTCATCGTTGTCAATGGGTGCAATTACAGCAAAAACATCTCCTGCACAATAAAATAAATTTAACATTTAATTATGCATATTTAAATTTATTTGTAAATCTTTAAATCATTAAAAAGTAATTCAAATGTTACCTTCTCTAACAAGATCAGAAACTTGATCACCATCGGATGATATTGTAGTTTCCTCTGATTCCATTTCTTCAAACATTGCAACAGACATTTTTCCCTTTGTATTTAGCTCTATATGTTTCCAATCGTTCACATACATTTTGTTTTCACAGACGTCATTGGATTTTGTGTTGTCTGTGCAAACATCACAAAAACAAGAATATTTTCTTTTATCCAATGCAAACACATTTGTGGACAATTTTGTTTGAATTGAATGCAATTTTCGAGTCCCTTTTATTGTTCCAACCTCATTTCCAATTGATCTATTTACGTCTCAGATTCCAATATGCCAGAAAAACCTTTATATGGAAAATTAGAAAAAGAATTTGTAAATATGATATCAAAATACAATTAAAAATAATCATTGCATGATAAATGTACAATGTTTAAAATTAAATTTCCAATATAAATTAAATTGAATGTACCTTCGCACTTCTATTGATGGGTTAATCTCATGGCTTAGAGCATTTTTGCACCATTGAACAACTTCTTCAGCGTTCACAAGTCGGCGTGCAAAGTGGTTCATTTGATATCTTCGAAGTACTCGTTTTATGCATGCTCCTGCACCGTCATGTTCTCCTTTTCCATGGCCAGTATCAAAGAAATTCCAACAATGTTTAATGCATGTTTTCTTATGAAGACAACACAACCAAAAGAATGATCGTGCATATTTGAATTGACCTGCGCATCCGTCTGACCATATCCAATGTTCATTGAATGTTATTCCACGATTTTCAATGAATCATAAATTCTTCCAAAACAATGTTGTACAAAACATGTATCATGTGTACGATCGTCACTGATATAAAAGTGATATTCTTTAATGATATGTCGATTTTCACTCGTGCTTTCTATATGATCGACATTTTGTTCAGTATGTCTATATAGAATATGGACGAGCATGGAGACTTGGTCAGAGTGATAGTATTCACTCTGAATTTCTTTTTGTGGAGCAAATGTGTAGTTTTCTGCAAAATCAATCACTGACAAAATGGTTCCTGGTGGAAAAAATTCACGAGATTTTTTGAATTGCAAGTCTTGCCATCGAGCTCTATGAGAATGCATGGTGTATTTGTAAATTTCTGCTTCAAACTTTCTCAAAAAGTCTATTAGAAAAATTTCGTCTTCTCGTAATTCGATTCTTTTAACACTATCTGCACCTTGAATCGATGTACTCGTATATTCATATCTTTTCCATTTCACTTTCATGTTGGACAATGATTGATCATTTATATCAATACGATATTTGTTTTCAAATTTAGTCAAATTTCCACAATCATTGCATTTTTTACCACCAACACATTTCTTTTTGTAAAATAGTTCGTCGCTTTCTCTTTCACATAGAATTTGAGATACGAATTCACGGATAGTGGAAGGAGGAGGTGAATCCTTCCATAATGTTCTACCGAAATCAAGGAATGTGTCATAATATAACTCAAATTCCACATGATAATGACAACAACAAGTGTCACGTACGGTGATAGGTTTTACATACCATGGTTTTGTTGAACAAAAGCACTGAGTGAAACTTGAATTTGACGATTCTCTTCTTTGAACTTGTTGAATAACTCTATTTGAGTGGTTTCCAAGAGATGTTTTTCATGTTCTTCGTATTGATTTCGTGATATTCTTCTTCGCATCACATGTCTTGCAGTGGGTGAAACACGCGAATTGTTCTTCCAATATTCATATATTATTTTTTTAACATCTTCTCCAAGTCTATCTTTGTATGGTTGCCTACAAATAGCTCTCCAACAAGCGAGTTCATCATTTACGTCTATTTGCGGTCGAAATTTTCGATGTTTGTGCAGAGTTTTTCGCGAGGTTCCCAGTGCTCGTGCCATAGATGTTAGATTCAAACGATTCTCTTGAGTACTTGGTGAAACCATTTCCATTTGTATTCCTCTACGTATATTTGAAACCTCTTTATCTCTAGATCTCTTAATTGACTCTATAGCACTACTCATATTTTTTATCACCTCTTCTTTCATTTTTTTATCTTTGGTTGATTTTCGAATACCCAATAGTGTCGTCGCTTCTTTTAATTTCTTTGATGATAGGAGACCTTTCAACATTTGAGCTTGAACTGTCACTTGCTCAGGTTTGAAAAAGATTTCCAAAATTTTATCGACACGATATCGTATAATATAGTCGGGTTTTTTATCTCCATATGTGTGAGTGTCGACATTTTCTAACATCTCATTATCGATAGTGATTTCATCTGTACATATTCGAAAAAATAGTACATATTCAATAAATAACTAAATTAATAAATATGTCAATAAATATTAGGAAAATTTTAAATATATCAATAGATCATAATATTTACATTTACATATCCGATTCAATTTCTGCTTGAGGTTGATTTTCTTCTTCAATATTTTGAGGAGTATCTCTGTCTGTTTACATTAAACAAAATATTTTTCAAACTAGTTCATCAAATAAAAATTAAGCTTCACATTCTACATTGGGAAAACTTTAAAATATATCAATAGATCATAATATTTACATTTACATACCTGCTTCAATTTCTGCTTGAGGTTGATTTTCTTCTTCAATATTTTGAGGAATATCTATGTCTGTTTACATCAAACAAAATATTTTTCAAACTAGTTCATCAAATAAAAATTAAGCTTCATATTTTACATTAGGAAAATTTTAAATATATATCAATAGATCATGTAATATTTACATTTACATACCTGCTTCAATTTCTGCTTGAGGTTGATTTTCCTCTTCATTATTTGAGAGAGCTTCTAACTTTCTTTTGCGATATTGTCTCGTCTCTTCTCTACGTTCTTCAGGCTTTCTTTTTCTATCATATTTTCTCACACAAGTTCTTCGATTTCCCATGATAATAGAGTATGAGGTTCAAAAAAGTTCCTTTAAAAAATTAGACAATAACTCAATTACAAACAATATCACAAAAGATTTAATTTAAAAAAATCTTTTCTAAAAAATACGTAATAGAGTATGAGGTTCAAAAAATTTCCTTTAAAAAATTAGACAATAACTCAATTACAAACAATATCACAAAAGATTTAATTTAAAAAAATCTTTTCTAAAAAATACGTAATCCTTGATTCAAAACACGTACATACCTCTAAGAAAAATCACACCGCCTCTAAAATGTGAAGAAAATTTTTTGAACAAAGAAGCTCAAAAGATTTATTTCAACACAAAACACTTACATACCTCCAAGAAAAATCAAGTCGCCTCCAAAAAAATGTCTTCCCAAAAAGTTCTTTAAACTCAAACTTTGAACCTCCAAGAAAAATCACGCCGCCTCCAAAAAATGTCTTCCAAAAAAAAATTTCAAACCCAAACTTTGAAGAAAAGTTTTTGAATTCAAACCAAGTTGTAGAATGAAATGAAGTGCGAAATGTGCGAAAATTGTGACTCATTTCGCGGCAATTTATATTGACGCGAAATGTGTGTTTTGTAGGGGGCTCCACAAAAATTTCCGGCCGACGGAGAATTGCACAATAGTTCGGCCGAAATTTTGATAAAAAGTTTGGCCGAACTATTAAGCCGTTAGTTTTAGCGGCCCGTAAGCGGAAAACATAGTTCGGCCGAACTGTCGCTAATAGTTCAGCCGAACTAACGCGTCACCGATTACGCAGAACCAAGCTCTGAAAACGGTTCTGCAACTTTGGACTGATTAAACTCCATGAAAACTTGTTAATTAACTGTCGGAACCAAGACAAGCATTTTCAGAATTGAATCTACTTTCAGGAAATATAAATTTTATGGAATTTCGTAAACGTTTATTAATTTTAATTAATTTTCTAATAAAATGAGTGCAAACAATTTTTGAGGGTCATCGTGATTCAGTGAAATCAAAATTTTGTATCTCCCAAAATACATTGTAAAAAAAATTGAAAAAATTATGGGGCATTACATTGGTCCGTTGACTGTAATGGGTAGCTTTTAGATTTTTAGTTTATAACTTGTATGTTAAGAAATTTGTTGCCACGCGAAACATATCAAAAATACGCAGTTTTTCGTATTGGACCAGTTTAGAAAATTCTAGTAATTATGATATGCATCCATTTGCTTTGTAAATATGACGAAACCAAAGTAGACTCTGTCTAGATTGTTGTAACACATTTTGTTTTTTCAAAAACACAAATTTTCAATGAATACAACGTTGCCACATAACATGACTTCTTATGAATTCTTTGATTGTTAAGAAACACACACTCAAAGAAACGCTAAGTTGACATATCAAATCTGCATTAAAAAAATTCAAAAAATAAGAAATAGAAAGCTAACAAAATTTCTCACAACTTTTATTTTTACCGCAAAATGAAATTCTACACAGAAAAATTGTTATAGTTTGTAGAAAGTTGAAGAACCGAAAAAAATGAAAAAAATTTCTCAAAAAAGGGCAAAAAGTGTAACCCAGCTTAATTTTTCATGGACTCCTAAAGCAACTAAGGCCTTTGAACATGTTAAAGAGGCAATGTTCCTAGCACCAGTATTAGCTACACCAGACTTCACAAAAACCTTTATTGTGGAATGTGATGCCTCAAGAAATGGAATTGGTGTTGTTTTAATGCAAGAAGGAAGACCCATTTCTTTTGAAAGTCATTCAATCAAAGGAAAGTATTTGAAAATGCTATTTATGAGAAGAAAATGTTGGGAATACTACATCCACTAAAGAAATGGAGACCTTACCTAATGGAAAGACACTTCAAGGTAAAAACTGATCATGATAGTCTTAAACACTTTTTGGAACAAAGACTATCTTCAGAAAAGCAGCAAAAACGGGTCACAAAGATGTTGGGTTATGACTTTGAAATCATCTACAAAAAAGGGAAGGTAAATGTTGTTGAAAATGCACTCTCAAGAAAGGATGAAGAGGTGGAAGCATTGATTTGTGCCATTTCTATTATCTAACCAGATTGGATAAGCGAAGCAAGGGATGAATGGAAGAAGGAGGAAGAAGTTTGGACACTCATTCAAAAGTTGCAGCAAGATCCTAGTACATCTGATACATTTAGTTGGAAAAATGATTCCTTATGGTACAAATATTCTTTTGGAATTTCACACTTCTCCTTTAGGAGGACACTCGGGATTTTAAAAAACTTACCATATGGTGAGGAATTAATTTTTTTGGGATGGCCTTAAATCTAATATTCAAAATTTTGTGGTGGAATGTTTGGTTTTCTAGAAAAATAAAGTTGAGATGATTAAGACCCCGGGTCTTCTACAACATTTATCCATTCCAAGTCAACATTGGGAGGATATTTCAATGGATTTTCTCACAGGTTTACCTAAGTCCGAAGGAAGGAGTGTCATCATGGTGGTAGTTGATAGACTTACCAAATATGCACACTTTTTTGCATTATCTCATCAATTTAAAGCAAGTACAATTGCTATTGCATTTATGGAAACAATTCAAAAGCTACATGGAAACCCAAAGATTACTGTAAGTGAAATAGATCCCATTTTTACAGGAAATTGTTGGACGGAATTATTTTCTTGTTCGGGTACTTAACTAGCTCATAGCTCATCTTATCATCCTTAATCCGATGGTCAAATAGAGATAGTGAATAATTTTTGGAAGGATATCTTCATTGTTTTGTATTTTATAAGCAATCAAAATGGGTCAAGTGGTTACCTCTTGCTGAATGGTTGTATAACACTTCCTTCCATATTGCATCAAAAATGACACCATTTATGGCACTTTATGGATATCATCAACCGTCCATCACATACTCTTTAAGGGAAAATTATAGGGTTCAAGAGGTGGAGGATCACAACAGGCATCAACAAGAAGTTCTCCAACTCTTAAAAGATAACCTAAATTTGGCACAATATCGAATGAAACAATAGGAATATAAACATCGCAGTGAGAGAATTTTTTATGTGGGAGACTGGGTATTTTTATGGCTACAACCATAAAAAAAAATGTCCCTCAAGCAAGCTAAGAAGGATAATAAATTATCGTCAAAGTACTATGGTCCTTACAAGATGTTGTAAAATATTGGTACTATGGCATAAAAATTGGAGCTTCCTGCTTCTTCGCGAGTTTTCCATGTTTCATTCTTAAAAAAGGTTATAGGGGACAAAATTCTGGTTCAAACAATATTTCCAGAACTTGATGAGGAAATAAAAACCATACTGGAACTTGAAGTAGTCACAGAAACAAGAACTCGACAACTACGAAATCAAACAATTTCAGAGTATCTCATCAAATGGAAGAACTTACCCACTGAAGGTTCCACATGGGAGGATGAGGATTTTATATAGAAGCACCCGGAGCTACTCAAGCATTGAAGACAAAATGAGAGGAGCATGTTAGGTCCTTATATTACTAGTATAGTCCCTTATTTTTTTAGTGTAACCCCCTTATTATTATTGTTGTACCCCTGTAACCCCCATATTGTTATTATTGTTTCCTTACATTATTATTGTTAGATTGGCTACGATTGCATTGTGGCTCCACTAGGATTACATTATGGCCCCATGGACTCCTATATATAGAGAGGAGGTTTGTATCATCCAAGAATTGTTCATTCATGTAATGTATTGGAGGTTTCCCCCTTGAAGTGGCTATTTCTAAGGCGTTGATCTCTCTTTTCTTCTATTTTGGAGCTGGTTTCATAACAACTTATGTGTTATTCTTGCTTCTAAGGCTATATTCTTTATGAAATTCATAGATAGAAGATTCATAGCCTTGTCTATAGTCAAAGGATTCTCTAGATTCTAATTGCAATTGTTGTAACATGTACAACTCTTGTTCTTCCTCAGTGAGAAAAGTGGTATTTTCATCGTTTATTCCCATCAAGTTTATCTGGGTATCTTGGTCTTCTTCATTTTGTTGTGAACTTTTACCATATTTTTCTTGGAAATTTGGTCTAATCTATTTATCAGGTACTACTTCTCTTGATTTAACAGTATTAGGATTTTTCCTAAAGTTGGGGTTTCTAATTTGGGGACCTTGTTGATTTTCCCACCGACATTTTATTTCCATGTTCTCTAATCTATCCATTAATATTTCCATACTTTTAGCTAAATTATCTGTCTTAACATCTAAAGTGGACGGTTCTTCCTTAATTCTCACTCTCCTTTCATTCCTCATCCTAGCTCTTTTAGGTAATAAGTTAGCTTCTACACTAATTTCATCACTTTCCATCTATTCTAATGTTGTAGGGTTTCTTTCTCTTAATTGCTAAGACATGTCAACATCAAAACCATCTGGAAATTTGATCAGGGCCAATTCTGGTGGAGTTATGAGATTCACTGGAATTGCATTATAAATGTTATTAATCCTAGTACAGTAATCATGAACAGTTTCATCTGGAGATATCATAATTTTTTCATATTCAGATAATACCTATAACGGGATTTTCTTTCTTTCCGATCTATTTAGAAACAATTGGTGAAAATAAGCTAAATCAACAATATGACTAGTAGGTAAATATTTAAACCATTTCTTAACATCTCCTGCAAATGTTTGTGAAAATAAACTCATTTAAACATCAGCCTCATGAACTTCATGTAATTCAAAGTAATCAGTCCTTTAATTTACATGTTTTTGAGAAATATATTGACCAGTACCATCAAACTGAAAAATCTTATTATGGTAATCTTGTGGCATGGCATGTAAAGGGGCTTGTAAGGCTAAAGGAACATATTCGGCTTCCATGGCTAAGATTCTAGCTTGACTGGTAGGTAAAGTAGTGGTGCTTGGAGATGAAATTGAAGTGCTTGGAGATAAACTTGAAGTGCTTGAAGATGAACCTGGAATGCTAGAAGATTTACTTGGAACACTAGGAAATGAGCTTGAAACTGTAGGTTGGAGAGAAAGTTTAGGTATGAATGGTTTTGTGGAAGGAACTGTGGTGGATATTATAGATGAGGTGGCACTAAATAAAGTTTTGTTTAAAGCTTCAGAAAGAATGGTAGAATGCTTAGGGGTAGCAACAGTTAGGGTAGCTAATTCAACTAACTTTTGAAAATAGGCTTCGTCTATATCTTTAATAAAATTTGAGGTCAAAACATCAACTTTATCAAAAGTGTCTAGAACCTATTGATCTAGATCAAGTTGTATGATTTCCTTCTTTTCTTCAATAAATTGAATAAAATTAGGGTCTATTACAATATCATAGATTGAATTTTCAGATTTGGTTATAAATAAAGAATGCTCAAAAGATAAATCAAGTTGAGTATCTTGTATACTTTACAATTCTTTAGGAAGTGAATTTGCTTTGATTAACTGATGCCTACTTCCTAGACTTTCTACTTTTTTAGGTTTTCTTAAAATTCTATCAGGATCATCAACAATTATAGCAGGTTGTGGACCAGGATGAACCCTGGTATAATATACTCTTTTAGAAGCCAGAATTTTAAATTTCAATGATAATTTTTAACAACCCTTTCAAATATTAATGAAAAAAATGAGAAGAATTGTTTCTTTTAAGATCTGCTTAAACTAGGGACTAATTTCCCAGTATGGTTTCTAATACGTTTTCACTCCGAAATTTCCCAAAGGTTGTTCTAGGTGTTTAAAAATAAATATCAGAGGTAACTATGAACCACTTTTGGAGATTTGGATCTAGCCTTCCTAATGCTTAGAGAGGGCTCTCTCTTAATTATTTAACTTTGTTGATTTAATATATTTTAGGCTAGTTATGTATGCTTGATTGGGTTTTTTTTATTGATTGATTGATTGGTTGATAATTGGAATTAATGATTTATATGGATAGATGCTTTTCCATTTTCCATTGGGCTATGGAGTCAATATGATTTTAAAATAGAACATGATCAAATTATAGAGGAAGTGCTACAAGAAAAGACAACTGAGAAAAATCAGATCTCAAGGCTGAATGGTGAAGTGGTTTTCAATCAGGATCGAGCAGTTAAGAATTCCTTAAACCAGATAATGAAGGAAGGTGAAGGAGGTCAAGAAGGATCAAAGAGAAATTAAGGATTTTCTAAACTAGATATCAGAAGAAAACATAAAAATGGATGACAATTCAAAATAGAGTGTATTTCAACAAATTCTACAATAAAATTCCTGTTATAACATTTAAATTTAGAAAAAATGAAAGTTTATGGAATACTTAAGAAAATAACATGAAAAATTGAAATATAATTCTCTGAGATAGCTCAACACATGAATCCTGTAAAGAAATTCCTTTATTACATGTCATTTCTGTCATGTGGAAATGATTACAATAACCCTCAGGTAAATAAACTGATCAGCTATAGAAATATATAGAAGTCCACACTTAATTGACCCTTGGTACTTTGAATGAAGAAGTATTTATATCACACTTTACAAAATATCCTCTCAACTAATTTAGGATTTATTCAAGGAAAACAAATATCTTTATGCAAAAAGATAGAGACACCTATTAACTGACTGAATTTTTTCCCTGTTTTATTTGATTGATGTCATATGTTTATTTCTTTCACACTAGATGTCTCTGTCACGTTGGCTACCTTTAATCTGTCTTCATTTGTCTTTCTCTTTAACCTATGCATTCTTTCACCAGATTGTTCTATTTTCTCTTTAACTTGTCTTTATTTTACATGTATTTGATTTCATCTGTCATAGTAAATCACACCATTTTTCCCAAGTTTCTTCATCCGGGAGTTTGATTTTCATCATCCTCTGGTAAATCTAATCTGCCTCAGTATACTTGGAAAATGTAGGTTTGTTTACAAAAATCTGATTTACCTCATGCTAGAGGTAAAAGAGATTTTCCAGAATTTCAAATAGAACTTTGCCTATGGGAATGCCTTTCAATGAGGAATTGTTGGAACTTTCTTTGGCTACTTCCCTAATATTTTTATCATAACCTTCATGCCTCATTAGTTTATCATTTATTACTAATGGATTAGGAAAACCCTTTTGTCTTAAAACATCAAAATTATTCATAAATATTTTCACTACAGGCTCCATAGTTTGACATTTTTCCTCAAGTAGTGTCATCAAATTTCTCTTGGAAATCACTTTCTTAACCTCTAAGATAAATTTTTTTTTGTCACTTATCCCAAGTTATTCTAATTAATGTTTGTTTTTGGAATTAAGGAATTTTATTATCTCAGTGGCTTCCTCTAGTTTCTTTCCAAGCTCTTCTTTGACCTTATGAATTGCGTTGCTAGTTTCCTTTATCAAATCATTCTACTCAAATGTAACTTGTATAGAAGGCAAAATATCATTAACAAAGCTAATGATATTGGCCCACAACTTATGTCTTTCCTGGGCTAAGGGCCCTGCTAATTTCAATTCCTTTTCTAATTTTTGGATTCTCTTATTCAATCTTTTGGATTTCTGTGTTTCAGCTTTATGTATTACTTAAGCCAATTTCTTTCCATCTTCTAAAAATTTTACTTTTTATTTAAGCTTATTTATTTCAGTAGTTTGAATTGAAATATATTGCATTTCCTTGATCAATTTGTTGGACTCATCAGTGGGATGGGTTGTCGGTACTGCTGCTGTTGTTGCTGGTGTAGTAGCTAGAACTTCTGTTGATATTGGAGCTGCTGTAGCTAATGGAGCTGATGTAGAATATATAGGGATGGAAATAATAGGAACTTCTTCCATGCTAGATTTATTTTCCTGCACAGGTTTGTCCATTTCAGTTTCCATCTCTCTCAGTTGAGATGCCAATTGAATGATGAGATTCATCATTTCATCTTTCTGATTTTTATTTTCCAAAACTTCTTTAGTTTGTGGACGCTCTGTTGTTGGTAACTTCAGCTATTTCTTCAATGAAACTATGTCTACATTCTTTTTCTTGATTATCTCTCCTGCTGATTTGGTATATTTTTTATTATAACCAACCTCCATCACCAAATATTCAAGTGACTTTATCACGTTATCCTTTTCTTGTGAAGAATCTTTCTCTATCTTTAATTGTGTCCTTATATTTTCTAGAGAATTTTGTAACTTTTGTACACTTAAAGCTTTGTGGGTCATGGTGGAATGGATCATTTCTCCTTCCTGTTTTTGAAACTTAATCTGATCAATTGGATGTACATATTTGGAAAAAACTTCAAAGATTGCATTCTTATAACCTTCTGATGATTTTGGGGTCTGCATTGTTGGTTGTAGAAATTTCATTTTCATATTCCTTGTTTTGTAGTCAAATGATGATAGCAATATGTTCTGGTCACTGGGAGTTTGCTTCCAATACTGGGCATAAGTTACAAATTTTAATGCTTCATTCCTTATTTTTATTTCTTTTTATTTTTCCATGATATATTTCTCTTTCTCCACTAGTTTTCTAGATGATGAAACCTCTGCACTATTCTGTTTCTGAATTATTTGTGCACTGGCGGTTGATGGTAGCTATGTTTCTTCTGATATTGTTGGAGGTGCATCATCTCTGACAATAATATCTGTCTCAATGGTTTCAACTGTATTAACTATCTCTTCCTCTTCTATTACTGGATTTAGTTTTTCCTTTTTCCTATACATAAGCTTAAATTTGGTTTCAGAAGTAGTCTCTGTAGAATAAGAGCCTTTCTCTCTTGCCCTTCTTGAATTTTTGTCTCGTGGGGCTAGAGTAAGCAGGATGAAACTAGTATCAACCTACTTCTCCATCTCCTATAAAGTATTTTCCAACCACTCTGACTGGTTGGAGTACTTTTCAATTTCAGGTTCTGACTCAATGAAAGGGGTCAATTTGAATTTGACTCTTAACTTACTTATGACACCCAAGGGGTCATATTTCCATTTGAAATTGCTACTAAACTTAAAATATTGTAAAAATTTGTCTACTTATTGTCCAACATTCCTACTATTACATATAAAGGCCCTAGCTAGCTATTAATCTTGAATTGGGTCTTCCTCTTAGTTGAAAGGAATTTGATTTCATCTGAGTTTAGGATTTGTCTGGTGTATTCGAAAGAAAATATCCTCATTGGGAGGCATTTGGGAAGCTTGTATGGAGTTAGTTAGCTTCCATACACTCTAATTTCTATATGATTCTTGTATAAATACCAGTCTCCTATTTTACTCTGATCTAACAACTGTAACACCTTCTTTATATTTTCACTGATTCTAGGCTGAATGCTACCACTTAGCATATTAACAATTGGATTAAAATAAAAGAATCAATGAAGTCTTTGAAGCTAAATTCAGTGGAATCCTTTATGATCAAGGATGTCCAGAAGACAATAGGTTGGGGATTATCCTCTTTGTCCAATTTTTCGAGGCTAACTACAAACCTTTCTGATTGAAAATATATAAACATATGGAACAAAACTAAGGAGTATTTAAATACTCCTTCTTTTGGAAACTTGACTAGCTAATCATGGATTACATCTACTAGGTATTGGGAAAAGTTGAAGGTTGTAGCTAGAGGCTGAACTAGGAAAAATATGGATAGGAGACCAAGAATAGATGCATCTACATGCTCATCAATGAAATATCCTAAAATACATGACAACATGGTAACAATTTTTGTGGTTCTCTCTGAAAACATGGAAGCTGAGTATGGAGGATTGCTTTTAGGCATTTCTACTGATGGAGGGAGGAAAGTTTGAAATATTTGGAACCTTTTGTGAAAGTCCAGCTTTAAGTAGAGCTCATTAAGGGTTTCAATGGATAATGGTACTTCATCAGGTTGTGGTTGAATCTGCAACATCTGATTGATGGATTGAGTAGTGATTGTGAATAGGATTTCTTGGTTTGGGGTAACTAAAGCTCTTTCATTGGGAAAATAGTTGATCTGGAAAAGTCTAATGAGTTCTGGAATTTGAAGGGTTTGTGGGAATATGTATTTGGGAAAAATTGAATCCCACAGATGAATATCATCTGCTTGGTCAATAAATTTATCGTGGCTCTAGTAGTGGAGCTCTAAAAGGTTGGAATTAGTCATTGTATCATTGATTTTGAAGTCCTTATCAACCAAAGGGGTATGGTTGACATATAACACATGTGGTTGCAGAGGGTTTACAGATATAACGCTCTCAGAAGCCATTATTTTGTTCAACTATTACTTTATGTGCTTAATTAATGGTTTCATGTGTCTAGAATTACCTGGCATTTTGAAGTTTTAGTTTTCTAGAAGGTTCAGGCGGCAGCGGGCTTCAACTTTGGTTTGTAAAGGATTTCAAGTCTGTTTTTCACAACTCAACATAAATAGAAAAATAACTATAAAGGGTGGATTTTATTACTTTATGGTGTGGGGTTTTATTATTTCAAACAATGGCGGTTTATCACAAAGCGTGGAAGTGGCTTGGTAGATTATTGCATCGTGAAAAGAAGTTTGGCAGTTTTAGGATGGGGGTGTGATAATTTGTGGGAGTGTCATGTGGCAAGGGGGTGGGGGTATGAAACCACCCATTTCGCACCCCCTCATTGCTTTTAAAGATCAGACGTCGTAGGGTGAGAAACAGTTTATTAGGCGTTTGATCTGATAAATGGTGATCAGACAGTTGACAAGTGTTGTGAAATCCATTCAAATGAGACGGGGTCAGAAATTTATTTTAAACAAAAGGTATAAATAAAAAAGGTGGGTTGATTAATATAAAGTGGGGTCGGGTAAAAATATATGCGGAAGGTTTTAATATAAGTGGGTCGGGGATTAATATAGTGGGGGGTTAAAATGTTAGCAGGAGGGGATTTATATATGCGGAAGGGTTAAATGAAATACATTAAGCGGGATGTTTTGAAATGATATCGGGGAGGGGTTAAATGAAGTATATAAACTATAGCTCAAAAATTTCATAAGGGGCGTAAATGTATTAAGTGGGAATTGAGTCAAAAAACATAGTTACCATTCAAACAAGAACTATTACCTCAAAACAGGAACTCTAACCAAGAAAACAACAAAAAACTGTGAAAAAACAAGCCGAAAACGAAAATTTGTATTCTAGAATAACCCTTTTTTTCGGGGTAAATTCAACATTTTTTAAAAAAGGAAGAAAAAACCATTTTTTTTTTTTTTTTTGCAAAAAACACTCTAAAAACGAAAAGTTGTATTGTAGAATAATTTTATTTTTCGGGGTAAATTTTCAACATTTTTAAAAATAGATGTAAACACCAATTTTTTTGGTCCAAAAAACACCCCAAAAAAGAAAGTGTTGAAACAAAAATTTCAAAATAATAAAAATTTATATTAAAAAAAAAAGAAAAAAAGAAAAAAGAAAAAAACATTTTTAAAAAAATTGAAAAAAAAAACAAATTTCATTAAAAAAAATTGAGAAAAAATTAATAAAAAAATGTAAAACATTTTAAAAATTAAAATTAAAAAATATATTAAAAGTAAAAAAAAAAAAACAAAAATTTTAAATTAAAAAAAAAATTAAAAATACTTAAGATTGAATTAAAATAAACAAATTAAATTTAAAAAATACAAATTAATTTTTTATTAAATTAAAAGAAAAATAATATAAATTAAAAAAAAAAAAAATATTTAAAAAAATATATTAAATTTCAATAAAAATAAATAAAAATAAAAATTAATTAAAATAAAGAAAAATGTAAAAATTAATTAAAAATGAAAAAATGAAATAAAATAAAAGTATTAAATTAAAAAAATTATTAAAAAAACAAATAAATTTAAAAAAATAAATTAAATGTATATATTAAATTTGGAAGAACTATTCACATTATGTAGAGAAAAATATCATACAAAAAATCCTCTTGGCTGCAGTTCAGAGTCCAACACAAACATAGGGTTGATCCCACACTCAGGGAGAGGGAAACATGGGACGAAGAGCTGAGTGGTGAGACAAGATAACAATTTATAACCGAAATAAGAAAGCCAGAAGTTTCTGAAACAGGAAAAAAGATCGGTAGATTCCGCAAGCTGAGTGACTAACATAAAGACAATAACCAGAAAAATACCAGGAGAAGACCCGAGAGTTAAGGACCCCAGGGGGGCTACACCTCTTCATCCTTGTTAACATAGTCATCCGCGCTGATCGGGCGATCCGGGGTCCCCTCCTCAAGGTTGAAACGATGGCACTGAGATGGGCCCGCCTCTTGTGGATTCCTCATGGCAGGGACCTCCTCTTTAACTCTGGGGTTCAGAAGTTGGTGCTTGGCCGAACTGCGTTTCAGCAGGTCATAATGTGAGGAGGAACTATCAACAAAACGAAGGTGGTGGACCACTTTTACATAGGCCTCAAACTTATCTGACAACACGTTCATTTTCTTTTCCAGATGCTTGGTGACACTCATGTTCCTAGAGAGCCATTGCTAACAAGGTCTTGGTGTGCCAGTGCAAATCAATGGCATGAGTATAGAGGTTCTCTCGGCTTCTGGTTAAGGCAGGGTCAAGGATCCATTGGAATTCTCTATCAACTATCTCCTAGGAGGTGGCCCTATGGTGAGCCGAGGCTTCCGTGTCCAACCCAACCAGACTATCTTGCATCAGATCAGGGATGTTCTTCGCGAAGGAATGAGCCACATTGCATGCCAGAATTTCTACCCTCGTTACCGGGGGACAGGAGGGATTATCCCAATAGGAGTTGCGAGCGCGGCGGGGTTGGGGAGGAGGGTGGCGACGTCAGGGAGCCATGGTCGACAGCTTTCACAAAGAGAGGGAGGGATACAGCCAAAGCCGACAGTAGCAGTTACTTTGCATGGTGAGAGGAGGGCTAATCCAAGGGAGATAATGAGGATTGATGGAGAGGTGATGGGGATATAAGGAGGCGATCCAAGGGAAAATAGGAGTGAGAAAACAGTTGTTGCACATGCAATCAAGGTTGATGGAGGCAGGCTTGGAGTAATGGCCATGCATGGTAGCGTGCCGGGGTGAGCCTCCCAAGGACCAGCCACCACCAAGATCAAGCATGAGAGGGGTTGTCGTGTACTCTGTCACAATGAGTGAAAGGATCTGGTGGGTCTGAAAAGACCCCGGCCTTTTGAAGGTTAGTTTCATTAATGAGCGTACAATCAATTTTAACCGTTGGAGAGTCGATATCCATCCAGTCCTTGGAGAATAGTCTTGTTGAGGTTTTTATGCCTTGGTTAGCAAGATAGTCAGCTAAGTTGTTAGCTTCCCTTCTGACTGCAACGAAAGATACGCCTCTCGCTTCCCCTATTTTGTCTTTGATTCTGTGTAAGATTCTATTAATACGCCAGCATTATGAGACCTTAGCAACACTATGACCCTGCTGCAACTTCCTGCAATCCTAGGTAGCCACATTGGATTTGCCCTCAACAAGCAAGGGCCAGTAGTTGTTTTTCTTTGCAATTTCTATTCCATTTTCTAGCGCATGGAGCTTTTACACATTATTCGAGGTATGCCCCAAATTTCTGTAATAAATCTAAAGGATGGAACCCTGAGGATTACGGAACACACTGCCAAATCCTGCCATTCTTGGATTGTTCTTGGACGCTCCATCATAATTGAGTTTGGTGAAGGAAAGGTCTGGAGGCTGCCAAATGGACAGAGGCACATGAGAGATAGAATCAGTGGGGACGATGGTGCCAAAAGGGGGTGGGGGAAGTTGAGAAGGGAAAGTATTCTACAATCATCCATAGAGGGAGGGCTTCGTGGGTCCTAGAGATTGGCTATGGAGGTATATTCGCAGAGAGTAATTTTAATTTTGTGGAGTGTATGTTCTTCTTTAGAGGAAAAATTCCTAAAAATTCGGGAGTTTCTCTCCTTCCAAAGGGCCCAACAGATGATGCCCGGGAGGAGATTCTAGGATAAATTGATGAGGGGCTGATTAGAGAAGGTAGGGAGCCAATTTTCCAGAGAGGAATGGATGGAGTCAAGAGAGTGGTCAGAGTATTTAAAGACATGAAGGAACCAGGACTAGATGTTGGAGGCATAGGGGCCGATGTTGAGGATATGATTGGTCGTTTCAACTTCAAAATGGCATAGCGTACATATTGAAGGTCCTATGAATCCTTTATTTTGGAGGTTATCCCAAGTAAGAATTTTCCTGTGCATAATCGACCAGAGAAATAGAGTAATATTCGGCCAATTTTTTCTGCTCCAAATATTATGCCCAGTTGGACAGGGGTAGGATTTAGCAAGATGTTGTAAGCTTCTTTGATATTGAATTTCCCTATTGCTTTAGTGCCCTAGCGTAGGATGTCCAGACTTTCTTCATTTTGAATTTTCCTGTTATTTAGTTCCTCAGCTAGGATATTGATCAACTGATGGAGATGGTTGGGAAGAAAATCTTGGATGTTCACCCATTCCCTCCAATCTAAGTCTCCCGTGAGTTTCCAGTAATCTTTGACTCTACTTTTGTTGTGCACTTAAAGATGCTTTTATTGGCCTATAGATCTCCAAATAAAATTTGGGTTGTTTCTCCCAAGCATCCCCCCAGAATAAGGCATTTTGACCATTACCAATCTCCCATAAGTTATGGTCTTGAATGAGCTTTCTGTTGTTCCACACCTGGTCTGAGATAGGAGAACCTTTGAGGTTGCCTGAAAGCCTAATAAGAGAGTCCTAAGGGAGAATTGGGGCGTATTTGGCCTTCCAAAGTAAGGCCAAGTGAAAGGAAGGACTAGTGAGCCAATGCCACCAAGTCTTGGCTCCCAGAGCCCTTCCCAGGAGGTCTGGATCACGAAGGCCAAGACCACCCGCATCCTTGGGAGAGAAAACCTTGTCCCAAGCCACCAATGCCCACTTACCTTCATTGGCCTTGCCTTTCCAGAGGAAATTTCACTGAATGGCTCTGATCTGGTTCGAGATGGATCTTGGAGCAGCTATGGCTGAGAGATGATAGAGGGGCATGGCTTGAAGAACAGAGCGAATGAGGATTAATCTGCCAGCAAGGTCGAGGTACTGAAAGGTCCAGTTGGAGATTTTTTTATTGAGCTTGGAGATGAGTGGTTCCCAATTCGAGCAGGCCAAGGGTTTTTCCGCAAGGGGAACCCCCAGGTACTTTGAGGACAAACAACTCTTTTGGAAACCAAGGATAAAGGTGATGTGATTTTGGATGGTGGTGGGGGTGTTGAGAAAAAATATTTTAGACTTGGCATTATTTACAGCAGCGCAAGAGGCCAGAGAAAAGTCATCCAAAATTTTCTTGAAAGCTAGGGCTTCCCTGGCCATAGAGAAGGCCATAAGGAGGGTATCATCCACAAATTGTTGACGGATTGAGGGAGGGAGGGGGGGGGTATAGATTAATGCCAGAGAGGATATTACAAGAAGAGGCAGTGGAGATGGACCTACCTAGGCCCTCTGCCATGATAACAAAGAGGAAAGGGGAGAGAGGATCCCCTTGTCTAATTCCCTTTGAAGGTTTGATGATAGAGGTAAGGGAGCCATTATGAAGGATAGAGAAGAAAGCCCTTGAAACCAAATACATGATCCCCTTGATGCATTCATTTTTGAACCCAAAGGCTGCTAACATATGTTTGATGTAATTCCAGTTGATCTTGTCAAAAGCCTTTGACATATCAAGTTGATTTAGCATACCCTGTTTTCCCTGATATTTGAGTGAGTGGATGATTTCCTGTGAGTGGATGATGCTGTCCATGATTTGTCTGCCCTCAACATACCCCTTTGATTTTCATAGATCAAGAGAGGCAAAAGTGGTTTGATGCGATTGGATAGAACCTTGGAGATAATATTGTATATTACATTGCAGAGAGAAATGGGTCTAAATTAATCCGGATTATCTGCTCTGTCAGATTTACGAATGAGCACCAGAAATGTAGCATTGAGGGAGGGAAATATGGATTTATTCACTCTAGATTCCTCCACTAAATCATAGACCTCATCCTTAATTGTGTTCCAACAAGCCTTATAGAAGTTGATGGTAAAGTTGTCCAACCCAGGTACCTTGACATTTGGCATTGACTGAATAGCCTCTTCCACTTCCTCAATGGTAATCCTTTTTAGCAGCATTTTATTATGTTCTCTGGTCAGAATCGACGGGATGTTGTTGGCGATCTTCTTGATATGATCCTCGTTGTTCTGACCTCCATCTTTAAGGATGCTCGAGAAGTGCTAATGCTATTCATCCTCAATTTCCTGATGGGTATTAAGCACATGACTCTGCCTATTTTTTAGATTGAGAATATTGTTGTGCTTTCTATGCTGGATCATGGATTTATGGAAGAAGGCAGTGTTTTTCTCCGCATCCTTGAGCCATTTGATCCTTGATTTCTGTCTCCAAAGGGTTTCTTCTTGCGAGACCCTTTCCTCCCATTGTTTCTGTAATTCCCTTTCAGCTTGTTTGGTTTCCTCTGTCAATCAATTTTGAATGATTTTTTGTTGAGTGGCTCTCATTTTTAGTTCTAACACTTTTTTCTCTGCAGTGATGTCCCAGAAGGTTTCTTGGTTCCATTTTTTTAATTCCTTCTTGATGAATTTTAGATGCTGATGGAAGCCTTGCATCTTGATGCCAAGCTAAGGGAGTGAAGTGCCTGATCCTTAATTAAATTCTTGGAAATCAGGGTGGGAGAGCCAAAACGCCTCAAACCTAAAGGGCGGCCTCTCGGAGATCTTGATGCTTAAGACTATTGGCCAATGGTCTGAGCCGACTTGCGGAGCAATACTGGTCTCTGTTTCCAGAGAGGAGAGGAATAACTCTTCAGAGAGAAGAAAGCGATCAAGTCTGGAGGCGATTTGACGCTCACCCCCTCTCCTGTTATTCCAGTATGGATGAAATTTTTAGTGGGAGTATCAAGGAAGCCTAGGTCATCTATCATGTTTTGGAAGGCTTGAGAGTCCGAGTCTAATCTGCGAAGTCCACCCCTTTTTTCACCCAAGTTTAGGATCATATTGAAGTCACCAGCCAGGAGCTGGTACTTATGATCAAGAGGTTGGAGGAAGGATGTGAGATGATTGAGCCAGGCCAGGCGTTCATGAACTGTGTGGGGACCGTATACATTGGTAATACATAGCTGTTCTTTAGTTCCTGTTATTTGGAGAATTGTGGTGAGGGCATGTCTGGAGGCAAAGGAGTCGATTAGATGAAATACGGGAGTCTTTTGGTATGTCACACGGCGTTACTGTAGGCTCATCTAATACTGACTATACTGCTTCCTAAAGCAGGTCTGTTGGATGGACATCATTTCAGTCAGTCCACTTTTTGTTTCTTGTAGCATTAGAATATATGTTTTTCTTGAGGTAACCTTGGATTTGAGGATCATTTTTTTTGTAGGACTGTTGAGTCCTCTAATGTTACAAGATTTGTAGATCATGATAAAATATTGGGAGTTAGAGATAGAACCTTTACCTTGCCCGCTTCAATGAGTTCATTGTCGAGCTCTTGGAGGTGTTCACTGTTTGTTTTCCGTCCTCTTCTTTTTGGTTGCCCTTTTTTGATCTAGTTGTTGGCTTTGAGGTTCGCTTTGATTCCTCCAGCTTGGTTTTTCATATGCTTTGGTGTTCTCTTTGCTTTTGGAAGTTTTGTTGCAGAGTATATGCTTCTTCAATTCTTTGGAGGTAGTCTTCCAGTATACCTTCAAACCCTTTTGAGGTCCATTCCTTTGAGATCTTCTGTAGGTCCATACCCATCAGGATGTCCTCTATCGCTTTTTCCTCTGATGTAGGTAGGTCCTGTGTGAATTCCATTTCATTTTCTTCCTGAGTTTCTTGTTCTGCTTGAGAGAGAGTGATTGTGTTCTCCATATCTGTGTCCGTTTCCTTGTTCTGTTCACTGTTTTGATCCTTGTTGTTGCTATTCTATCTGGTTTCCTCTGTTGTAGGAGAAAGGATTTCATATCTATTTTGTTGTGCCTGCTTTGGGATTTATCTTCTAGTGTTGTTCCTTCTTCTTTGCCTTCTTTTGTGACTTACTTTGATGAATCCTTGCTCGTCCTTCATGCTCGATGGACTTTCTTTTGGGGGTGGCTGGTTCTGTGGGAAGTCTTTAAAGAGATGACCATGATTGTGGCATTTCCTGCAACGAAATGGTATATGTTCATAGTACACTGCTTGAGTGCAAGTTTTGTCTCAGAAGTTCAAGTTTATGGTGTCTGGAAGGGTGCCAGAGAGATCAATATATGCATAGATTCGAGCATATGAAATATAATGACCATTTTTAGTACCCTCTGACATCTTGATGTATTATCCTAGACTATTTCCAATGGCTTGGAGAACTGAGGATGCCCAGTAGTCCGTAGGGAGAGAATAAAGTCTTACCCAGACTCAGACTCGAGTGAAGTCTTCTTTCTCAGGAGTAAAGTTCTCCTTCCAAAATTTCATATAAAGACCTACTGAGTTGAAAAAATACGGACCCGCTTCAAAGATTCTATCCTTGTATGCCAGGAGATCAAAGACAATAGTGAAGAAACCCTTTGATCTGAGATGCAGTTCTATTGCCACTTTAGGGTTCCATTTAGCTTGGATCCAACCTTTAAGGGCTCTTTCTGAGGGCCAAATTCCAATAAATTTACAAATGATGGCATGTTCTTTCATGTACTCACTGTAGACCTCTATATATCGATCCTGAATGACTATTTCTAGGATTTTTGCAGCTTTTGGATGGCATACCTATGTATTTTGCTTCTTATCCTGATCCCTCTCTTTAGCCTCAGAGTTTTTCTCATCCTGGTTCTTTGACCGATGTATTGTCCACTCAAAATCCCCTGTCTTGTGTTCATGACCATTTGCAGAGCATTCCTGCTTGGGTCCGTGGTTATCTTTGTCTTTTTCCTGACATGGGGAGCTCATACGTACCTCCAGATCCGAACGGGGAGAGGCTGAAGATTTTATTAGGCGCATGAAGAATGAAAGGTTAGGAGTGTGGGAGGAGCCCACCACCTTCTCTTTGAAAGAGGACCCTGCATGGCGAGCACTTTGTTGCATAGAAGAGGCCATAGAGGCCAGGAGCAGTGCAAAGTCGGGATACAGGCGCAGAGCCTGCAGAAAACCCTGGGCTGACCGTAGAGGAACCCAAGGGATAGGGCTAGAGCTAGGGTTCAGTTGTAGGCCGCGAATCATTCTTCTACCTTCATCTTCATGTTTATGAATTCCCTAATGCTTAATTTTAATTTAAAATGGTTTAAGTTTTAAAAACAATTAGATTTTTGGTTTTTTTCTAAATTATTTAAAAATGTTTTTCTCAATTTTTTTTTGTTTTTAATCTTAATTTTTTCTATTTTAATTTTCTTTTTAATTTTTAAATTTTTTTTTTCTAATGTAATGTTTTATTATTTTAAAATTTTTAATTTTTATTTTCTTATTGATTTTTTTTTTTAATTTAAACTTTGAAGTTTAAATTATTTTGTATTTTTGTATTTGTATTTGTATTTTTTTTTTTTAATTTTAATTTTAATTTTAATATATATATATATATATATATATATCATTTTTTTTAATAACTTAGAAAAAATTGTTTTTGATGTTTTTTTTTTTAATTTTTTTGGTTAATTTTTGTTTTTTTCTTTAAAAAATGTGTTTTTTTTCAAATTTTTTCCCCATTTTTAATTTAATTTTTGGTCTTTATGTTTTATTACCAACATGAAAATTACCACTCTAAAAAAAATGGTTGATGCTGCATCAACACTTTTCAAAATTAGCATGAAAATCACCACTCTAAAAAAAAAGGTTGATGATGCATCAACACTTTTCAAAATTAGCATGGAAATCACTAACATTTTAAAACAAATGTTCATACTTCATAAATAAAAAAATTAGAGTGTCAAAAATATGTCAAAAAAAAAAAACGGGGTGATTGTTCATCACCACTTTTCAAAATCGGGTGCTTTTTTTGCTACCTCAAAAAAGTAGGTACAAGTTCAATTACCTATTTGATCGATAACTATGTTAAAAGGGAAGTGGGGCCCGATAATGTATTTTTATTTTGCGTTAAAAAATATGCAAAAGTGGGTTTTGGCATGCTTTCTTTGAATAATGCGGAGTTAGTAAAGGGGAAGGGCTTTTTCAAAGGGAAAACAATTTTTAGGATGGGATAAAGGTTAGTAATAGGGGAAATGGATTTTATCAAAGGAAAAGGGATTTTTAAAAGGGGAAATGACTTCCAAGAGTGGAAAGAGGGTTTTTCGCAAGGGGAATGTGTTTAGAAAGATATTAGTGATAAGAGATAAACCAAATGATGCTTTTCATAGCTTGTGAAAGTATTTTACCTACTCTTTGTTTACCCTAACATTTTTTTATTTCATTTATTAGGTGCATTTGAGCTTGCTGACCCTTTTATTTTGCTTTGATAATAAAACCAACCTATTTATAACCTTATATCTTCCAATGACTCATATTAAACTTATGATCTACCAGTATTAAATGGTTTCGTCAGATATTATTCACTAACTATCATGACATGAAATTTAAAGGCATGAATAATCAAGATTAAATTGTATAATCATCATGAATTGTGGCATTTTGGACAAGCTGCACACAATCTTATTGTAAAAGTAATGTAAACTAAGAATAGTGGCATTTTAATGTGCAACACTTTTAGAATTTATTTTTGTTTCTTTTTGTGGGGTTCGTACATTATATCCTTTTTTTTATCATGTTTTCTTTTGGTCCTTTGATTTTTATTTTAGGACATACCCTCTTTTCTTTTTTTTAATATGGGAAAACATTTGCAAAAAGAAGAGGTATGTAGAATATTACAAGACTTAACATAGTCAATTCAAAATTCTGATCCTTATTATTATAGGGCCCTAGCACCATTTTTGCATCGTATTTTTGTGGTGCATTTGGTAAATTGATACACATTGGGAAATTTATAATTTTTACTGCGGTGTGTCTAGTAAAATTTACTTCCCGGTGTGTCTTTTTAGCAAAATGCACCACATGAAAAAATATTAAAAATATATATCTATGTGCGTTCGTTAGCTTGAACATTCTATTTCGGTGTGAAAAGGTTATTCATACACACTAGTGTGAATTGTATGTCGACATACCATGTCAAGAAATAAAAAACTAGTGTTTGAGTGGCGTGTTTATTTAATTGGTACTCACCAAGAAATCAATACATTTTACCATGATGTGTCTAGTAAAAGTGACTTGTAAGTGCATTTGTTTTTTCGAAAATCATCGCATGCATAAATATTTAAAAAATATAGCTGGGTGTATTCGTTAACTTGAACATTCCATTTCGATGAAAAAAGGTTATTCATACACAACAGTGGGAATTGTATTTCAATCCACTGCATCAAGAGATAAAAGACACAATGTATGATTGGTCCGTTAAGTAGCCACATGCACCATTCTCAGTGATTTATTGGGTTTTGTGATGCATCATTTTCGGTGCTTTACTATTTTTTTGCACAGTGAAGATGATTTTTTTTATTAAATCTTATATTTCCATATTTATAAACATATTTTCAATTTAATAAAAATAATATGTTTTATGTATGAGGATGATGTATTTTATATTTAAACCATGCAATAGAGACATCAATCGAGGGAGGAGAAACAACAACAAAAGAAAATAGTAAACCAATACAATGTGTTTCGACCATGGGAAGCATGTGAGAGGGAGAAATATTTATAGCCTTTTCCTATTACCACAATGACCCAAGTCATCTTGAGGAATGTATGCATACTTAAGTACTATGAGGAGGCTACATCCCTGAAGGGGCACTATGGGTTGTTGGCACAACTGATCCATCGGTGGGAATCCCACCAATAATATTTTCATGTCGGTCTTAACACGTAGCATGGGCTCATTGAGGTGGACATATATTTCATCTCTATCCTATATAGGAGAGGGGAGTATTTTCCCCATCTCCCTAATGTCCCCCATGGTGCTGCAACAAATATTTAGCTTGTGTACTCTCAAAGATATATCATATATTTGGGGATCATTTGGTTGTTGGGGATCATTTGGTGTGTGCGGATTTTTTTTTAGGTTTGGTGGATAGCTCTGGTGCTTATTTTGGTGTAAGAGAGGATGTTGAGTTCCTTTCACCTTTGAGTGCCATTTTACACTATACTAGTGATGGGAACATGCATTAAATTCCCTCTTTTGTTTTATATCTGTTATTTGGTACTTAGAGCCATGATGTATCATTTAGATGGTATGCCATTTTCTTGGCATGTTTCTAGGGTTAAATAGATTTAGGTACTATGATACATGGGAGGATAACTACATTTTCATCGAAAAAATTTGTTTATTTTTTAAGGCTTCTCTAGAGCGTACTGAGCACAGTGGCACTCCTCACAGAAGTAGTGACTGAGTCCTTTTAGTGTACATGAGATATACGATATCACTATATTTTTCCCAGGCACTAGGGTTACTACAACAACCCTTGGTTGATTTTATGTAAAATAAAACACCAAGGTCATGGGATATGTATTCCAAGTTGAATGTTGGGAAAATACATAATGACATAGATCGCTGGTGATTAATTAATGGCTATGGAAATTGGCAAAGGCATTGGCAAAGGAAAAGTGGCAATAATTGGTATTTTATTTATGAAATAAAGGAAAATAGGAGAAAATAGAAGTGTAAGGTCACAAAATTGCATGATGAGGGAAATTGAAGGAAAATAGAGGCCTTAATGATAAAATGAATTTTTAGGATCAATTCACAAACTTTTTCCAGTTCAATTTTGGACCTCTCTTCTATTCAATCATTCTCTCATACTCTTGCACACTTAGAGAAATCTTGGAGCATGCTTGGATTTATTTACAGCATTCATTAGATTGGACGAAAGGAGGAAAAACAAAGCAAGAAATTCCAAAGAGAGATATGTGGATCAACAAATACAACTAGATTTCTTGGCGGTACTTAGGACTGCATATTTGATTTCCTTGTTAATTCCTAGATACTTGGTATATGCATATGTTTTCCGGTTATGTGCTATCATTAGGACTCAAATATTTTTATAGATTGATAGTGACTCGGCCTTGCCTTTCCATTTCCTACATATCCATGGTATTGTGGGTTATTCCACTTGATTGTTTTTTGATTGGTTTTCATACTTCCTTATGGTTGTGGGTTGGAACAAACTCTCTAATATCTTGGGTTCAGCTACTAGTCTCACACCCTAGGTTGGGACAAACACTCTGAATCTCTCAGTGGGTTGAGCTACTAGTCCCTCGAGCTAGGTTGGAAAAATTCTTTGGAGCCCTGGAAAGATGTGGGTTGAGATAGTAGTTCCTATAGCCCTCGACATCTTAGGTAGAGATCGATCTGGTTGTTTTCAGTAATGTACGACAGCAGTGGTGGAACAATTGTGGTTGAGGGTTGAGGTGGTTGGGACTCTATAGGCCTGTATCGTTTTATATTATTTATTCCATGAGGTCCCACATTCATGCTTGGAATTTGGCATGGGGGTGATTAGCTAAAATAGACATTTGGTTCAACCCAATATATGGTCGACTGGTATGTGTAAGTTCCTGACTTGGTTGTTATTTTCATATGTTAATATGATACATTTCATTATTTTTATCTATAGGAATTTGTAGTGATTACGTTGGAAATATTATGTTTGTGTTTCCATGGTTTTTATGTTTATTGTTTTCTGGTTATATCTTATTTATATGGTGTGTATTATTTATGGATTTGGTGATGAATTTTTTAGTTATCGATTTTTTGATGAATGTGTGGACTAGTAAGTGTTATTGCAACTATGTGGATATGGAATAGGGCCTTCTTGGTGATTCTCAATGAATACATAAACTTGGACACAACCTTGCTAAGAATAAACTTGTATGTCAATTTAAATCATTTTTTACATGAAAAATAAAGCACAATCTTAAATTATTTTATTATAAAATAGTTAATTTACTCAACAAAAAAATATACTTTTTAGAAAATAAGATTATAAAAAAATTCAAATAAAAATTAAAATGAAAAGATGAATCCAAATAATAATAATAATAATACAAAAATTATATTCACAACTAATGATAAAAAATAGCACGTACATATACATTAAATGTCCTATAGACACCAATAGACATCAAAGAATTTACCTTATAATACATCTCACATTGCCAAGATTAAAAAGAAATCATAAAAGTTTACTTAAGTATAACATAATTTTTGAAATTGGTATTATTATTAAATATACAAGGATTAGTCAATTGGGTTATCCCAGGTGGTTGAGCATAATGATTTTTATCTTCTCGTCTCATGTTTAAATCCTCGCTAATGAATTATATTTTCATGATGAATATTATTGTAATCGCTTCAACCCTTCTGAACTCTTTAGTGAGTATACGTACGAGTTGTCCCAGTACTAGCAACCTCACTATAGCCCTCAATATTAGGGGGAGGAAATTTTATTTAAAAAAATAATAGAACTACCAACCCTTGGTATGTTAATGATTGTGCAATTTCTAGAAATACAATTAGGGATACCCTTAATAAAACCTATTTAAGCTTCGTCCTAAAACATTTTGGAGGAAAATTCAGATTCATAAGGCTCAAGAAAATCATTTAATTCCCTTGAACAACTAGAATATTTACCTCAAAATCCTCTATGAATCCCATAATAATGTGAACACCATTTCAAATTCCACTATAGAACATGATATATTTTCTTTAGAAGATATTGAGCTTCGGGTTAAGAAACTTGTTAATGAGAATGCTAAGGACATTGAAGGCTACCAAGCTAAATTTTTTAAAATGGGATAACCTATCCTCATCCCCCGCATACACAAGCTCTTTGATTTGGTAGTGAACCAAGGATTTTCTAATCCTTAGTCACAAAGACTTATTGTTCCTATATTTTACAGTGGGTATAAAAGAATTCCCTTTAATTATATGACCATTATGACTAGCCACACTTTATCCAAGTTGTATAGGCTTACTTTTGGAAAAGAAGATTGATATTTGGATTGAAAGTCATGGTAAATGCTATGTTGGGTTTAGGATATACCTTATACCTTGGACAATATTGTTACTCTTAGAGTAATTATAAAGGAATGCTGTATTATTAAAACTAATCTTTCTAATTTTTTGTTTACTTTAGAAAAGCTATTGACGCTATTCCTAGAACAAAGCTATCAAAGAGGCTACAAGAGATAATGGTTCCTCTCATGTTAAGGGTTATGGTGACAATTCTATATGAGAATATTATTTCTAATCTTAGTAACATTGAGGGTTGGTTGAAAGAAATTAAATGAAATATTAGAGTTAAGGGTGTCCCTTATCCCCTTCCATTTTTGGTATATACATTAATAAGTGATAAGAGTGTTTGGAATATGTAGGTTATGTCGCCCCATGCTCATTGGCATGGTCATAACTCTTCTCCTTTATGTTAATAATTTTTTTGTTCAAAAGAAGACATTACAATCTTTATAAGAAACTCAAAATAATCCAATATTTATACTAAAAGATGGATATGAATGTTAATACCAACAAAGTTAAAGTAATGATAATTTATTTTGAAATATTAACCTATGATAATTTCATTTATGAAAATATCTCCTTCGAGGAAGTTCCTTCATAAAAATATCTCAGAATTTACATCCATAACAATATCAATTAGAATTATAGCATTGAGAAAAGGATAATTGTACATCTGAAAGATTATTATGGTCTCAAAAACAATTATAAGGTTAAAAATATTTATATATGGGATTAAAAACAGATCCTCCTTGGGACTCTTCTCACTCTTGTTATTTTATACATCGATGTGATATTTGGTATTGAAATATATGTAGAGAGTCAAATAAGAAGATTAAATAGATCCAAAAGCATTTTATAACCTACAACCTTAATATTAAAGAAAATAATTCTACCTTATCTTGATGATTGAAGTAAGTCTTTTCCACATTTTAGAGCGATTGTGATGAATATATTGTAAAAGCAAGTTGTAAAAAAAGGAATATGAAGAGATTTCCTAAATTTCTTCCTAACTCTAGCCAAAATCAACCTTTTGGCTCAGTTTTATAAATTATAAAAACATGCATGTATATTCTTGGATTCTCTAATCTAAAAATTTGATCCTTATGTTAATTAGAATCCTTCCATTGATAATCTTGCGGATTAAATCGCCAATTGCAAACACATGTGAAGAAAATCAATCACACATAAACACAGTTGTTTAACGGGAAATATTAAAACTAAAAACCCCAACTATCATATATTATGTATATCAATGGATCATGTAACAATATCATATATCTCATAAAAATGTTGCTCATAGAGTTGTTGATGGAAATATACAATCATCTCTGCTTGTCTGAAATTTACCTCCATACCAATTTCTTGCCTCCTAACTCTAACACACTCCAACTGCGCAATTCTGTTGAAGAAGAACCACTGAATGAAAAATGAATTTAGCCTTTGCCCCTTGACACACAACTATCATGAATCCAAGATTTGTGTGGATGCATTGAATGCTCCACTATAATCACAATAGATAGTCCATCTCACCCTTTCACCTATCTCTCCATTTGGGTCTCCGCAGTTACGACATGCAAGTAGTTAGCTACATTTGTATTTCTTCAGTTGCAAGTAAGACACTACTTGTGAACTAATTAACTAATTAATTAACTCATCTTTCACTAGTGTATGTTCAGTTACAACTAGCACAATTAAGTTTAACGCATTGAATTGAGTTAAACTAAATAACAAATCACATAATTACTCTTCCAAGTCTGTTACAAATTTCCACTATCAGTTATAACTAAGTCCTTCATGCATGAGTCACCAACCACCCTAGTAATTGTGTAATTCATTTAGCCCACTGATGTACCACATCTTTTCACTGAAATAAAGTGCTCCAAGAGAATAAGCTACTATGTATTGTCTAATTATTATTAAGGGCTAATAATAATCGACATGCATTATATTTTTAGATTAGCGATCTATAAATAAAATTTTCCCATCTTCTAAAAATAGAAATTATTCCAAATATATAATTTTCTCAACCATATAGAATCAACATCCTGATAATTTTAAAATATGTTCACCATTCTAAAAATAGACATACACCTAAAAATAGCCTGTGTGGTCCCCACCTAATCTAGGTGCTTATTTTTCACTAGGATCAAGGATGATGTTATCAGATGGCACTTTCACTATTTCTTGTTGAAAACTTCAACACTCCCTCTCAACAAGAAAGGATTATATTTTCATGCACCATGCAACTCCATGCATCCACCCTGCAATAATTACATGTGACACTTCCGAAACTGAATAGCCTCCAAAAAAATCAATCAGTCTAACGCATATGTCATCAAATTCTTCTGACTTATGGTTAGCTACTGCACATGTCTTCAGGAAACACTGCGTTTTTCAACTCGACACCCGTGCACTTTTCACTTGTTTTCAACTCTAATCCGCGCTCCAGTATTCGACATGGTCACTTTAATATGACTGCATCAATCCAACTGATCATGCTACTGCTACTCTGTGGGTGCCTTGTAGCTAGGTTCAATTCATGAAATCCACACCATCTCAATGAATCTTGCCCAGAAATCTCTTCTTAGGATTACACATGCATGTCACCCCACCTATTATCTGGTGGTATAGCTGCATGCACTCCCTCTGCCCATATGGCATGGAATTTATTTGCATGAGTGTTTTCTCCCACTCCATGATCCTCATCTTGTGGCTGCTCCACATCCTGGGGTTCAATCTTACCTGCATGCAAATCTTGCTTCCTCTCAAGCATCAATTGCATGGCTTTCTCATACTTCCCAACAGTAGGAAGCTTCGTAGAAATCCCATCTACTTCAAGTCTGTAGATATTCGTCACCCAAATCCCAACTTTCTTGGCTTGCCATGTTGCTTTGTGTCACAGGAAAATTTTTCCTTCACTAAATACAACATCGTAGCCTCTATCCTCTAACATTGTGACTCATATTAAATTCTTCTTTAAACTTGGAACATGCACAACATATTTTAGATGAAAGAGTTTACTTGATGCCCTCTGAAAGGTAATGGTACCAATGCCGATCGCAGTTTATCGTCCATCGTCGCCCAACTCAACATGCATTTGGAGATATTTCTCCACGAAGCCACTAAACAAATTCTCATCTCTCGTTATGTGAAATGAAGCACCACTATCAAAGTACCACCCTGATCCAAATGCACTAGATACCTTGCATGCGATTGAATGAGAAGTCAAGTTCAAATTGTAAGGCAAGGGCCTGAACAGCTGCAGCTCCAACAACCATCTTATTATTCTTCTTATGTGAACAATTTGTGGCAATATTTCAAAAATTGTGATAGTGAAAACACTTCACTTTGGACATGTTGTGCTCCTTGCCATATTCACCGACCTCAAATCTAGAATGGAATTTGTTCTCCTTGCCAACTAGACTTGGCATCCAGAGCACAGTTCTCTTCATCCTCATGATTTGATGAAGAGCTATCCCTGGTGTTCTATTGAGATTCAACAAGATGATGAGCTTAGTGAAAAGTAAGCACCTTCACTAAGTGGGGCCCGCAGGCTATTTTTATGTGTATGTCTATTTTTAGACATGGTAAGCATATTCTATAATTTTCAGGAAGCCATTTGTAGATGGTTGGTCAAATGCTTCGGTGGACTATGGAAGTAGTGGATAGAATATTAAGAGAGCGAGAATCTATTTATAGATGCGTCAATCTAAAAATAGGTGCATGTTGATTATTATTAGCCCTTAATAATAATCCGACAATAAATATCAACTTATTCTCTTCGAGAACTTTATTTCGAGTGAAAATATTTGGAAAATCGAGTAGGTTGAAGAATTAGCAATTCCTAGGTAAATTGATGCAGGGGCATTAGGCACAATGAAGCACTTTGTATTTTTTATGAGACCTAGGGGTCTCATATTTTTAAAGTTTCTTGTAATTATTAGTATTTTTGAATAAAAAGTGAGAATTGTAAATGTTATCTAACTGCAGAGAACATGAGAGAATTGGTTAAGTTAGGAATATGAATAGACAACCAGAGGTATGAGTCAATTTAGGGTCAGTTCAACTGTTGAGTCTAAATTTAGGAATTGGGAATGTTAAGAGTTTGTTGAGCTGTTTGGAGACCTGAATCGATTCAGGTCATCCTTTTGGTATAAATGTAATCATGAAGAGTTTAGATAAGTTCAGAGGTAGAGAGCTATTCAGAAGATACAAAGTAGATTGTAGAGGCCACAGAATAGAAGACCTGGCCAGAATAAGGAGAATCTGTAAGTAATTCCAGTGGTGTATATAATATGAATCACTTCAGCATTGTATTGATATTGTTGGCTTAAACTCTGGTTAAATGAATCCTATGCATCATTGAAGAAATCAACTTTCCTGTCGATGTTGTGTCCTGAATTGTATGTGCCTTGATTGAATTGATTTCTGCGTAAATGAAACCGAATCTCATTAACCCAATGTATAAGAACCCGCATGAATAGGCTCTATGGGGATGTTCTATTTTAATTAGCGAAATTACTATGAGTTGTATTCTTAGAATTTGAGGGAGATTGACCACTAAAGGGGTCAATCTCATTGAAGGAAGTGGGAATGGAGCATATTGATTCCAATACAACTGAATGGATCAAGGTTAGTGAATGAAACACTGTTTCCATGCAGTACCCAATGAGGAGGAATTTGGGCGCTCCGCTGTGATTACGCAGCGAGGAGAGATTGGACTTTGAAACCACAGTTGGAAGGTTTTAGAAAACCGTGTGTGTATAAACTGGAACCACGAGTGGATTGGCGTTGGGGAACTGTGGATGATTGCCGTGTAGCTGAATGTGATTACGTTGCAATCGAACTTTGTTTGATCGAATTGAACTGGGTGAAGTCGGATAGTAGTAATGGAACATAATCTGTGAAATCATTGAATGAAGAATGTGTAGTATAGAACCTCTTCGAATAATGATGCGGAATTGAACGGAACCTGGAGCCAAAAAATGGAACCATGAACGAATGGAAAAACCAACGTTCGAGGAACAATGGATTTCGCGTGGGCGAAAAGTGGTGAATGGTATTCAAATAAAAAATGTGATTCCATTTATTGCTGGATGTGTGTCCTAGAGTGGTATTGTAAAACCACAAATCTCACGCATTAAGATTTGGAAGCCAAAAGAACGCGATACACGCGAACATCGTCCGATCAATTATGGATGTAGATCCATGGTGGTCACTTTTAAACCTGCGAACGCGATAACATAGAAGTAGACCATGTAAATAGTGGGACCGAGGATACGTAGGTATGTTATCGCTTTGATATTAAAACTAAGCCAAGTCTTGTTGTGACGTCCTAACGTCTGGTGGAGGATATAATGTATATTAATGCTCTTTAGTTGATATAAAATTCACAAAGGGTGCACACGTAATTTTTGGATATCAGGGTATGTTGGTGCGAGTCCAGACTCTAATACATGGTGATAATTGATATTTAACCAAGGTACAAGTGGTATATTGTATACGGTTGGAATTGTATGCGTGGAAGTTGTGATGGTCGATTAATATGGTTTTAATAACCACGACATTTGCAGAAAAGCACGTTCACATAATTTCAGACATGCCAAGTTTAGGTATGAATATCAATGGGTCTCTCATATGGTAAGAAAAGATGACCTCAGCTTCTGAATTTTCATGAAGTGGGTTTGGTTAAGATTTTAAACCATAGGTCTAAAAATAAAAGATAGCTTCCGCATAGACTTATAATTGCCCAGATTGTGAGTTATATTTGGGCATCGATCTGAAATGAATATTTATATGCATTAGAGAGTGTAAATGTGGGTTAATTGTAGGAGCCCAAGCATCAAAGTGGTATCAGAGTTTCAAGAATAGATCTTTTTGGAAAAGTTCAAGTTTGGTGAATGCATATATGAAGAGAACCCAGACTTTTGAAAACTGATGAAATTTGCAGCCTGCAGGAATATAGTGCATGTGATGAGAGGATGAAGAAAAAATTGAAGTTCTAAATCTGTTGAAGAGTGATTGTAGATTTGAAGAAGGAATATCAGATTCTAAAATCTGATAGGCGACAAGGATATGCAGAATCACAGTGAACAGGATTTTCAAAGTGAGTGGAAGACAAGATCGTGTAGAAATCTTGCCGGAGGATAAATTTAAATCTGATGTGTATTTTATGTTTGCAGAATTCTGGTTGACAGAGCTTGATAGTGAAGGCAGTGAGCTCGATATTCAGCAAGAGGTTGGATAAAGAGAACAATTGCAGTGTTCTCAAGAGAAGGTGGGAAGTGTTTAACTCCAATTGAAGGATTGCTTACAGAAGTCAAACTGCAGGCAATTGAAGACATCTCAGATGAAGCAAATCACGACTTTGAGAGTAGTGATAGAAGAGTCCAGCAAGGGATTCTGAGTGTGGCAGAACCTAAAATATTCCCAAAAGAGGTTGGATGATAGAAGAACAGATGTGTTCTTGAGAGAAGTTTCAGAGTGACGCCTGGAGAGCAGAAGAGAGTGCGCAGAAGGTTCCAGCAGAAGGGGACCTGTACTTGCCAAAAGCTAGATCCAGAGGAAGAAATTGGTGAGGTGAGCTACAGCAAGCGAGCTTGCTGTTGCAGAGGCTTAGTGCAGCTTGTAGGAGAAAATGGCTACTGATAGCCGCAACAGAGATTGTATAGGTTCCGAGGAAGGCCACAACAGAAGAAAGAAAGAAGATTCCAAAGAAAATGGCACGAGGAAGAATTCCACTGATGAAGAATGGCAAAAAGAGATAGCTGAGAAGGTTTATAAACTGGAGAGAATGATAGAAGAAAACCAGAAGGCTAGTTGGCTCATGAGGAAGAATGTGAAATAGCAACCATTATAGTTGAGGTTGAGGCAAAATAAGATTTCCTTATTGAGAGAAGAACTCAGAGAAGTTGAGTTGAAAGAAGAAATATCTACTTGTGAAGCAGAACATAGCACAGATGAAGAATGGAGATCTGGAAGAGATCTTGTAGGACATGATGAAGACTTGAGGTAGCAAGAATCTTGTCTTGCTGAAGAGGAAGTCATTGAGGATTTCCTGAGTTATTGGGAAATTCCAGATGATGTAAGGGCTTGTGTTTTGAGTCTAACAAATGTGAAGTGATGAAAGACTCCACAGAGGAAGAAGAACCTCGAGTTCTTGAGGCCAGGATGGAAATTGAAGATTCCATGTGCAGACCTGTTCAAGAAGAAGTTCTTTAGGGAGAAGCCAAGACTGAAAGGTCTTGTGATTTGACAACTAAAATGTTGTGTGTGTTTGCAGGTACACCGCTAGAAGATGAACAAGCTTCAGAGTTTGTTGATGAGAAGAAGACATTGAATCTAAAATCTGTTCAGGTCAATGCCGAGATAGTGAGATCTCAGAAAGAGATGAAGAAAGGAGGGTCAAATGAAGATATTCAGTAGAATGTTGAGTTTGAGAGAGAAGGACTAGAAGATTATTGGTCAAGAACAAGTAGAGGCATAAAGGGTAGTGTAAGGTTCCCAAAATATACTCCAATTGAAGTTGTTAAGTTGTATAGGAGGTTGGATTTTTAAAGGAGAGAATTGGAGAAGTAGAGCACCTGTGTACTGAATAAGTTGTTGGGGAAGCAAGGTAGGAAGATCTTCATGAATAGATTTCATGAAGAAGAAGAAGATGGAAGGAAAGTGGGACTAGTTGACAGTCTCATGAAGGATGCAGATCAGCATGTTGGGGTGCTGACATAGGATTTAGAAGAGAGTTATGAACAACATACTAATTTGTTGTCAGAGGAAAAAAAGATATTGAAGCCTTGGAACTTTGTTGATGTTGATTCATGTGTTAATAATACAGAGAAGGAGGAAGAACAACAGTTGGAAGTTAACAGAGAGTTGAATAGGAAGGAAACTGTGTTGGCTGAAAACATAGTGAGGGATCATCATTTAGACATGGTGATTGGAGCAGTGGAGATGACTCTGATAGCTGAAGAGAAAGATGATGAAGAATTTTTGAGTCTTGAACCAGACTTAGAATTGTTGGGAGAAGAATTTTCTAGTCTGATGGGCCAAGAGAAGACCGGAGGACAGATTTTAAAAGCTGCTAAAGTGAGGGAGAATCAGCATTCCATGCTGACAGAATATGAGAAATAAAAGCTTCAAGAACTTGATTGGATTTCTAGAATCCATCAAGAGGATGAGAGGAGATTGCTAAAGATTTCCCACAAAGAAGAAGAAAATGCTAAGTTTAAACCACAGCATGTTGAAGATGTAAAAAAAACACGGGAGAGATGGCTGAAATGTTTGCTGGTGCCCATTGAAGAAGAGAAGGAAAGAAGAGCAGATGCTAGCTTGCAAAATCAAATTCGGTTTACTAGTATACTGGATGAGTATGTCACTGTTGGTAGAAATATAAATGGTGATATGTTTTCTAAGAATGAGTTTGCAGATGAGGAGAAAAATAAGAATGTTGCAGAGGAAGGTATCTCAAAGGATATTCAGGATATTTGGGTGGAAGAAACATTGGCATCAACAACACCCATGATGGCAGTAGAACCAGCATGGGGAATGACACCTGTAGGAGTAGTAAATATGTTAATAGCATGTGAGACAACAAGAGAAATAGTATTGACAACAACGACATTTGAAGGCAGAAGTGAGCAGAGAAGTTTCCAGATAAAAGATAGGATGGAAAAAGAAATTGAAGACATCAGGGAGCTAATGATGAGAGTGACTCAGGAGAAGAAGACAACAGAAATAAATCATGATAGTTTCAGCAAGAGAAATACAAAGGAATATTGTGAAAGCATAGCTAGAGGTATGAGTCAATTTAGGGTCAGCTCAACTATTGAGTCTAAATTTAGGAATTGGGAATGTTAAGAGTTTTTTGAGCTGTTTGGAGACCTGAATCGATTCAGGTCATCCTTTTGGTATAAATGTAATCATGAAGAGTTTAGATAGGTTCAGAGGTAGAGAACTTCTCGGAGGCAGAGTAAGAGGCCACAGAATAGAAGACCTGGCTAGAATAAGGAGAATCTGTAAGTAATTCCAGTGGTGTATATAATATGAATCACTTCAGCATTGTATTGATATTGTTGGCTTAAACTATGGTTAAATGAATCCTGTGTGTCATTGAAGAAATCGACTTTCTTGTCGATGTTGTGTCCTGAATTGTATGTGCCTTGATTTAATTGAGTTCTGCATAAATGAAACCGAATCCCATTAACCTAATGTATAAGAACCAACATGAATAGGCTCTATGGGGATGTTCTGTTTTAATTAGCGAAATTACTATGAGTTGCATTCTTAGCATTTGAGGGAGATCAACCACTGAAGGGGTCGATCTGATTGAAGGAAGTGGGAATGGAGCATAGTGATTCCATTACAACTGAATGGATCAAGGTTAGTGAATGAAACATTGTTTCCATGAAGTACCCAACGAGGAGGAATTTGGGCACTCTGTTTTGATTACGCAGTGAGGAGAGATCAGACTTTGAAACCACAGTTATAAGATTTTAGAAACCCATGTGTGTATAAACCGGAACCACGAGTGGATTGGCATTGGGGAACTGTGGATGATTGCCGTGTAGCTGAATGTGATTACGCTGCAATCGAACTTTGTTTGATCAAATTGAACTAGTCGAAATCGGATAGTAGTAATGGAACAAAATCTGCAAAATCGTTGAATGAAGACTGTGTAGTATAGAACATGTTCGAATAATGATTAGGAATTGAACAGAACCTGGAGCCAAAGAATGGAACCGTGAATGAACGGAAAAACCAACGTTCGAGGAACAACGGATTTCACGTGGGCGAAAAGTGGTGAATGGTATTCAAATAAAAAACACGATTCCATTTATTTTTGGACACGTGTCCTAGAGTGGTATTGTAAAACCACAAATATCGTGCATTAATATTCGGAAGCCAAAATAAGGCGATACGTGCAAACGTCGTCCGATCAATTATCGATGTAGATCCACGGTGGTCGCTTTTAAACCTGCGAGTGCGATAACATAGAAGTAGACCGTGTAAATAGTGGGATCGAGGATACGTAGGTATTTTATTTCTTTGATATTAAAACTAAGCCAAGTCTTGTTGCGACGTCCTAACATCCAGTGGAGGATATAATGTATATTAATGCTCTCTAGTTGATATAAAATTCACAAAGGGCGCACACGTAATTTCTAGATATGGGGGTATGTTGGTGCGAGTCCAGAATCTAATACATGGTGATGATTGATATTTAACCAAGGTCCAAGTGGTATATTGTATATGGTTGGAATTGTATGTGTGGAAGTTGGGATGGTCGATTAATATGGTTTTAATAACCATGAGATTTGCAGAAAAGCACTTTCACATAATTTTAGACATGCCAAGTTTGGGTATGAATATCAATGGGTCTCTCATATGGTAAGAAAAGATGACCTCAGCTTCTGAATTTTCATGAAGTGGGTTTGGTTAAGATTTTAAACCATAGGTCTAAAAAGAAAAGATAGCTTCCACATAGACTTATAATTTCCCATATTGTGAGTTATATTTGGGCATCAATATGAAATGAATATTTATATGCATTAGAGAGTGTAAATGTGGGTTAATTTCAGGAGCCCTGGCATCACTAGGGTTATTAGTGACTCATGCATGAAGGACTTAGCTAGAACTAAAGTGGAAGAGTTGTGACAGAGTTGGAAGAGTAGTTATGGGAGTTTCTATTTAGTTTAACTCAGTTAAGTGAGTTAAACTCAGTTGAGCTAGTTGTCTCTAGTCTAATTGAAAGATACACTAGTGAGAGTTTAGTGAATTAATTAGTTAATTAATTCACAACTAATAAATCACTAACAAGAGAACAAATAAAGCAATTAACTACTTGCATGTCAGTTCTAGTGGATACCCAGTGGAGAGATAGGTGAAAGGGTGAGATGGACTATCAGTTGTGACTATAGTGATGCATTCAATGCATATGACACACATTGGAGATGCTAATCAGGATTGTGTAGTCAAGGCAAGGCCAATTTGAATTCATTCAGGGGTGTTCTTTAGCAAGGATTGCGCAGTGGAGGTAGGCTATCAGGAGGCACATTAGGGGAATTTTGAGGTCTAAAATGGGCCTCCTAAGAAAATTGTACAAACAAAATTCACTTTATGAGAACCAATCACATTTTATGGGATGACATCATCCCTAATGGTTGAGGTGGCATTACTTGAGTTAAAGGTACTTACTTGTCACATTATCAATGGTGGATAAAAACTCATGGTTAACCATGGTAGTGTTCTAAGTACTTTTAAAGTCAAAGTAAAGTACTCATAATAAGTGTCATTTCAAAATTTTTGAATAAAAATCATACATAAAATAATATACTACATTTATTATATTATTTTTATATACTACATTAATTACATGTTATTATATAATTTAAATAATATAAATTTTAATTAAAAACATAGTATATAATTAAGAATTTATGAATTATATCTATATTTTATTTTAAGTTATTTAAGTAAAAAGGTCAAATGCATTAGTTGTTCAATGATAATGATTTTTTCTTGAAAAAATCATTCTTATTTATTGTCACATCAATGCAATTTTTTTATTAATTTTATTTTGGTACAAATTTTGAATTGAATTTAACCATGGTTACATGCATTGTGGTGCAAAAATTGAATTGCAAATTCATAAATATTATTTTATTGATTTAGCTATTATTTTATTATTTCCTTAGGAGGCCCATTTTAGACCTCAAAATTCCCCTAATGAGAAATTGGTGCATAGATATGCAAATTTCTACATGATAGTGTGTAATGATTGTTGATTGTACTGAGAGCTTGATGTACTAAGCTTTGTATGAAATTATTAAATGATCCATTGATATACATAATATATGACAGCTGGGGTTTTTAGCTTTAATATTTCCTGTTAAACAACTATGTTTATGTGCGATTGAATTTATTCATGTGTTTGCAATTGAGTTTTAATTTTCGCAAGATTAATAGTGGAAGGATTATGTATTTAGCAAGAAGATAAATATTGTTAGATCAGGAGAATCTGGTAATACATCACTATTAATAAATTTCTACATGGTATTAGAGCAGTATTGATCACTGGAGAGTGCAATTGTGAATAGGTGCTAAGTTTTGTGCTGGTGGACAATTCGAATTTGTTGTAGAAATTTCTTGGTGCGACAATTGAGTATTCATTGAAATGTGTTTCAATGGGTTGCGATTGGAGTATGCCCTTGAGGGTAGCTTGAATTACATAGCATAGAAGGATAGGATGGAAGAAATTCTTGAATATAATGGACTGAAGGAGTTCATCGATAGTAATGTTCCTAAGCCTAATTCTAGGGATGTTGTAGGACTTGACACATGGAAAACGAAGGTAGAAAAGACAAGAAGAATTTTGTTGGAAGGTGTGAAAGGCCATATTGTGTCCAGCCTTCACAGGAAATTCAATCCATTTTCAATGTGGAGGGATTTGACAGATATTTTCGAAGGAAACAATGACCATAGGAAGTTGGCGCTAAAACATAAGCTTAGAAAAATAAAAATAGAGAAGGGCGATAGTATTCCAAAATATCTCAAGAAGTTTATACAATGTAGGGATGAGCTAGGAAGTGTGGGGATTACAGTTGTGGATGATGACATGGTGAGATTGGCTCTCCATGAGCTTCCGAAGAGCTTGTATAGCTACGAAGACTCTGTCAATGGACGGGATAAACTGCTGGATTGGGAGCGACTTTGGTTGGATCTTGTGCAGGAGGAGATAAGGTGAAATATCAGGGATGGCTATTTATCGAAGAATGATGACGAAGAGAATTGCGCTTTGGATTCTAAAGTAAGGAAAAGGAAGGGGAAGAAATCCCATCCAAAATCCGAGGCTAAAGGCAAGAAGCTGGATTTGTCCAAGGTGAAGTATTTCCATTGTCATGGACATGCGCATCTCATGATTAACTACCCACAAAAAAAGAAGAACAAGGAGGCTGCTGGAGATGAAATTGGAGAGGCCTTAGCCTCGCAATCTGAACTTTATTTCTCTTTGATCACATGCTTGGCTTCAAGCGCAATGGGATCGGTGTGGTATCTTGATAGTGGTGCTTCCTTCCATATGACGGGAGAGAAGGAGTTGTTTAGTGACTTGGAGGAGAAGGATCTCCAAATGCATATAGAGATGGGCGACGATGGTAGATATAGTGTGATCAGAATTGGAACCATTAATTTTGAGAGGGAGTTAGATAAACCGTTTCTGTTGAAATATGTTATGCATTTTCTAGGTCTGAAGAAGAACTTGGTCTCGGTTGCTATGTTGGAGGACAAAGGTTATGATGTTTCTTTCAACAAGGGAAAAGCTTTCCTGTGACATAAAACAACAGGTCAAACCAAGAGGATAGGGATTCGAGTTAAGAATATCTACACGCTAGAGGTAGATGGCTGCACTCCAATGATGGGCAAAGTAGAAGTAGTGGTGAGCCGAGATGAGAGCGAATTATGGCACACGAGATTGGGCCATCTTCACCATGGCGCCTTGAAGATTTTGCAGCAGATTTATACTGGAATTCCCAAGGGTACTCTTGCACAGAAAAACCAATGCAAGGGATGTAATATGGGTAAGTTTGTGAAGACCACCTTTCATGAGAAGGAGAACCATGCTTTGGTGATCTTGGAGAGAATTAACACAGACGAGTGTGGACCATTCTCGATTGCTTCAACAAAAAAAAAAGGTATTATGTTATTTTTTTTATGACTATTCTCGTAGATGTTGGATCTTCTTCATGCAGAGGAAGAGTGAAACATTCTCAAAGTTCTGTGAGTTTAAAGCATTGGTGGAGAAGGAGTCGGGGAATAAAGTGAAGGCTCTATGGAGCGATAATGGTGGTGAATATATCTCGAACGATCCAAAGAATTTTGTAGCAAATAAGGAATTAAAATAGAACTCATAGCACCTCATAACCTACAACAGAATGGGTTCATGGAGAGGAATAATAGAATGATCGTGGGTGTTGCACGAGCTATGTTGCATAACCAGGGCCTCTTGATGCACTTGTGGGCGCAAGAATGCAACACTGCGGTTTATGTGCAAAACCATTGTCCTCATAGAGTACCTGGCATCAGTACACCTGAAGAAGCTTTTACTAGTAACAAGCTTGATATTTCTCATTTGAAGATTTTTGGCTCATCTGTTTACATTCATGTGATAAAGGACACCAGGAAGAAGCTGGAGTTGATGGCAGAAGTTGGGATATTTTTGGGGTACACAAAAACACCCCATAATTATCGTGTGTATTTTCCAAACAGTCGAATGACTGTGGTGTGATGGGATATATAATTCAATGAGGTGAAAGCCATGAAGTTGTCACTTGAGAGGGAGCTACACTTTCAAGTAGAGGAGTTACTTGTTCCCAAATACGAGCCTCTAGATGTGGATCAGCCACAGGAGGAGATTCATGGAGTGGAGGAGTCCACTCATGCAAAACCAAACATCAGAACAGAAAAAAAGATTACCACAGAAGCAGAGAGACTGAAGCTTGATGCGACATAGAATGTAGGAGTCCCTACATCACAACGCAGGCAAAGACAGTCAACTGATCGATTTACTAGATACATGGCTCTTATGAGCAAGCGTATCATGACAAAGCCATCTTATTTTGAAGAATAAGTGCAGGATCCCACATGGGTAGATGCCATGGTGGAGGAGTATGACTCCATTGTCAGAAACAGTGCTTGGGAGATTGTTCCAAGGCCACTAGATAAATCAGTTGTAGGATCAAGATGGATCTAAAAGGTAAATAAATTTGTTGATGGGAGGGTCGAGAAGTATAAGGCAAGATTTGTTGGCCGAGGTTTCTCACAGATCGAGGGGATTGATTATGAAGAAACCTTTGCACCTGTCGCACGCTATTCTTCCGTAAGGACCATCCTTTCTCTCTCAGTGCAGATGGGTTGGCATATTCATCAGATGGATGTGAAGACTGCATTCCTTAATGGGATCATTGAGGAAGAGGTGTAAATTGAGTAGCCTAAAGGATGTGATATCTTTAGCAGTGATTCACATGTGTGCAGACTCAAAAGAGCGTTGTATGGGCTGAAGCAAGCACCACATGCTTGCTACACATGGATTGACAGCTGTTTCACTGGACTTGGCTTCACCAAAAGTGAGGCGGATGAAAACCTGTACCAAATTGTGGTGGAGGGTAAGATTTTAATCATTGTTCTTTATGTTGATGATTTAATACTAATGGGTGATAAGCAGTCGATATACTCATGCAAGGCAAATATTGCAAAGGAGTTTGAGATGAAGGATTTTTGGCTCCATTATTTCCTTGGATTGGAAATATGGTCGTGAGAAGGTGAACTGTTTGTGTCTTAAGGAAAGTATGCTTGGGAGATACTTGGTAAGTTTCACATGGAGGACCGCAAGCCCATGGATAATCCTCTTCTAGGAAATTGGAGGAAAGAGGATGCTACATCGGTAGAGGTAGTGGATGCCACTGTTTATCGATAGTTGGTGGGTTCGCTCATGTATTTAGTTAATACAAGACCAAACATATGTTATGTGGTGAAACAACTTTCTGAAGCGATGGTTAAGCCTAGAAAGCTCTTTTTGAAGGCAGGAAATCATGTCCTAAGGTATCTCAGGGGCACATTTGAGTATGGCTTATGGTACAGAAAAACGAATGAAGTGAAGTTGAATTGCTTCACCGATGCAGATTGGGCAGGTAGCCCAATGGAAAGAAAGATCACATCGAGAGGGGTTTTTAGTATCATACCTACATCATTTTATTGGTACAAAACGAAACAAATATCCGTGGAATTCAGTTCAGCGGAAGCAGAATACATGGTAGCAAGTCAAGCTGCATGTGAGGCTATCTGGATCAGGAAGATCCTAGTCGGTTTGTTCGGTTTACATTCAGATCCTAGAGTGATACATTGTGATAATCAAAGTTGCATTAAACTCTTGATTAATCTTGTGTTTCATTATAGATCTAAATATATTGATATCTAGTATCATCGTATGATATTGTGTGCAGCAGAAGATCATGTTGCTTCAGTACATTCCATCGGAAGATCAGGATGCAGATATTCTAACGAAGGCGCTCAGCAGGAGAAAATTTGAATACCATAGAGGCAGGATCAGGGTGAAGGATAATCCCTATATTGTTGAGAAGGAGTGTTGAGATTCAACAAGATGATGAGCTTTGTGAAAAGTAAGCACCTTCACTAAGTGGGGCCCGCAGGCTATTTTTAGGTGCATGTCTATTTTTAGACATGGTGAGCATATTTTATAAGTTGCAGGATGCTATTTGTAGACGGTTGGTAAAATGTGAAAAATAGATGAAATTATGTTTCTAGAATATTGGGCGAAGTCTATTTATAGATCATCAATCTAAAACTAGGTGCATGTTGATTATTATTAGCCCTTAATAATAATCCGACAATAAATATCAACTTATTCTCTTGGAGCACTTTATTTCAGTGAAAAAATTTGGAAAATCAGTGGGATGAAGGAATTACGCGATTCCTAGGGATATTGGTGACTCATGCATGAAGGACTCAGTTAGAACTGAACTGGCATAGTTGTGACGAAGTTGGAAGAGTAGTAATGGGAGTTGTTATTTAGTTTAACTCAGTTAAGTGAGTTAAATTCAGTTGATCTAGTTGTGTCTATTCTAATTGAAAGATACACTAGTGAGATTTTAGTTAATTAATTCACAAGTAATAAATCACTAACAACTGAACAAATACAACAGTTAACTATTTGCATTTCAATTCTAGTGGAGACCCAGTGGGGAGATAGGTGAAAGGGTGAGATGGAGTATCTGTTGTGACTAGAGTGATGCATTCAATGCATCTGACACACATTGGAGATGCCAATGAGGATTGCGCAGTCAAGGCAAGGCCAACTCGAATTCATTCAGGCATCTTCTTCAGCAGGGATTGCGCAGTGGAGGGAGGCTCTCAGGAGGAAAGAATTTGAATGGCAGTGTGTAATGATTGTTGATTGTACTGAAAACTTGATGTACTAATATTTGTATTACATTATTACATGATCCATTGATATACATAACATATGATAGCTGAGGGTTTTAGCTTTAATATTTCCCGTTAAAAAACTGTGTTTATGTGCGATTAAATTTATTCACATCTTTGCAATTGAGTATTATTTTCTGCAAGATTAACAGTGGAAGGATTCTGTATTTAGAAAGAAGATAAATATTATTAGATCAGGATAATCTAGTAATACATTAGTATTAATAAATTTCTACATGTTCCGCCTAAACTCCTCTAACACTATATCCGACCACAGTCGCTCCCAATCCGACGGTTTCTCCCGTCCGTTGACAGAGTCTTGATAACTATGCCAACTCTTTGGAAGCCCAAGGAGAGCTAAGCTGACCAAATCACCATCAGCAACACTGAATCCTACACTCCCAATCTCATACCTGCATTGGAAAAACTTTGTCAAGTATACCAAAATAGTGTTGGTCTTCTCCATCTTGATTTTTCTGAGTTTATCCTTCAATGCCAATTTCCTATGGTCACTACTGCTTTGGAAAATATCTGTTAAAGCCTTCCACATTACAAATGGAGTGGCTTTCCCATGAAGGCTTGACATAAATGGTCTTTCGTACCTTCCAACAGAATCCTCCTCACCCTTTCTACTTTCTTTTTCCATGCATCAAGTACTGCAGCATCCGCCGAAGTGGGCTTCGGAACATCTCTCTCGATGAATTCCTTCAAGCCATTATATTCAAGCACCGCCTCCATCTTGTCCTCCAGGATATGTAGTTAGAGTTTCCCTCAAGTGCATACTCAAACCGCAACCCATTGAAATCCATTTCAATGTTTACTCAACTGTCGCACCAAGAAATTCTTGCAGAAAATTCAAATTGTTCCACCAGCACAAAACTCAGCACCACTTCAATATTGCAATCTCTAGTGATTAACATTACACTTATACCATGTAGAAATTATACAAACATGCATGTATATTATCGAATTCTCCTAATCTAAAAATTTAATCCTTCTGTTAAATACAGAATCCTTCTACTTAATTCTTTGTGGAAATTAAATCGCCAATTGAAAACACATGAAGGAAAATCAGTCACACATAACATAGATGTTTTACCGGGAAAGCTTAAAGCTAAAAAAACCAACTATAATATATTATGTATATCAATGGATCATGAAAAATATCATATATCACATACAAATCTCAGCTCATAGAGCTCTCAGTAAATTATACAATCGTCTCACACTGTCTTGTAGAAATTTGCACCTCCATGCACCAATTTCTTGCCTCCTTATAGCCTACATCCACTACGCAATCCTTGCTTAAGAATAACCCTAAATGAATTCGGCCTTACCTTGCCTTGACTGTGCAATACTCATAGGCATCTCCAACGTGTGTGTGGATGCATTGAATGCTCCACTATAGTCACAACATATAGTCCATCTCACCCCTTCACCTAAATCTCCATTGGGTCTCCACTGGATCTGAAATGCAACTATTTAATTGTTGTATTTCTTCAGTTGCAAGTAAGACACGACATGTGAATTAATTAACTAATTAATTCACTCATCTTCCACTAGTGTATGCCTAGTTAAAACTAGCAGAATTGAGTTTAACTCACTGAACTGATTTAAAGTAAATAACAGCTCACATAACTACTCTTCCAACTTTGTTACAACTTGCCACTATCAGTTATAACTACGTCCTTCATGCATGAGTCACCAACCACCCTAGGAATTGTTTAATTCCTTCACCCCACTGATGTGCCACATTTGTTCACTGAAATAAAGTGCTCCAAGAGAATAAGTTACTATTTATTATCTGATTATTACTAAGGGCTAATAATAATCGACATGCATTCTATTTTTAGATTAGCGATCTATAAATAGACTTTTCCCATCTTCTAAAATAATAAATTCATCCAAATGTAGAATTTTCTCAACCATGTAGAATCAACATCCTACTAATTTTAGAATATGCTCACCATTTTAAAAATAGAAATAGACCTAAAAATAGCCTGTTTGGTACACACCTAGTTTAGGTGCTTATTTTTCACTAGGATCAAGGATGATTTTTTCAGATGCCACTTTCACTGTTTCTTGTTGCAAACTTCAACAAGTGAGGGTGGCATACTTATGCTCTTTCCTGGTTGAACTATTAGGAAATAGAGGAAGAGATCATATTCTAGAAAATTAATGATACTAAAAATATTATTGCTTCCAAATTTAAGGAGAAATTGTAAGGAAATAAAGCGCTAGATAATAAAACGAAACTAACACATTATAAGGAAGTGATCAACCCCAATCTTGAAAACAAAATTTTTTTTTCTATCTTCACTAGTGTTAAGAATTAAATGAATATTTCCAAGATAATAAGTAATTCTCATGAGCTTCATAGTGAAATTGGGCATTGGTCACTTCCCAAAATGCCATGGGATGAATTGGCTTGTCACCTATTCAATTCAAAGAAGCTTGAATATGAAAACCACTTTCTTTTAGATTGTCATCTTATACTCGCATTCAGTCTTTTCAAATTATTCGTCATACTCATAACCTTCTTGAATTTTTAATTCAACCAAACTATGGTGGTGTGAGAACGCTTCTTTGACTTTTTTTATAACAAAAATAAAATGTTAAATAATTTTGATTAATGTCTTAATATTTTAAAGGATACCATATAGGTATTCATGAATGTTAATCATCATCATCATATACATTTAAAAAAAAAGGTAACAATATTCTTAACCATGTAGATTCACCTCCACTTTACCTTATAGATTGTTAACTTGTAAATATGCTATTTTGAAATACCATGGACCAATATCATAGCTTACCAATACCACATGCCTAAAAACTCATAACGCATGTTCAAATGACACATGTTCATTTGACACCTTTTTAATTAGTCAATTTGATTAAAAGAATAGAAAAAGAAAATCTAAATCAGAAATAAATCTCAATATTTAATATGTCACTAATAATAAAAATATTTCATATAGATTAAATCTACGCCATAAACTTAATAATTATTAATAATGAAATCACAATTCTATGATCTCTATTCCAGAAAAACAAGCTTATAAACTTTATTTGAACTTTTGAAATATATAAAATGCTTAAAATTGTAAACCTTCACTCACTTGGTTTAAAAGGTAACCCATATCTAAATTGATTTATTAAATATAAATTTATTAAAACATAGAAAACGATATATATATATATATATATATATATATATATATATATATATATATATATATATATATATATATATATATATATATATATATATATATATATATTTTCAAAAATATTTTCCTTAATTTAATTTATTAATATTATAAAGATAGTATATATTTGTTTCAAATTTAGATGGATAACGTTATCATGAAAATGTAATTTCATATTCTAAATTACATTTTTTTTAAATAAGGAGCAATATATTTTATTATAAAAACATGATTTACATCATAGTTGCCCACCCAAGCTTGGCCAAAATGAGATTGAGAAACACATTAGTGAGTGTCGCGGCCCATTCTAGTAAACATATTAGACAAAGAGAAATGCATCATGCCATACAATATTTTTCTTCTTAACTTTTATTTTTCAAAATTAATCACCCCATGTTACCCTAGAAACCTTGTTCCTAGAAGTTAGCACAAAAACCATTTTTTAGTCTCAGTAAAATATGTGGTGATCCAAAATAGTACAGAAGGATTTCTTCATTCAAGTTGTAGGAATACATCATACTTTCAAGGAAGAGCTAATAAACATTACACACTAGTAAAAAATATATATATACACACAACATTGCAACAGTTCCAAAATAAACACGAAATTGACTTATATATACCAGCAAAAGACAAAAACAGTCTTCTCCAGAGCTCGAACAATAATATATCATGCAAAAATTCTGAGCGAAATAAACGTATGAAAGAAACAAAAAAGACATGCCTTCACTTATCTTCCTAAAACAAGTCATTGTTTAAAGAGAACAATGTTGCAGTATTCCCCTTGTTAGTAGATGGATTACTAAGGCCACCCCAAGACCAGAAAATTATCCACTTGCATCAAATTAGAATATGGGTTATTTAAACATAATTATATGTTACAAACCATTTTCTTAATGTATTCTAGAAATGAGAAAGAATTATAATTCTCCACTTGTTTAAATTTGAGCAAAAGATGGAGAAAAGTAGTAGCTTGATGATTCAACACCATGGAAATTAAAAATTTCAACCTCGTGGATAAAAAATGACCAAAATTGGAATCTTTTTTTCCTTCTCACCATCCATATATGAGCCTTGAGTATAAGGATAATCACCAACATCCACCATTTCCATATGTAAGATCTCCATGTTAACCTCTAGAGGTATTGAGTCAAAACCAGTGGCGACTTAATCATAAGATAAGGGACATAATATTTTTTTCCCACACAACTGCACTCCCCCGACCCCCTTGATGACTATCCACCCTTTTCCTAGGAGCCTACACTACTCAAGAGAGGTAATGAGAACAACCAGAAGAAATATGATGTCCAATAAAAAGCACAGATGTACGGAGAGAAATAACTTGAAGATTAGGGCTTTAAACTATGAAATTGTTGATGAAAAACAATTCCATATGGCACAAACCCAAGAGATTATGAAATTCACTACACAACTAGTGCAAAACCCAACCACCCTACTTTAGAAATTCAATAGAAGTGACACCACAAATCAAAGAGTTATGACACTCAGAAAAAAGAGCCAAATTTTGTAATATAACAATGAACATAAAAGAAAAACTTAAATGCAAATTTAAATGACCCAAAACTGGACCACTATAACACCGAAGAAATAATAATTTATGCCACTAAAGAAATAATAATTGAAATCCCATAATCTCTAGATTAATTTCCGCAAATGAGAAAAAATTATGCCATGCCTATATAATACCAAGTTATCCATAATTCCCACCACAAGAACAAGAAATTAAGGTGATGCATAAAGACCCGCAAATTAAATCTCACCAAGAGAGGAAACCACAAAAGAGAATTAAAACATAAGTGCCACTCCCGAACTTAGGTAACCCTCTACCTAACCAAAACATTGGTAAGTCATATGCTTACTTGCACAGTAAAAAACCTCCAAAACAACCACCAAAGCATACACGGGAGCAACCAAAGAGAGAGTATGAGGTAGATACCTCACCTCCATACGTCTGATTCATGAGCCAATGATCAACCATCATCTTGGACCAACCGTTAAAACAAATTATGGCACACATACAAATAAAATTGCATTTACTTCTTCCATCGACAAAATTGTTACGTAGACATGTTTCCCGAAGTAACCATAATCCCAAGCTAGACACCGCCATCAGGAAAATGATTCTGTTATTTTATTAATTTTTTAATAGACTGCATGTCGCCTTGCCATGATGACACAGACTATTTTCCATTCAAATCTAGGTTTTTATAAGGACATCTAATATTTGCGAGATAATCAGCAACGTAATTGCGTAATTTGCAGGTATGTTAAATGCAAGCATATTCGATATTGTCCAACAAAGCAACTATATTTTCAACCATTCTCTAAATATTTAGAATTTTTTAACACACATGGTATGGCGATCAGTGAATCACCATCAATCTAAAACAATTTAAATCCCTGTCAAACAAATATTTGAATACGTTTTTCTGGGGCCATGAACTCAACCATATTATTGCTTCAATACCACATTTCATCTCATATATTCTCGGAGGATGAAAGTTTTCATCGCAGAAAATTCCTCCAACACCTACTAATCCTAGATTACCCTTTGATGCCCCACCAAAGTTTATTTTAATAAAGTTGCTTGGAGGGGGAATAAGCCGCATTTGAAGCAATATGTGACACAAAAGAGGTCTTAATTGGTGTAGCAACCATCCTCTAATCCATGTTTAAAGTATTCAAAATTTCCATTTCAACAACATCAACCATTCAATCCTCCGAGGCACATGAAACCACTAAAAACCACTAAAAGGGATTATCATACTAAACCAACTCTCTAATCACACTCTCTCTGGTCTTGAAAATTCTTATTTCACTCTTTCCATAGATTCCAAAGAATAAAAGTAACTATTAAAATCCAGGTGGTTTACTATAGGATTTTTAAATTTTGAAAAACAACATTGCTCCCACAGTAGATAAACCCTCTCTAAAAATATAAAATATATAATGAAGACTACACCATACCTCCAAAACACATAAGGAAGTGAGAAAGATATTCTTTGGTGTCTTTTCTTTCCAGCCTCAAAAAATGCATAAAGAGGGTCCTTCAAAAATTTTACATCTTATGTCATCCGAAGTTAAGAGTTTGTGCCTTGTAATCAACCAGAGGTAGACAATAGACACCAGAGCAAACCTTAGTCCAATTGACATTTTCTTCTAGGGTCAAATGCTCTAAAATAATAAAGTGGAATTCTTTTAAAGTGACAGAACTAAGTGGAAGTCTTCCCAGTCTCAGTATATCACAGCTTTGAGACCGTCTAATCCTTCAATCCCCTAGTTCCTGTTGGAGAATGTTGCAAGGTAAATATTGCAATGAAGCAAGCCAATCCTCTTTACTCTTCCAATTTCTCTAGATCCTATAATTATCCATTGACTTCCAATAATCACAAGGTCTCACTGCACCCAAATTTTTAAAATAATTGTAAATTCCAAAGTGTACCTCTATCACTTAAACAAGGAAATTGTTGCCAAGCCTCATTCTAAAACAAGGTTGAACATCCTGATTGAATTTCACCGAAAGCATGTTTTCTCACCATGTCTTTACTACCTTGTGCCGAGTTCCATAGGCTTGATCCAACAATCACCAAATCATGGCATAATCTATCCTTTTGGGTATGCAAAGGAGAACATTTTTTAACCAAATTTTCTTCCAAAGTTCATTTCCACCGATCACCACCAAAGGTTCGTGCCAAATGTCTGACTCATGGTTGCTTGATCACGTAAGCCTAACCGTCCCTACAACTTAGTTTTGACCAACATATCCAAAGATACTAATGACCATCTCTTATTAGAACCCCTCCAAAGAAAATCCCACCAAATAGATCTGAGCTTGCAAAAATAGCCTTCGGTATAGGCATGGCAGACATTCGATAAGTTGGTATTGCATGCAAAACTGATTTAGATAAAATAAAACTAACATCAAAATTTAATGCACTGACAGTCCAATTATTTACCCTGGATGTAAGTTTTTGGATCAAATCCTGCCAGCATGCAATACATTTTATGTTGAATGCTACAGGTACCCTAGGTATGTAGAGGGAAGATGAGCTCTGTTAAACTCCAAATATGTGTTAAGTGACATTGAACCGAGTCTTTATAATTAAAGAAGAATATACTTGTATTTCTCTTACCAATGAGGGTTCGAGAGGAAGCCATGAAAGTATACAACAAAGAAAAAATGCATTTAACTTCCATGAGGGTATGGGACCAAATAAGCAAACATCATCAACAACTTTTTGATAAGTAATTGGAATATTTGCACCAAAGATTCTCAAGCCCTTGATTTGGCCTTGTAAACAAGATTTTGCAAAGAATCCGCCAAGCCCCTCCATGGCCAGGATAAATAAGAAAGGAGACGGGATCCCCCTGACACAACCTACATGATGATGTATAAGTGTTGGGAGGAGAAACATTAATTAAAATTGATAAAAAAAAACGTGAGGAAATCAGTTGAACAAATCCTTGAAATCCAATGCCAGGAGAATCCAAATGCATCCTGAACCTGCATCATATAGTCCATCCAAGATGATTTGATCATAGGCTTTGGAGATGTATAATCTGATCATCATACCTGGATGTTTTTTATTTCTTCAACGAATGAATAATCTCATGTGCTGCAACAATACCATCTAAACTTTGTCGTTCCTTAAGAAAAGCTGGCTGCTATGGTGAAATTAGATCAGATAATAAAGGCTTTTGAGGATTGACTAGCACTCTAGAGATCACTTTATAAATAACATTACAGAGAGCTATAGGGAGGAAACGACTAGGGTCCTCTTATTCTCCAGATTTAGATATCAAAGAGAGAAATTTTGTATTAAGACTGTTTTGTCTGGATTCCTCCATTACTGCATGAATATCATGCCCTAAAAAAGACCAATAAGCTTTAAAAAAATCAGTTGTGAATCTATCAGGCCGTGGACACTTATTTTTTGACATCTCCATCACCACCACTTGTACCTCTTGAAAGGATATAAGTCTCATCAAAAGCCACATTCTGCTCCTGACTAATAGTCTTAGGAATACATTCCAAAATCTTGTTTATATATGATTGCCTATTGTAAGAGGGTTATGTAAAAATACCTCTATGTTAAGTGACCAGGTACTCTTAAATATTATAATGCAATAATTTATTCACTCCACCTCATACCTGAATGGAAAAAATCACATTTGAATGTCTTCACTGTAACATAGATTTATGAAAAAATTTCGTATTTCTTTCACCCTCCTTCAAACACTGAATCGTGGAATTTTGTCTCCAAATTATTTCCTCTTGTTGTCTAGACTCTACAAATTTCTAATTGGTTTAAAGTAGTTCCTTCTTGAGAAATTAACTCCTCAGTTCTCCCTTCTAGAACCACTTCTAATTGGTTTAAAGTAGTTCCTTCCTGAAGAACTAACTCCTCAGTTCTCCCTTCTAAGATCATACGTGTTGGATCTCATGCATATGTGTTTCCAATTTTAGCTTTTCTTCAAAAAATTGTTTCCAAATTTCTATTTATTCCATAACTTAATTTTAGCCTTCAACTCTTTATGTTCAATTGAAAAGAATGCATATTACCAGTAACAAGGATTTCCATAGACCAAGCTCTCGCTTTTCTTTACTCTCATGTTAGATTCCTTGTTTACGGTTGTGAACTGGTTCAGTCACATTCGCGTTTTTTATACACGTCTACATTCGTGGGAATGGTTTCATTCAATTTTTTTACGTACAGACAAACAATACAAAGAGGAAGAACCAACCGATCACATAAAAAACTGCAGCAAAGAGCTCCAACCACTTTATGACAATGAGAATGGGCCATCCACTGAAATTTCTCTTAATAGTATTGCATAACACACTCGAAGGGCTCCAAAAACCTCTTCCGCCCACAGTAATAGAACGATACGTATTTATCACAACACCACTGAATCTTCACGATGTCTGCATGTCTGGTGGTGTACATACCTTATCGAAATGTTATTGATGATTGCAATTCTGTTTTCTATAGGAATCCAATTGTAGTTTGACAGTGGTGGGAAAATTCATAAATATTATTTTATTGATTTAGCTATTTTTTTATTATTTCCCTAGGAGGCCTATTTTAGACCTCAAAATTCCCCTAATGAGAAATTGGTGCATAGATATGCAAATTTATGCATGACAGTGTGTAATGATTGTTGATTGTACTGAGAGCTTGATGTACTAAGCTTTGTATTACATTATTACATGATCCATTGATATACATAATATATGATAGTTGGGGTTTTTAGCTTTAAGATTTCCCGTTAAACAACTGTGTTTATGTGCGATTAAATTTATTCACGTCTTTGCAATTGAGTTTTATTTTCCGCAAGAGTAACAGTGGAAGGATTATGTATTTATCAAGAGGATAAATATTGTTAGATCAAGAGAATCCAGTAATACATCAGTATTAATAAATTTCTACGTGTTCTGCCTGAACCCCTCTAACACTAGATTTGACCACAGTCGCTCCCAATCTGGCAGTTTCTCCCGTCCGTTGACAGAGTCTTGATAACTATGCCAACTCTTCGAAAGCCCAAGGAAAGCTAAGCTGAACAAATCACCATCAACAAGACTGACTCCTACACTCCCAATCTCATACCTGCATTGGAAAAACTTTGTCAAGTATACCGGAATAGTGTTGTTCTTCTCCATCTTAATTTTTTTGAGTTTATCCTTCATTTTCAATTTCCTATGGTCACTACTTCTTTGGAAAAGATCCATTAAAGCCTTCCACATTGCAAATGGAGTGGCTTTCCCATGAAGGCTTGACACAATATGGTCTTTCGCACCTTCCAACAAAATCCTCTTCACCCTTGCTACTTTCTTTTTCCATGCGTTAAGTACTGCAGCATCCGCCGAAGTGGGCTTAGGAACATCTCTCTCGATGAATTCCTTCAAGCTATTATCTTCAAGCACCGCCTCCATCCTGTCCTTCTAGGCTATGTAGTTAGAGTTTCCCTCAAGTGCATACTCCAACCGCAACCCATTGAAATCCATTTCAATGCTTACACAACTGCCGCACCAAGAAATTCTTGCAGGAAATTCGAATTGTTCCACCAGCACAAAACTCAGCACCACTTCAATATTGCAATCTCCAGTGATTAACATTGCACCTATACCATGTAGAAATTATAAAAACATGCATGTATATTATCGAATTCTCCTAATCTAAAAATTGAATCCTTATGTTAAATACAAAATCCTTCTACTTAATTCTTTGTGGAAATTAAATCTCCAATTGAAAACACATGAAGAAAAATCAATCACACATAACACAATTGTTTTACCGAGAAAGCTAAAAGCTAAAAAACCCAACTATCATATATTATGTATATCAGTGGATCATGAAAAAATCTCATATATCGCATACAAAGCTCAGTTCATAGAGCTCTCAGTAAAGTATACAATCATCTCACACTGTCTTGTAGAAATTTGCACCTCCATGCACCAATTTCTTGCCTCCTCATAGTCTGCTTCCACTATGCAATCCCTGCTGAAGAAGAACCCTGAATGAATTCGGCCTTACCTTGCCTTCACCGCTCAATATTCATAGGCATCTCCAATGTGTGTGTGGATGTATTGAATGCTCCACTATAGTCACAACAGATAGTCCATCTCACCCTTTCACCTAAATCTCCATTGGGTCTCCACTGGAACTAACATGCAAGTTTTTAACTACTGTGTTTCTTTAGTTGCAAGTAAGACACTACATGTGAATTAATTAACTAATTAATTCACTCATCTTTCACTAGTGTATGTTCAGTTAAAACTAGCACAATTGAGTTTAACTCACTGAACTGAGTTAAACTAAATAACAACTCACATAACTACTCTTCCAAATTTTTTACAACTTTCCACTATCAGTTATAACTAATTCCTTCATGCATGAGTCACCAACCACCCTAGGAATTGTGTAATTCCTTCACCCCACTGATGTGCCACATCTTTTAACTGAAATAAAGTGCTCCAAGAGAATAAGTTACTATTTATTATCTGATTATTACTAAGGGAAAATAATAATCGACATGCATTCTACTTTTAGATTAGCGATCTATAAATAGAATTTTCCCATCTTCTAAAATAATAACTTCATCCAAAGGTAGAATTTTCTCAACCATCTAGAATCAACATCCTACTAATTTTAAAATATGCTCACCATTCTAAAAATAGAAATACACCTAAAAATAGCCTGTTTGAGCCCCACCTAGTTTAGGTGCTTATTTTTCACTAGGATGAAGGATGATGTTTCCAGATGCCACTTTCATTGTTCTTGTTGAAAACTTCAACAAGTGAGGGTGGCATACTTATGCTCTTTCCTAGCTGAACTATTAGGAAATAGAGGAAGAGATCATCCTCTAGAATATGAATAATACTAAAAATATTATTGCTTCCAAATTTAAGGAGAAATTGTAAGGAAATAAAGCGCTAGATAATAAAATGAAACTAAGACATTATAAGGAAGTGATCAACCCCAATCTTGAAAACAAAATTTTTCTTTTTATTTTCACTAGCGTTAAGAATTAAATGAATATTTCCAAGATAATAAGTAATTGTCATGAGCTTCATAGTGAAATTGGGCATTGGTCGATTCCCAAAATGCCATGGGATGAATTGGCTTGTCACCTATTCAATTCAAAGAAGCTTGAATATGAAAATAACTTTCTTTTAGATTGTCATCTTATACTCGCATTCAATCTTTTCAAATTATTTGTCATACTCATAACCTTCTTGAATTTTTAATTCAACCAAACTATGGTACCGTGAGAACGCTTCTTTGACTTTTTTTATAACAAAAATAAAATGTGAAAGAATTTTGATTAATATCTTACGATTTTAAAGGATACCATATAGGTAATCATGAATGTTAATAATCATCATATACATTAAAAAAAACAGGTAACAATATTCTTAACCATGTAGATTCACCTTCACTTTACCTTATAGATTGTTAACTTCTAAATACGCTTTTTTGAAATACCCTGGACCGATATCATGGCTTACCACTACCACATGCCTAAAAACTCATAACGCATGTTCAAATGACAAATGTTCATTTGACACCTTTTTAAGTTGATTAAAAGAATAGAAAAAGAAAATCTAAATCAGAAATAAATCTCAATATTTGATATATGACTAATAATAAATATGTTTCATATAGATTAAATCTACGCCATCAACTTAATAATTATTAATAATCAAATCACAATTCTATGATCTGTATTCCAAAAAAACAAGCTTATAAACTTTATTTGAACTTTTGAGATATATAAAATGCTTAAAATTGTAAACCTTCACTCACTTGGTTTAAAAGGTAACCCATATCTAAATTGATTTATTAAATATAAATTTATTAAAACATAGAAAACGATATATATATATATTCAAAAATATTTTCCTTAATTTAATTTATTAATATTATAAAGATAGTATATATTTGTTTCAAATTTAGATGGATAACGTTATCATGAAAATGTAATTTCATATTCTAAATTACATTTTTTTTAAATAAGGAGCAATATATTTTATTATAAAAACATGATTTACATCATAGTTGCCCACCCAAGCTTGGCCAAAATGAGATTGAGAAACACATTAGTGAGTGTCGCGGCCCATTCTAGTAAACATATTAGACAAAGAGAAATGCATCATGCCATACAATATTTTTCTTCTTACCTTTTATTTTTCAAAATTAATCACCCCATGTTACGATAGAAACCTTGTTCCTAGAAGTTAGCACAAAAACCATTTTTCAGTCTCAGTAAAATATGAGGTGATCCAAAATAGTATAGAAGGATTTCTTCATACAAGTTGCAGGAATACATCATACTTTGAAGGAAGAGCTAATAAACATTACACACTAGTAAAAATATATATATACACACAACATTGCAATAGTTCCAAAATAAACACGAAATTGACTTATATATCCCAACAAAAGACAAAAACAGTTTTCTCCAGAGCTTGAACAATAATATATCATGCAAAAATTATGAGCAAAAGAAACGTATCGAAGAAACAAAAAAAACATGCCTTCACTTATCTTCCTGAAACAAGTCATTGTTTAAAGAGAACAATGTTGGAGTATTCACACTGTTAGTAGATGGATTACTAAGGTCACCCCAAGACCAGAAAATTATGCACTTGCATCAAATTAGAATCTGGGTTATTTAAACATAATCATATGTTACAAACCATTTTCTTAATGTATTCCAGAAATGAGAAAACATTATAATTCTCCACTTGTTTAACTTTGAACAAAAGATGGAGAAAAGTAGTAGCTTGATGATTCAACACCATGGAAATTAAAAATTTCAATCTCGTGGATTGAAAATGACCAAAATTGGAATCTTTTTTTCCTTCTCACCAACCATATATGAGCCTTGAGTATAAGAATAATCACCAACATCCACCATTTCCATATGTAAGATCTCCATGTGAACCTCTAGAGGTATTGAGTCAAAAGAAGTGGCGACTTAATCATAAGATAAGGGACGTAATATTTTTTTCCCACATAACTGCACCTCCTCGACGACTATCCACCCTTTTCCAAGGAGCCTACACTACTCAAGAGAGGTAATGAGAACAACCAAAAGAAATACGATGTCCAATAAAAAGCACAGATGTACGGAGAGAAATAACTTGAAGACTAGGCCTTTAAACTATGAGATTGTTGATGAAAAACAATTCCATATGGCACAAACTCAACAGATTATGAAATTCACTACACATCTAGTGCAAAACCCAACCAACCTACCTTAGAAATTCAATAAAAGTGACACCACGGATCAAAAAGTTATGACACTCAGACAAAAGAGCCCAATTTTGTAATATAACAATGAACATAGAAGAAAAACTTAAATTTTGTAATATAACAATGAACATAGAAGAAAAACTTAAATGCAAATTTAAATGACCCAAAACTGGACCACTATACCACTAAAGAAATAATAATTTATACCACTAAAGAAATAATAATTGAAATCCCATAATCTCTAAATTAATCTCCGCAAATGAAAAAAATTATGCCACGCCTATATAATACCAAGTTATCCATAATTACCACCACAAGAACAAGAAATTAAGGTGATGCATAAAGACCCGCAAATTAAAGCTCACCAAGAGAGGAAACCACAAAAGAGAAGTAAAACATAAGTGCCACTCCCGAACTTAAGTAACCCCCTACCTAACCAAAACATTGGTAAGTCATATGCTTACTTGCACAGTAACAAACCTCCAAAACAACCACCAAAGCATACACGGGAGCAACCAAAGAGAGAGGATGAGGTAGATACCTCACCTCCATACGTCTATGGCACACATCATCTTGGACCAATCCTTAAAACACGTTATGGCACACATACAAATGAAATTGCATTTACTTCGTCCATCGACCACTATCATAACTTAACAAAAGTGTTACGTAGACACGTTTACCGAAGTAACCATAATCCCAAGCTATACACCCCCATCAGGGAAATGATTCTCTTCTTTTATTAAGTTTTTAATAGACTGCATGTCGCCTTGCCATGATGACACGGACTATTTTCCATTCAAATCCAGGTTTTTATAACATCATCTAATATTTGCGAGATAATCAACAACCTAGTTGCCTTTGCAGGTATGTTAAATGCAAGCATATTCGATATTGTCCAACAAAGCAACTATATTTGCTACCATCCTCTGAATATTTAGAATTTTTTAACACGCACGGTATGGCGATGAGTGAATCACCATCAATCTGAAACATTTTAAAGCCCTCCCGAACAAATATTTGAATACTTTTTTCTGGGGCCATGAACTCAACCATATTATTGCTTCAATACCACATTTCATTTCATATATTCTCGGAGGATAAAAGTTCTCATCGCGGAAAATTCCTCCAACACCTACAAATCCTAGATTACCCTTTGATGTCCCACCAAAGTTTATTTTAATAAAGTTGCTTGGAGAGGGAATAAGCTGCATTTGAAGCAATATGTGACACAAAAGAGGTCTTAATTGGTGTACCAACATCCTCTAATCCATGTTTAAAGTATTCAAAATTTCCATTTCAACAACATCAACCATTCAATCCTCTGAGGCACATGAAACCACTAAAGGAATTATCATACTAAACCAACTCTCTAATCACAGTCTCTCCGGTCTTGAAAATTCTTATTTCACTCTTTCCATAGATTCCAAAGAATAAAAGTAACTATTAAAATACAGGTGGTTTACTATAGGATTTTTAAATTTTGAAAAACAACATTGCTCCCACAGTAGATAAACCCTTTCTAAAAATATAAAAGATACAATGAAGACTACACCATACCTCCAAAACAAATAAGCAAGCGAGAAAGATATTCTTTGGTGTCTTTTCTTCCCAGCCTCCAAGAATGCATAAAGAGGGTCCTTCACAACTTTTACCTCTTATGTCATCCGAAGTTAAGAGTTTATGCCTTGTAATCAACGAGAGATGGACAATAGACACCAGACCAAACCTTAGTCCAAATGACATTTTTTTCTAGGGTCAAATGCTCTAAAATAATAAAGTAGACTTCTTTTAAAGTGACAGAACTAAGTGGAAGTCTTCCCAATCTCAGTATATCGCAGCTCTGAGACCATCTAATCCTTCAATCCCCTAGTTCCTGTTGGAGAGTGTTGCAAGGTAAATATTGCAATGATGCAAGCCAATCCTCTTTACTCTTCCAATTTCTCTAGATCCTATAATTATCCATCGACTTCCAATAATCACAAGGTCTCACTGCACCCAATTTTTAAAATAATTGTAAATTCCAAAGTGTACCTCTATCACTTAAACAAGGCAATTGTTGCCAAGCCTCATTCTAAAACAAGGTCGAACATCCTGATTGAATTTCACAGAAAGCATGTTTTCTCACCACGTCTTTACTACCTTGTGCCGAGTTCCATAGGCTTGATCCAGAAATCACCAACTCATGGCATAATCTATCCTTTTGGGTATGCAAAGGAGCACATTTTTTAACCAAATTTTCTTCCAAAGTTCATTTCCACCGATCACCACCAAAGCTTCGTGCCAAATGCCTTACTCATGGTTGTTGGATCACGTAAGCCTAACCGTCCCTACAACTTAGGTTTGACCAATATTTCCCAACATACTAATGACCATCTCTTCGCCTTATTAGAACCCCTCCAAAGAAAATCCCACCAAATAGATCTGAGCTTACAAAAATAGCCTTCGGTATAGGCATGGCAGACATTCGATAAGTTTGTATTGCGTGCAAAACTGATATAGATAAAATCAAACTAACAGCAAAATTTAACGCACTGACAGTCCAATTATTTACCCTGGAGGTAAGTTTTTGGAAGAAATCCTGCCAACATGCAATACATTTTATGTTCAATGCTATAGGTACCCTAGGTATGTAGAGGGAAGATGAGCTCTGTTAAACTCGAAACATGTGTTAAGTGACATTGAACTGAGTCTTTATAATTAAAGAAGAATATACTTATATTTTCTTTACCAATGAGGGTTCGAGAGGAAGCCATGAAAGTCTGCAACAAAGAACAAATGCATTTAACTTCCATGAGGGTACGGGACCAGATAAGCAAACATCATCAACAATTTGTTGATAAGTAATTGGAAGATTTGCACCAAAGATTCTCAAGCCCTTGATTTGGCCCTGCAAACAAGATTTTGCAAAGAATCCACCGAGCCCCTCCGTGGCCAGGATAAATAAGAAAGGAGACGGGATCCCCCTGACACAACCTACATGATGATGTATAAGTGTTGGGAGGAGAAACATTAATTAAAATTGATAAAAAAAAGGTGAGGAAATCAGTGGAACAAATCCTTGAAATCCAATGCTCGGAGAATCCAAATGCATCCTGAACCTGCATCAGATAGTCCGTCCTAGCTGATTTGATCATAGGCTTTGGAGATATATTATTTGATCATCATACCCGGATGTTTTTTATTTCTTCAACGAATGAATAATCTCATGTGCTGCAATAATACCATCTAAACTTTGTCGTTCCTCAAGAAAACCTGGCTGCTATGGTGAAATTAGATCAGATAATAAAGGCTTTTGAGGATTGACTATCACTCTAGAGATCACTTTATAAATAACATTACAGAGAGCTATAGGGAGGAAACGACTAGGGTCCTCTTATTGTCCAGATTTAGGTATCAAAGAGAGAAATTTTGTATTAAGACTGTATTTGTTTGGATTCCTCCATTACTGCATGAATATCATGCCCTAAAAAAGATCAATAAGCTTTAAAAAAATCAGTTGTGAATCTATCAGGCCGTGGACACTTATTTTTTGACATCTCCATCACCACCACTTCTACCTCTTGAAAGGATATAGGTCTCGAAAGGATATAAGTCTTATCAAAAGCCACATTCTGCTCCTGACTAATAATCTTAGGAATACTTTCCAAAATCTTGTTTATATATGATTGCCTATTGTAAGGGGGTTATGTAAGAATACCTCTATTTTAAGTGACCAGTTACTCTTAAAACTTATAATGCAATAATTTATGCACTCCACCTCATGCCTAAATGGAAAAAATCACGTTTGAGTGTCTTCACTGTAACATAGATTTATGAAAAAAATTCGTATTTCTTTCACCCTCCTTCAAACACTGAACCGTGGACTTTTGTCTCCAAAGTCTTTTCTCTTGTTGTCTAGACTCTACGAATTTCTAATTGGTTTAAAGTAGTTCCTTCCTGAGAAACTAACTCCTCAGTTCTCCCTTCTAGAATCATTTCTAATTGGTTTAAAGTAGTTCCTTCCTGAAGAACTAACTCCTCAGTTCTCCCTTCTAAGATCATACGTGTTGGATCTCATGCATCTGTGTTTCCAATTTTAGCTTTTCTTCAAAAAATTGTTTCCAAATTTCTCTTTATTCCATAACTTAATTTTAGCCTTCAACTCTTTAAGTTTCAATTGAAAAGAATGCATATTACCAGTAACAAGGTTTTCCATAGACCAAGCTCTCGCTTTTCTTTACTCTCATTTTAGATTCTCTGTTTAGGGTTGTGAACCGGTTCAGTCACGTTCGCGTTTTTTATACGCATCTACATTGGTGGGAATGGGTTTCATTCAATTTTTTTTGCGTACAGACAAACAATACAAAGAGGAAGAACCAACCGATCACATAAAAAATCTGCAGCAAAGAGCTCCAACCACTTTATGACAATGACAATGGGCCATCCACTGAACTTTCTCTTAATAATATTGCATAACACACTCGCAGGGCTCCACAAACCTCTTCTGCCCACAGTAATACAACGGTACATATTTATCACAACGCCACTGAGTATGCACGATGTCTGCATGTCTGGTGGTGTACATACCTTATCGAAATGTTATTGATGATTGCAGTTCTGTGTTCTATAGGAATCCAATTGTAGTTCGACAGTGGTGGGCATGGTATATGTCTTCCCGTGAGAAAGGAGGAAAGGATTCCATTAATATATTGCTTCTAGTTTTAGCAAGCTTTCTGAGTTCATAATTGGTATATTGAAGATGTCTAACTTTTCGGTGAAGAGGTTTCATCTCAGTAATTTATTGTTAGGGTTAGGTATTGTTAAGGTTAGGGTTAGGTGGAGAGGTTTTATTGTCATCTGTCTCAATATTTAATCTATAACAATACTATAGAATTAGCTGAAAAAGGTTGATTCTTCCATGTCTCAGATCTAATCAATAACAAAAAAATGCACATGTAAAAGCTGCTCCAAAAGCCATTTTTTCAGTTAAAAAAATGTATTACAGCTTCATAACTAAGTTATAAATCTCTATCTAATATGTATATAATGTTTACTTAATGAAAGCAATCCGAAACTGTAGTTTTTTTTGTCCTAAAAAATTATGAAAATTTTGTAAGATTTAAAGAAAATCTGGCAGTGATTTTTATAAATCTAATTTGTAGATATCAAATTTATATTTTGAATGCTTTAGAGATTTTTGATAGTGCTGAATCTATTTCACCATCAAAAACATGATTCAAACACTACTACTGCAAAATTTCTTTTTTTTTCCAAAAATTCCTAGTACTTTTTGCTAAGCAATTTCTCCAACCTCCCTAAACAAGTCCAATCTGAAATCGATTCATCATTGAAGTGGAGGAATTCTATCACATTACTCGGATCGTCGATTGCCACGTGCATTCCACCTATGATAGTTGTTTGCGCATAATTTAATGTTCGTAACATTTTGGGTCTACTTACCAGACTATAACTGCAAGATTCGAGTCAAAAACATAAATAACAGTCTGCCATGAAAGTGTCACTCAATCATGTATTTCTGGCCTGCAATGTTTCTTTGTAAAATTTAGAAAAAATTCACTGCACTTAGCTGAGTGGCCCATTTCTATAAATTGCATTGTACCTGCCGATAATGCATTATTCTGTACTTCCTTAACTGTTAATAATTATAGGGTTCAGTCGAATCTGTAACTACACGCGTGCAGTCAATTGCGCTTTTGACATTTTTAATCTTTTCAAATGATTCTAACTTTTCTTTAGTTAATATAGTTAATTAACAATATTTTATAGGTCAAGTCGATGTTTTCTAAACTTACATTATGGTATCAAATTATTTGTAGACTTTAGTAGTCATCATATCTCGTTAAAATATAATTATTTATTATTTGTTCTTACATGGCTGTTAGGTTAGTTTTGGATCTTTTCAAATTTAAATTTTTATTATTTTATTTTTATTTTTAAATTATTATTTTAAATTTAACATATTTAGTGATATTTATTTAAAATGTTGATTATATTAATTCATATTTACACTTACAACAAAGTGATATTTTTAATTTTCATATTTGTAGTTATGATGATGATGATTAACGTCTCTTTAAATTTTTAAAATCTTATTTTTCTACTTAAAAAAAGGGAAAGAAGAGCACCAAAATTACTATAGTTGAGCCAACTTAATAAGTCAAGGAGATTGGAAGCTAAAATAAATTGCTTTTCATTCTCCACTCTTTTACAAATTCTATCTTCCGAGGGAGTATTAAAAATAGATCGCCATCTAAGCTCATGAGAATTAGTTCTATTGCTCATGAGAATTAGTTCTACTGTTAGGAATGTTCATCTTTTTCTTTGAGGAGGTTAATACAGAAAGATAATTTTTGTTCTCAAGGGTGGGGTTGATCACCTCCTTATAGTATCTTAGCTTCATTTTACCCTCCACCTCTTTATCATCCCATAACTTGTCCTTAAATTTCTAGGTGATAGTATCTTTGACACTATCCTTGCTTTAGAGGATGGTCTCCTCATCTATCCCCCAATAGTTGAGCCAAGATTGACATCTTTATGCACGCTTGAGATGAAAGTGAGAGTTTTGACTAAAGTTAGAAGCAATTTCAAGAAGCCTCTTACATTGCATGTTGTAAAGTTATAGTTGTGATAAATTTAATATTTATTAACCTTATAATCATTATATATTTTCAAAGTAGTATAAGATATATTTTTCCAAAATGATATTATATTTTTTAAATATAAAAAATAAAAATATAATAAAATAAGATAAATAATTTCTTCAATAATTAAAAAATAGCTTGAAAGTTTTGGATAGTGATTTAATTATAAAGTACTATTGTTACTTTTTCACATATTATTGAATATATAAATAAATTTAGTGGTATTATTTTGTATTTGTTAAATAAATATATAAATAAATAAAATATTTTATTTATTTATATATTTAATAAAATAAAGTTGGTTAAGAGAAGTTCTATTTGTTACGACGATGTTATAAAATATGTTGTAAATCATAATATTAAAATTATTATTAATAATAATAAAAGTGATCGTTTTAATTTTTAATGAAATTTTAAACAAAAATTATTTAAATAAAAAACTTTTTATATCAAACAAATAGGTTATCCATTCAAAGATATATCCAAAGATATTTAATTTGATGTGACTTTTACTCTCTTAGTTAAAAAAACACTATTTGAATGTGATATCAATACATATTTAATATAATAGAAATAGTAGGTAAGATTTCAAAATTATATATATATATATATATATATATATATATATATAATAAAGGGGTTATTTTGTACTATATTATAAGGCTAGGGAAATATGGCCAATTCTTCACATTTAACATTTTCATCAGTGTCAAAATTTTAGAGAAGCCATATTTTATCTTTCCTATTTTCGTGGGCTTTATTATCTGACTTCTTAATACTTTAGTAATTCTCTAAGTTGTGAGATTTTGATTTATAGTTAAGAAAACTAGAGGTAACCATAACCAACTTTTAAACTTTAGGATCTAACCTTCCTAGGGTTCAGAGAGGGCTCTCTCTATAAGATTTAACTTTGTTTTGATTTATGAAATATTAGGCTAGTTATGACTGTGCAATCTGGTTTTCGTTTGATTTGATTTGGTTTGGTGGGAAAAATCACTTAATGAGATGTATAGTGGGAAATATGATTTTCCATTGGGCTAAGGAGTCAAAAATCAAGCAGACAGGACTAGGATCAAGGCCAAAAAGTAAAATGTTTTTAGGGCAATATAGATAACCTTTGAAGATCTTGGAAAGTTGTTTGGTGAGGTGATATGATCGAGATAAAGAGAAATTAAGGGTTATTTGATCTAAAAAAGGGAAGTAGTAGGTAGAGGTCAAAGGAAAGAGGGAGTAGTTAAGGGTTCCCTACTCTGGAAATTAGCAGAAAAGATAGAAATGACAAACAGTAAAGACGGGGTGCTTTTAACAAATCTTAAAGTAATAGTCTTTTTCATTCATTCAAATTTAGAACACATAGATGGATGCATGTAACAAATAAAGATAAACAATTACAAGTAGAAAATACTTCACTTCAATAGCTCATCACATGAATCCTGAAATATGATGCTAATTGATTCGCTCCAGTCTGCTACTCAAAATTTGAAACACAAAATCCTTCAAGTCCAACGAAAATGACTATAAAAATATTTAGCAATTTATTCCACAATAATACTTCAAAGGGTGAATTCTTTTGGGAATTATCTAAGGAAAATGGAAATATCTTTACAACAAAATGGAGATAGCTCCTTAACAAATCAGGAAGTTATCCTATCGATCCAAATAAACAGAAACTAATTGTGGATTAGGTGCAGCTAGCTGCCTTGCTGTCTTCTTTGCTGGCTCGGATGTTTTAAGTTGGTTTTGAAATCTGATCTACTTTATCTTATATCTTTCACTGATTCTCTTTAACTTATGATACTCTTTAAACTTGGATACTCTTTGACCACTATAAAAATGTTTATTGTTGTAATAAAAAATCTGTTTTGACTACAAATTAGCAAACTGTTTTCTCATTTTATCTTTCTTCCTTTTACCTTTCACAGTAAATCTGTAAGTGACTGCCAATCTTCATTTTTTGGAATTTGTATCTTAAGATTCCTAAAGTTTTCATCTACTTTAGTATATCTGACAAAATTTGGTTTTATGACAAACAAATGTATTATTTCATGCTGCAAATAGAATAAATCTTCAAAAATTCTATGCAAAACTTTTCCAGTGGGAATTTCTTGTCCTTTTGTCTTGTTCACCTGTTCCTTTTCATATTCTCTGATATTTTTATTGTAGTCATCCTGAGGCATAAGTTTATTATTTAGGACCAAAATATTAGGAAAAATCCTTTGCCTCAAATTTTCAAATTTAACCATAAACCTGGTTATGGCTATGTTCATATTCTCACATTTATCCTCCAGTTGCTTCATGAGGCTCTTTTTACTGATAACTTTCCTTATTTCAAGGATTTTTTTAGTCTTGTCAGTAATCTCAATCTCTTCTAACTCTTGCCTGTTTTAACTGTTGAGAAACCTTATCATTTCTAAAGCTTGCTCAGGTTTATTACCTAGCTCTTCTTTAGTTTTCTAGATTTCTGCTTGTGCTGCTATTAGTAAATCTCTCTGTTCAAAGATTACTTGAGTTGAAGGCCACACATCATTGATGGCTTCAATGATCTTGTTCCATAATTGGTTTTTTACATATGACATGGGCTCCTTTGAAGTCAAATCCTTTTGAAGTTTCTTCAATTCTTCATTTAGTCTATTAGCCCTTTGGTCATGAGTTTTAGCATTGTTTTGGGCTAATTTCTTTTGATCTTCAAGATTTTCAATCACATATTTCAATATATTAATCTCACTTGTCTGAAGTGACATTTCTTCCATGGATTTCACTTTCCTCCCTCCATTAGTAGAATCCCCTAAAAGAAATCCTCCATACTCAACTTCCATGTTTTCAGAGAGAACCAAACAAATTGTTACCATGTTGTCATGTATTTTAGGATATTTCACTGATGAGCATGTAGATGCACCTATAATTGGTTTCTTATCCCTCTTTTTCCCAGGTCAGCCTCTAGCTACAACCTTCAACTTTGCCCAATACCTAGCACATGCAATCCATGATCAGCTAGTCATGTTTCCGGATGAAGGAGTATTCAAATACTCCTCAACTTTGTTCCATATGTTTATATATTTCCAATCAAAAAGGTTTGCATTCATTCTCCAAAAACTGGACACAGAGGGTAATCCCCAATCTATTGTCTTTTGGACATTCTTGCTCAGAAAGGATTCCACTGAATTCAAGTTCAAAGACTTCATTGATTATTTTGTTTATCCAGTTGTTAATATGCTAAGAAGTAGCATTCAGCCTAGAATCAATGAAGAGAGAAAGAAGGTGTTACAGTTGTTAGATCAAAGTAAAACAGGAGACTGGTATTTATACCAAAATAATACAGAAATTAGGGTGTATGGAAGCCAGCTAACTCCATACAAGCTTCCCAAATACCTCCCAATGAGGATATTTTCTTTAGGATACAGTAGAAAAATCCTAAACTCAGATGAAATCAACTTCCTTTCAGCTAAGAAGAAGACCCAATTCAAGGTTAAGAACCAGTTAGGGCCTTTTATATGTAATAGTAGGAATGCTAGACATCAAGCAGACAAATTTTTACAATATTTTAAGTTCAGTAGCAGTTTCAAATGGCAATATGAGCCCTTGGGTGTCATAAGTAGGTTAAGAGTCAAATTCAAATTGAGCCCTTTCATTCATGAGTCAAAACCTGAAATTGAAAAGTACTCCTACCAGTCAGAGTGGCTGGAAAATACTTTACAAGAGATGGAGAAGCAGGTTGATACTAGTTCCATCTTGCTTACTCCAGCCCCGCGAGATAGAAATTCAAAAAGGGAAAGAGAGGAAGGCTCTTATTCTACGGAGACTAATTCTGAAACCAAATTCAATTTTATGTATAGAAAGAAGGAAAAAATAAATCCTATAATAGAACATGAAGAGATAGTTGATACATTTGAAACAATTGAGACATATATTATTGTCAGAGATGATGCACCTCCAACAATTTCATAAGAAAATCAACTACCATCAACCTCTAGTGCACAAATCATTCAGAAACAAAATATTGTAGAGGTTTCATTATCTATCAAACCAGTAGAGAAACAAAAAGATATCATGGAAAAATACAAAGAAATCAAAATCAAGAATGAAGCATTGAAACCTGTAACTTATGCCTAGTACTGGAAGCAAATTTTGAGTGACCAAAACACATTATTATCAGCATTTCACTACAAAAAAAGGAAGATGCAAATGGAATTTCTACAAACAACAGTGCAGGCCCCAAAATCCTCAGAATATTATAAGAAGACCACCTCTGAAGTTCTTGCCAAAGATATACACCAATTGAGCAGATTGAGTTTCACAAACAGGTAGGAGAAATGATCTATTCCACGATGACCCACAAAGATTTAAGTGTACAAAAGTTACAGAATTTTATAAAAAAATATAAGGACATGGTTAAAGCTATAGAAATCTTCTTCACAATCAAAGGATAACAGGATAAAGTCACTTGAATATTTGGTGATGGAGGTTGGTTATAATCCAAAAGATATCAAAGTAGCAGAAGAGCTAATCAAGGAGAATAATGCAGACATAGTTGCATTTAAGAAACAACTGAAGTTACCAACAACAAAGAATCCACAAACTAAAGAATTTTTGGAAAATAAAAATCAGAAAGATGAAATGATGAATCTCATCATTTAGTTGACAGCTCAACTGAAACAAATGGAAACTAAAATGGAAAAACTTGTGTAGGAAAAGAAATCCATCATGGAATCAGTTCCTATTATTTCCATCTCTATAGCTTCTACATCAGCTCCATTGGCTACAACACCTCCAGAATCAACAGAATTTCCAGGTACTACACCAACAACAACAACAACAGTACCAATAACCCATCCCACTAATGAGGCCAACAAATTTACCAAGGCAATGCAAGATATGTCAATTCAAACTACTGAAATCAATAAGCTTAAAAAACAAGTAAAAATTTTAGAAGATGAAAAGAAATTGGCTCAAGTAATGCATAAAGCTGAAACAGAGAAATCCAACACATTGAATGACAAAATCCAAAAATTAGAAAAGTAATTGACATTAGAAGATCCCTTAGCCCAGGTAAAAAAATAGTTTGTAGGCTAATATCATTAACGATGTTAATGGTATTTGGCCTTATACACAAGTTAAATTTGAGCAGAATGATTTGATAAAGGAAGCTAGTAATGAAATTCAAAAGGTCAAAGAAGAGCTTGGAAATAAACCAGAAGAAGCCACTGAGATAATCAAATTCCTAAATTCCAAAAACAAACATGAATTAGAAGAACTTGAGATAAGTGATAGAACATAAATATCTTAGAGGTGAAGAAAGTGATTTCCAAGAGAAATCCAATGACACATCTTGATGACAAATGTCAAACTATGGAGCTTCCAGTGAATAGATTTATGAATAAATTTTATGTTTTAAGACAAACGGGTTTTCCTAATCCATTAGTAATAAATGATAAACTAATGAGGCATGAATATTATGATAAAAATATCAGGGAAGTAGCCAAAGAAAATTCCAACAGTTCCTCATTGAAAGGCATTCCCAAAGGCAAAGTTCTCCTTCAAATTCTATAAAATCTCTTTTAACTCTAGCATGAGGTAAATCACCTCTTTGTAAACAAGCCTACATTTTCCAAGTATACTGAGGCAGATGATATTTACTAGAGGATGATGAAAATCAAACTCCCAAATGAAGAAACTTGGGAAAAATGGTGTGATTTACTATGATAGATGAATGAAAATACAGGTAAAAGAAAGACAAGTTAAAGAGAAAACATAATAGTCATGTGAAAGAACACATATGTTAAAGAGAGTGATAGATGAAAACAAATGAAAGACAGCCAGCGTGAAAGAGACAAGCATCATGAAAGAAAAAAACACATGACATCAATCAAATAAAATAGGGACAAATTTCAGTCGTTTAATAGGTGTCTCTATATTTTTGCATAAAGATATTTTTTTTCCTTGAATAAATCCTAAATCAGTTGATAGGATATTTTGTAAATTTTTTTATAAATACTTCTTCATTTGAAGTATCAAGAGTCGATTAAGTGTGGATTTTTGTATATATCTATAGTTGATCGATCTATTTACCCGAGGGTTACTGTAATTATTTCCAGTTGACAGACATGACAAGTAATAGAGACATTTATTTATAGGATTCATGTGTTGAGCTATCTCAGTGAAGTATAATTCAATTGTTCCTGTTCTTTCCATAAGTATTCCTTAAACTTGCATGTTTTCTAAATTTAAATGTTATAACAGGAATTTTATTGTGGAATATTTTAAATACACTCTGTTTTGAACTGTTATCCATTTTTATGTTTTCTTCTGACATCTTGTTTAGAGAATCCTTAATTTCTCTTTGATCCTGATTCACCTCCTTCACCTTCCTTCATTATCTGGTTTAAGGAATTCTTAATTGCTCCTTGATCCCGATTGAAAACCACTTCACCATTCAGCCTTAAGATCTAATTTTTTTTGGCTATCCTACCTTGTAGCACTTCCTTTATATTTTGATCCTGTTCTATTTTAAAAGCATATTGACTCCATAGCCCAATGGAAAATGGAAAGGAATCTATCCATCTAAATCATTAATTCCATTAATCAACCAGTCAATCAATTAATCAAAACAAACCCAATCAAGCATACATAACTAGCCTAAAATATATTAAATCAACATAGTTAAATCATTAAGAGAGAGCCCTCTCTGAGCATTAGGAAGGCTAGATCCTAATCTCCAAAAGTGGTTGATAGTTACCTCTGATATTTCTTTTTGAACACCTAGAATAACCTTTGGGAAATTTTGGAGTGATAACAAATGGAACAGACTGATTTGCAGTGCACCATGTAAATTTATAGGGCCACCACCATTGGTGTGGTCCAAACTAGTTGAAAAAATTGATTTGTGGTGCACCCTATAAATTTATAAGGTGCACTGCCATCGGTGCGAACCAAACTAGTCAAACACACTATGCAAGAAACAAATAAAAAAAAATGGATTTATAACCTAATTTTCAATTCTAATGTGCTAAAAAGTTAAATTAAAGATAAATATGGAAATTATCTGAACATTTTCTTTTCAAGGAGGCATGGTTACCATGTAAATTTTAAAAAAAAATTGAGCATAATTTTATAAAATTCGAAAGGAACACACTGAGCCACAGATGGAACGATTGAAAATAAGGGAAGCGCTGAAGGCAGTGCACTTAAAAATGGAAAGAGTAGCACTGGTGCTTGAGAGATACACAACACTAAATATGGTAAAATTATTTTTTATGGCTCGTAGATTTTTTTTGAGTTAGCCCTATTTCGGCGTGCTAGGGAAACCACACGAGTGTGTGTACGTTACTGAGCACACCATTTTAATTTTAATCAAAAACCCTATCGTGGTGAACCTTTTTTTTTATGCATAATTTCATTTAAAGACATTAATAACATTGGTGCATCGTTTGAGTATAGCACCAAAATGGTGAAAAATAATTTTACGACCGACATTTTTTAAATTTAAACTTTTTTCGGTGTTATCAAGTAGTATACATACAAGTGCACCTTATATAGGCAGCACAACATTTTTTTTTATTTATATAAAAAAAACAAACCCTACAAGAGTGCACCAATTTTTATTAAGCACTAGTACATCTTATATAGGTAGCACACCATTGTTTTTTTATTTCTAGAAATAATAAACATCCAACAATGCACCACTTGTTATTAAGCATCAATGCTCTATGTTGATTACATATCGGGGTGTTCGTGTACTTGTTTAACACCACGAAATCATGAGACTATACTATCAGATAGGGAAAAATGAATTTTATGACCGACATTTTTTTAAAATTCAACCCTTTCGAGTCTTACCGAGTATTATATGCATCCGTGCACATTATGTACTTAGCACAAGGTTACGTTTTATTTATTTTTATAAAAAAAATCTATCATGATGCACCATATTATATTGAGCACTAGTGCATATGATTATATAATGCAATATTGAATTTTTGGCATTATAGACACACCATTAAAAAACATCCACTAAAACATCCTCTTTCCCATCTTCACTAGTGACCTCAGCTGCAAATGCATTTTTGGGCTACTTTTATAAGGGATTCGACAAAAAAATTCACTAGAGGGTCTTTTCCTTGTAGTGTATAATCAAATTTGTTGATAAATCAAGTATAAATTATGACAAGGTCGAGCATCCCTCTGAGCTATTAAGCCTTAAGAAATTTGTATCTAAGGAATGAGATCTGCCTATTTCATTAAAGTAAATATTTTTTTATACGTAAATTTTGATCAACCTACAGTGGCATGTTTATTGTCTTAATGTATTGCCTTGAATGACTGGTTATGATTCCACTAAAGCATACATATGATTAGTTTAATTAATTACCTAAGTGAAGAGATATGTTACTTTCATACTTATGTTGAGGAAGTGAAATGGCACTAAAATTAAGGTCCCATCATTCCAACAATAGTTTTGTTGTGAAGAAATATCATTGTATACAATAGCTTTATCTTCTTGCAACAATAAGCCTCAATGTTGCATCATCATTTCCCTACAATAGTTATTTAATACTATGTGAGACGTCCATTATGAAGTAGTGAGGGGTGTGTATCTAAATATATAACTAGATAGAATTGATTGACCAAGCTAATATATTGCTGGATGTGAACCAACATTGCAACTTATATTGAAATAGATTTGATGCACATATCATTGTGATATAGTATTATAGTTTATGCATGACTATTGACAGTACCCTTTCATTGAAGTGACATATTTTGTTGCCATTCAAATTTGATGTCTTCACAATTTCATTACCTTGGACTACTACTATATCTAATATCTTCATTTTGGAGGAAATTATGAAGTAGTTATAGTAGATTTCCTTTTTTTTACTTGAAATATTGATTATAAGGTTAAGAAAATCTCATTTTTTTGAAAAAAAAATATTCTACCATTAACTAAATTTGAATATCTGCAAAGGTCTCTTTGTGAGTAAAGAGGTTATTTTTTATTAAGGAATAATAGTGGTGTCTCCTTAAATTTTATAGAGACCTTGACACTTGAAAGTAAACCTAATATGCAACAATATTCATTGTTGATGACAAAAACCCAAGACAGTATGACAAAGAAAGTGACTTGATGTATTATTGATACATGCTAGTGATTCGTAACTTGACCGTGTTGTATCTATGGAATGCTGCTTGGACTAAGAATTATGGAAGTGACACTTTGACTATTTATGATCTGATGTACTCCCACACTTTGGGAAATATGACAGTTAAAATTGACAATGAAGTATCCTTGTATATTAGGATTGTTTCGTGATAGAGTTTTGTAGTTGATTGTAACATTAGACAGGACCTTATATGCGTGACAATGATATGCATGGCCCATCTCTATGATTCGCTCGTCACGCAGTGTGACAGTGATGTGCACCATTATGCATGTTATCATAATAACTTGATGATAGTGAACTTGATGATAGAAAGGCATCATAAAATAATGTTCGAATAATAATAAAAGAGGATAAATTGTATTGCAACATTCTCTTCAAAGACAAAAAGAAAAAACTTCTATTGTGGAACTATTGTATAAGGAAGTATGTGGAATTTTGTATCTTATAACAATAAGAAGCTTGTTGTTGGTAGTCTCATCTCCATTCTGTAGGAGTAAGGGTTTTATATTCATCTTCATATACTTTTTCAGTAGAAAGAATAAGCATAGATTATTATAGGGGTTTGTACTTCCAAAGGAAAGAAAGGAAGAATCATGTATTGATTGATGAGGAGAGAGTTATGAGTAGATGTTGTAGTGACAGATGGAAAGAATCAACAAACAATTGTGGAGAGATAGAAGTAGCAAAGGAAGTGAGAGTGGTAGAAATAGTAGAGGTGGTGGTATTGATAGCAGTGGAAAAAGTAGTAAGAGTGAGCTAGCAACAACAAATATAATGCAACGATTAATAATGGGTGCAATAGTGGAAGTTAGTGGTTATGGTAGTTGTAGGTGCATTTATTGATTGTAAGGGAGGTTGAAGACTTCTATAGACTTGATCTACAAACATTTTTAGGCTTGGAGATTATTATAATTCCTTCTAGCTAAACTGAAAATGTTGTATGTAAACCATACATAATAAAAATATTGTTGATATGAAATTATGTGTACTGTCTATATGATGTGTGATGATGATATTCTATGTTTAGTGCTCTAAATAGTTAACGAGTAAACTAACCAATTGTGTAAAAGAAGGAAAATATTGATTCACCCCCTACTCATTATTTCCAGAAATTAGAATCACATTAGGTGCCAAAGTGAGTGCAGGTCTAGGAGGTGTAGGCAGGTGAAAAAGGTCAAGTGAGTGAAAATATTGTCATTGATTTCAAGGTTAGTTGGAGTTCATTGATGTGATTATGCCCATAGGATGATGCAACTTGATGTTCAATATGATTCAACTTGATGTTCAAGATGATGCAACTTGATTATGCAATGATTAAAACTAATGTCTAACATTTGATTTCATTGGAGGATGGAAACACCCCATATTTGTTTGTAGTGGTTGTAGTAGCAGAGTGAGTGAGAATAGTAGCAACAAAGACAATGCATCAGTAGATAATGGTTGCAACAATGGTAGCTGGTGGTTATGGTAGTAGTAGGTGCATTGCTTAATTTTAAGGGAGGTTGAATACTCCTGTAGACTTGATCTACGGACATCTTCAGACCTGGGGAGTATGTAACTTCCTTCTAGCTCAACTAGTAAAGTTGTATGTAAACCATGCATAATAGAAAGCTTGTTGAGATAAAATTATGTGTAATGTCTATATGATTTGATGATGATATTTCATGTTTAATAATTTGAATTCTTAACGAATAAAATCACCAATTGTGTAAAAGAAGGGACATAATGATTCGAGACCCTTTCAGTATTTCCAACACTAACCACATAATTGACTAAGTTATTGTAATATCTTCCAATCACCGAACTAGAGCGATGCCACCAACTTTACACTAGTATCTTCAACATAATACACACACAGACACAGATATATATATAACATGACCGAATAGTAAAATAACATGCCAAAAAATCCATGAAACATACTTAAATTAGGTTTAAAGCACTTATGTGGGAAAATCAACTAACTAATTGTAGCACTGAAACATACCACCTAGTCATATACCACATTACTCTAGCTCACCCCAAGTTGTGGTCATGAATCCACTTTGGCATTATATTTTCAAAATAGGCACATATTTTGTAACCAATAAAATATGGGCAAGGTATCAAACCCCGACAACTTCTAACCAAAAATCTCACATCTCCCATCAACCCCCACACCCAAGTAGTGCACCCCCTTGTCTGTACTTGCAGTAACTTGGGTTATATGAATAACTCTAGGGTGCCAAATGAGTGTGGCCATAGAGAGTTGCGTGCCTCATAAGGGGTTTATATATTCTTAGGAGTCTTCAAGTGACATCCAGGCCCTCACACAAGAAAATATATCTTTAATAATACATATCCAACTAAGTGGGGGACACACCCTTTTATAGATTTAGGTGTCCTTTTTTTTGGAAAATAATATATTATAATATTATATTGAAATATTAAAATATATATTTATATAAACTCCATTAATCTTTTCATTATTGGAGACCTATCCTACACATGCTCTTTCCTCCACTAAGGTCACCGACCTTTTAGAACACAATCTCTCTAAACTTACCATACATGCACCTTGGTTGTAAAACACATATATATAGTATCCCACCAACCCAAATAGCCAAACCTAATTAAATTATATAGTTTCACTAGCCTAAGTATTATATGTACATATTCATTAGAATTTAAGGGTCATCAATCTAAGTTAATGTATAACCGCTCATTCACCTAAATATCATATGCACGTTTACAATGCCATTAGGGAGGTGAAGTGTCGGCTATCACATTTCCCCAGATACCCCATTTGTGCACTTAGGAATCATGGAATAGTGGAATCTATAGAAAAATGGTATCCATGACTTGTTCTAAGCTATTTTTGAAATACGTTTAAGCTAAAATCCATGTGCCAACAAGAATATATAGACTAGCTACTGCGACAGAATTTTCTATGGTCCAACCCTATCCTTATTATCGGCTCATTCAAAATGCACCATACAAAATGATTGGTATGCCTATGAAACAATCCATTAAAATGAAAACTCTTAAACTAATTGTACACATTATAGTCTCACATGGGTCAACTTGTTTTTCATCTTATCACAATATGATAATAATAAAGTAGGTGTTTTCATAGGCATATGCTTCCAAGATGATTTGATGTGTGAAATAAATGAAAGCCACTTCCAACTAAGCATCTCCAACTAGTAAGGGAGATGGAATGGGGATTGAGTATGGTATACATGAATTGAATACTCATTTTAATTCTAAAGGAACTATTTCCTTATAAGTTGTGCGATATTTACATATTTTCCCATAGCAATTACTTAAAGTGCTATTTCAAATTTCAGACTGTAAATTGGCATCCTTGAGCAACACATCTAAATAAGGAGATTTCTTGTTTGAGCTTACAAGCTCATTCTACAACCCATTATGAGAAAGACGTGTAAGTATGTTCTTGTTCAACTTGAAGTTGAGATGTATTCCTTTAATATATATATGTGAGAGAGAGAGAGGGAGAGATATAATAAAAAACAAAAATGGATATACACTTTTAGTTTGTTTAGTTAAAGTTATAATAAAACATAAATATTCTAATTATTAGTGTCCATAGTAAGGAGAAGTGGTCAAAATATTTCACTCACCCTCCATAAACAAAGTTTTTCACCTAATATATAATAAAAAAAACAAAAATGAATATATGAATTTGATTTGTTTAATTAAAAGTTTAATAAAACTTCAATAATCTCAAGGTCACTACGGATAGTAAGGTGAAATGGTAAGAATATTTCACTCACTCTCAACCATAAATTAAATATTTCATATGGGATATAATAAAATAAAAAACAAATATATGTGTTTGGTTGGTTTAATTAAAAATATTATAAAACATAAATAATGTAGCCATAGTAACGTGGTAAAAAAATTTCGTCACTCTCAACATTGAATAAAATGTTTCATATCATATATAATTTTAAAAAAATGACATAAAATAATCTCACTTTTAGTGGCCATACTAAGGAGAAGTGGTAAAAATATTTCACTCACTCTCAACTATAAATAAAATATTTCAAGTTGATATAATAAAAAAAAAACAAACATATGTATTTTGTTTGTTGAATTAAAAATATAATAAAACACCAATAATCTCAATGTCACTAGCCATACTAAGGAGAAGTGTAAAAATTTTTCACTCACTCTAAACCATAAATAAAATATTTTAAGTGGGATAAAAAAAACCAATATATGTATTTGGTTTGTTTAATTAAAAATATTATAAAATATAAATAATCTCAGTGTCTCAAGCCATTTTAAGGAGAAGCGGTAAAGATGTTTCACTCACTCTCAACTATAAGTAAAATATTTCACTTATGATATAATAAAAAAACAAAAAGAAATATACTAGTTTTATTTATTTAATTAAAAATATAATAAAACATTAATAATATCAATCTTAGTGTCAAATTTTGTAGTATAAAAAAAAATTTCACCCCTCTCATCTATTAATAGATCAGTGTTTAAAATATATCTATACTGATTTGAATAAGCTTAAACTACTGTAAATAGCAATGGCCTTGAAAGTGCTGACAAAGAAAAATACTTGTTGATATTTTAGAGAGACCTTAATAAAAGGAAAAGAGATGCTGTGGTGCACAGTATAGTAGTAGCCTTGGTAGCATTTTTATTTTCAAATAAAATGGCATGTACCAGTAACCTAGATGCATTTGTTGTCCTCCAACTTTGAGTGACATGTAGATCGAAACAAGTTTGATATCTTATTAGTCAACACAATAATGGCTTGGTGATAATCCATTCACTGACAAAATATCAATCTAGGTTGTTCTAATATCTTTTACATTTGGCTTCCTTTGTTGCTGTAAATACCTTTGTTCCTCAATAAATAATCGAACAACATCACAGAAACTGTCACCCTGCTAATAATTAGCCATAACCTATGTATTGTATTCACTCCCCCACATGGGATGTGTCCTTGTGCCACCTGCTGTTGGAGACCTTCTGCCTCCAACTATGGCAGTCTGCAGTGCCTCTTCTTAGTCTGCCTGTTGTTCCAGAGAATCCCAACACAGAGGAAAACCAGAGAAAGCCATTCGAACTACCCACCAATGGAGGACATAATTGCAATTTTCAATGTCTTTGAATTCTTTTAGTTAGCAGGCTTGGAGTTGGAATAGGAGATTCTGAGAAAGAGATGAGCGGCAACAAGAGGTGGTGGACGTTCCAACAAATGCCTTTATTTTTGCTTTGGAATATAATTTTTTCTAGCTTGCATACTTTAGTTAGTGCACCATGTTTTCCAGTATAAGCCCACCTCCCATTAAATCCCATTCGACCCCATTTTCCTAGATGGATGTAAAAGGCATTTTCCCATTCTATCTGTATGTCTACAGCTGTTGATGCCTTCTTACCAATACGCAGTTGTAGAAATCACACTCTGAAGTTTATCCTTCAGCTATGTGACCAAATCTTCCCCTTTCATACCAATTGAGACCCGTGTTTACATTTTCCTCGAAATATTTTGTTTGAGTTAATTTGTGAAGTATGATTACTGTAATAGGTTGTTATTATATGGAAAAGATTAACCATCATGTTGTACATTTATTGATATGTCAACGTATTTAGATAAAGGAACCCGAAATAACTGAGACCACCGTCTCGCTCAATGGATTGGACAACTTGAGCGAAATTCGATTAACAGCAAATTTCAAGAGAAGGAAGATAATAACAAAGGGGTGGGTAATGTCATATTTTTTGAATTTCGCTATATTTACCAGCAAATTTGAAGAGAAGGAAGACCATAACAAACGGGTGGGTAATGTTTTTTAAATCATAAATTTTCATGTTTGTTGGATTTACAGTTTGTATATTAACTGTATCAATAATTGAAATGTTCTCTAAATTATAATTTTTGAATTTTGCTCAACTTACTGTACCAATAATTGTTTTGCAGTTTTGAGGGATTAGTGATTGGCATAACCAAATAATGCATGAGCTTTAAATACAAGATAAGGAACCTGACATAGCTGAAAAGACTGTTTTTCCCCTGAATATACTTATTTTGAATGATGTGAGAAATGTTCTAACAGTGGAGACACGGGGCGAGAAAACCTTAGTGCATTAATTCGAAAGGGCCAGCAGCATGTGGTGAATCTCTGCTTAATGGAGAGAATTTTAACTTTGGAAATGCATTGATAAAGGGGCAGCAACATCCTAATGCTCTACTGCAAAAGGAATCTGATTTGAAGATTTGTCAGTCATAGTATTTCGAATATCTTAGAACGTCTCACCACACTTTGATTGCCCGCATCGAGGAGTTGAAGCGACTATGTGATTCCTGTAATCATGATGAATCATAGTTTTCGCAGGAGCTGGAACAGAGCAGAAGCACAAGGGAATCGAAAAATGTTAAGAGGACTCTTTATGTCCATATCGCTCCATTCTCTCTTTATGGTCGACGGATTCTTATAGCTTTGCACTTGGAGGATGTGGCTAGAACAACGACTGTCTTTGTCTGTGGAACTGCTGATTTTTTTTTTTTTAAGGAAAATAAGCTTTCTTTTATATAAGGAATAAGAGAGTACATAGACGGGATCATGTCCTTTCTGTTCGTCCTGAACTTGTGCATAAACATAGAATTTCTACATGTACTTGTTCTATAAACAAACGTGGAAAAATTCTAAAATACTGTATGTTTCAAAATACATTTAGTTTTTTACAATCATAAAAACAGTTTTCAAAAATCATGATAACTCAAGTTAATCGAAATCTGAGATATATCGATCAGGAAATAGGTATGCAGCCAGAATAAACTCTGGTGTCTTGCTTGTAAAGAAGCATAGTGGATGACTATATGAGAGCCAGACATGGTTTTTTGGAGAGCATGTTTGCTATGGTATTTGTTCCCTGTGTATGTGATAAAAAGAGATTCGTTGAAAAGAACGCTTTATGGATCGAATAAGCTTCATCTAGTAGGACATTGATGGTGGCTGAAAGAGGGCGAGCCGTTTGATCCAATTGATGCAGACTTTTGAGTCTCTGAATACCTGTATGTTTTTTTATGTTGAGCTATTACGTCAAGAAAAGTAAACCCCAAAAAGCAATGATTTCTGAGGGTTTCCCCTTCCTTTCTTGCACCAAAAGTGAAGATAATGTCCCGGTTCATGAACAATGAGAGCTCCGCATCCCCCCAACGACTGTTATTACATGCCCTATAAAAAAAAACCAGCTAGTAAAATTTTGCCATACATACTTTTTGAATACCTATCTTTGTTTTATATCCCATTTCTAATCTACTGCAATGTCAAATTAGTTTGTGGGGTTGGTAAACTATTTTATTTGAAATTGAGTTTCGAATTAATCACATCATAAATATTTGCTAGTTTATCTATAGTTAGAAGAGCTAAAATTTATGAGATTTTCAAATTTGTTCAATCACTATATAATCCAAATAATAATCAGTATATAATCCAAATAATAATATCTATAAAAAAAAATATGAAAATAGTTTATTTATACAATTCTACTTTAAAAATAAATTTATTTTTAAAAAATTAAAACAAATAATGTCTATTATAATAATAAAAATAAATATATTGTAAATGATTTAGAAATAAAAGAAATTATGATTAAAATGTTTAAATATTATACTTTTCAAAAATATTTAAATAAACTATTTGAAGATGTATGTTAACTAATTTATGTCCATATGTATTTCATGTATATTTGTATATAAAAACAATTGTTAAAATAAAATATTTTAATGTTGTATAAAAAGTTCATGAGGTCTTGGATAAATATTTAGTGGTACTTCTTGGTGTGAATTCAAAGGTTCAATTCCTTAACGGATTAAAGTATTTATCCGGTCCTATATATACTCTATTTAGTATTCAAAAATATAATTTAAACAATAAAAAATAACACATTGTATTTGCACTGTAAAGTAGTTTGCACGTGAAGAAATTTGATCCCTCTCGGCTCATGCTAGATATATACTTAAGATCAATCTATGCTTATTTTATTGATTCAAGAAGCTCATTGAGCTAAGAAGCACATTTTATAGCCCAGTGTGAATGCCATGTGTAAATATTTTTGTCCTCCCTAAAAGAAAAATAAAAAGTCAATATTGGCTATAATAAAAAAGAAAAAAAATGTTATTCATATTTTAAAAAAAATGTGTTATTCATATTTAATTAGTTGTCCATATGACCTAATATAATTTCATGTCATGTAATTAAAAGTAAAAACAAAAGTGAGTAAGATGTTTAAATCTTATGCTTTTTAAAAATATTTAATACTTGATATCAACTTCATATATATTTATATATAGAAAAAAAATATCCAATATGGATTATGAATAAAATATCCAATGTCGGTTATGAATAAAATATTTTAATATAAATTAATATTGACATATACTTAAAAATATAATAAAAACAAAAAGGTCAGTTTAATGTGTGCCCATAAAATAGCTCAATATACATGTTATGTAATCTCTATAGCATTCTAAAATACAATTTAAAAAAAAATAATTACACGTTGTCTTTACACTCTAAAAAAATTTAAATGATAAATGTTTTGATTAAAATGAATCGATATTAATATATTTATTATTGTATAGTTTTTTTTTTACTATTTAATTAAAAAATATATATTTAAATGTTGCACATAATATTATAATGTACATTAGATACTATGTAATATTTAAATCGATGGTTTGGTAAAAAAATTAATTGCCTTAAAAATTATAATATTATGTATATATTTTTTTTAATAGCAATAATCTATATATATATAATCTTTTTACAAAGACACAAAAGTTTAGAATGATGTTCAATTATTTATAATAGTTAATTACTTAATAGGTATTTAAAGGTTGAGAGAGGGAGTACGTATTTTGATTATTTTTAAAAATATTTTATAATGTTTTTTAAACTTCTTTGTTTAAAAAAATATAGTGAGATTTAAAAGACAAATATTTTTTTATTAAAATATTTTTTCAAAATAATTTAATTTAGAAACAAAATAGTCTTTCACCAAAATTCAATAATATTCTAAATTTTCCAAGGGTCTCTATGCCACCAAGGTCTCCAGCGCCATTTTCGAAACTAGCAGTGACATCTAATCATAAAGAATATTCATCATAATATATGCATAATAAACAACATAGAAATCATCGATACCAAACTCATCTCATAACCATTAACATCGTCTATGCTGGAAATCTAAATAAACACATGATGAGTTATTATCACGTAAAATAGTAACGGGATTATCATGTTTAATGCACTCAAAAAAATATAAAGTATGTTATAGTATTTATCTCAAAATTCAAAGTATTTAAAAGTGTCTATCTCAAGTCAATCTAGAATAAGATCGCTGAAAGGGGGCTAGTCGTTGCCTTGAGTGGGGTTAGCTCAAGCCAATCTAGAATAAGATCGCTGCAAGGGAGCTAGTCGTTGCCTTGAGTGGGGTTAGCTCTGTTCTGAGTTTCAGTCCATTAGAAAATTGACTAAATATTTGATTCCAAGATTGCTTCTAGGATTGTCATAGTTCTATTAGAAACTATCTGTCTAAGCAGATTCAGTAGATTTAGAAGTTAGGGTGACAGGCATCTTACTTACTGCCTTGGTTTTTTTGGGTTTCATCTTGAAACTATATCATTTGGAGAAATATCTTAAACAAGGAAATAACGAATTCTTATCATCCGTTTTTAGAATCAGGGTCTCAATACCATAGTGGACAGGAAAATTGCTAATAGAATGGAGTTGCTGGAAAAGATTGATGGCTAATTGATATGCTTAACGTTCAGCGGTTATAAATCATGGAAAGTCCTAAATTAAGGAAGTATAAATGGGTTTGAGAAGCTCACTGAATCCCTAAAGGGTGAGCTAGGATGCAGCCCAAAAATTACTCAACGAGAAAAATAAAGAGGGCAGAAGGAGAGGCGAATTTTACCTAGTTGTTGAAATGGAAATTACATATAGGATTTTCGTGCAAATGCCATCAACGGTGAGTATCAATCAGATTAAGTGTAGTGACATTTGTTAGCCTTCATTTTGAGCGATTTCAAACCTCTGGTCGAACGAACATGAGATAGTGAACGGCCCAAATGTTGTATACAGTCCCTGCACCATTCCATTTATGTTTAATGAGAGGGATGCATAAATATAGAAGCTTTGGAAAGGAAAATGAATTGATTGTTGTCATGTTATGAATTTTATTTTTTTTATCGTTAACCCTGGTTTGTATTAACGCCGAAAAGTATAGAATAATATTTCTGTTTGAAATTTTTATTAGTTGATATAATTCGATGAATTTATGAACGTAAAAATTAAGGAGGTACTAAAAACAAATAAATAAAAAATAAAGTTCACTTTGAGCTTGCATGATGGCCAAGTGTTTCAATCGAACATTACCAATTTTTAATACACACCATAGCCTTCACTAGTTCCAATTATTCATGAAGTGTTGGTCTTTGCTGCTCCATGAGTCATTCTGCAAAGCAAGGAATGAAGCAGGGATTTTGCACAAAGAAAGGAATGAAGGAACTCTTCTCGAGTCACCTGGAGTAGTTAATTATCAAAATGACATCCAAGTATAATTTCTGTGGAAGCGTAAGCTTATGATGTCTCTGTGAATGAAGACGTAGTTTTTTTTTAACTATTGTCAACCATTTCTCTATTTTGTGAAGCGGTGACAAGACTCAAGAGATATAAGTTAGGCAACGATACTATTGATGAACAAAGATTGATGGGATAAGAGAATAAATGCTCACGAACTTCCAAATAACACCATTGAATTCCCGTGCACTCTAACCAGTGTGGCTAGCGGCATCGAGTAGTAGATCATCCAGCATATAGAGTTACATATTCAACTTACCCAGTTTATCCAGTCGTACTTGGACCTGTACTAGATCCAACAGCTTAATAACCAATTGGATTTTAATCAGCAACACCAATACCAATAGTTGACCTAGTTGTTCTAGCAGTGGATTCAGTTCCAGACTCATAACAGTCGATCCCATTGAATAATCCATTGATTCCAGTGTGATTTTGTATCTAGATGAAGCACTGGTAACAATAGTTGTTTACCCATACTTTCCCTTCGCTCTTGTGTTTCTGTCCTTGTTGTAAGTGTAATCCGTGTTTCAGTGCTCTTCCGAGATGATAACCACTCCAAGTGCAGGTTGCAACTAGGTAATAGGCACATAACATAATAGATAATAGACATAACACAAAAGATAATAGAATAGGTTGCTCCGTAATGGATTAGCCTCGCTCATGGATGTTGCTCCTTTCTCCCAGAGGGTTAACATAAGAGTACAAGTTCTTCCTTCCTTCAGAGGAAGAAGGTAAGTGATGAATGCTCATATGACTTTGAAGAAGACAGGAAAATCTTATCCATGTAAGTTGAATTATAGAAAGTTTGGATCCCAAGGAAATTAACGAAATGTAAGTATGCATGCTCTGTCACATTTCTTGTGTAAATCTTGTGGCATCATTTATTTGAAATCTGTGACCTGAATTTCTGTAATGATTTTAGTAATCTCCGAGAATAAAAGAAAAGGGGAGGATTGTTGAATATCTCTATTTTCTATGCATAAATATTTGTTGACGTTTGAAGGTAACTGACATACAAAATTTCTAATGTGAGTGTTCAACTGTTCAACTCCTAAATGTTGTTAGCTAAGTGCAAATCGATGTTCAAAGCCCCCATTTTCGATTAGTTCTACACACCTCCAATGGCCAAAATCAGGAAGTATTCTATGTAACGAGCCTATCGTGCGCCTTCTCTCCCCTTCAAGGTGATTTTGTGTATAAGAAAACGAAAGAAATATTGGAAGGGACATAGATGCCAACCCCAGCTAGGGAAAATTAGATACCACAACAACATGCATATGCCATCTCTCCCCTTCAAGGTGATTTTGTGTATAAGAAAACGAAAGAAATATTGGAAGGGACATAGATGCCAACCCCAGCTAGGGAAAATTAGATACCACAACAACATGCATATGCCAGAGGCCGCAATATGGAATGGCAAGTGGCACCAGTACCATTTCCTCTAGACACCACAAAAAATTCTTAATTCATATAAGAAGGCAGATAGTGTACATACATGTTATGGATAAACATTTAATGCTAGGCAGTGATGCTAGCATTACTAGCAAGATTCATTCATTTTATTCTGGAAACATACAAGGAAATATGATGTTTAACCAAGATACAAATATGTGATGCCTCAAAAAAAGAGCAATAAGATGAGAAAACATCTAATTGATCTATCAAACCATTACAACATTTTATAGATTGACTAAACGATATTTTATGAAACGCAAAAAAAAACTTTGGATTAATTCGAACACTGACTAATACTTATAAGTGAAACCAATTACAATAAGTAAAACCAATTATAGTAGTCCCATGCCTGCTTGACTAGCACCCGATTTAATAGGAGCGGCTAGCTAGCAAGATGGCATATCTGACCCGCCATCACTTATCCCTTCCCTATGACCCCATTGGAGAAATATGGAAAGATTTAAAAAACATATGGTGATAAAATCAATATTTATTATAAATTATGCTGAACATTCTTACTACATTAATCTCAATGAAAAATCACACCATAGTGTTACTCCACATTACAATATCCCAGTTGAGAATATTGGTTTTATGTATGTTTTAAACTAAAAATTGAATACCTTGCACAAAAGACTAAAAAATGGAACAATGTTAAAAATACTATGAAATAAAAATAAAATGGATAGTCCTTAATTGATGGTTACAATATTAACGCTAACAATTTAGATGATGAAAATTCAAATGGGCATTCAATATATTTTTTATTCATATCATATATGAAGAGAATAATTTATGTATCAAGTAAGTCCAATATTATGAAATTTTATGAGAAATTTCAAATTTTTTATTCATATCATATATGAAAAGAATAATTTATGTATTAAGTAAGTTCAATATTATGAAATTTTATGAGAAATTTCAAATTTACAAGATTTTATTTATGTTCACACAATAAAGAGCTTTATATTTATATTTAGAATATTTTGTGGGTATCTTTTCATAACATGATTTGCGTTGTCATGATTATGATAAATATTTTCCCAATTTTATAGACTAATTTGTGAGAACCATTAAACAAATATAGTTAGAGGCAGGGTGGGCTATTATTTGATCAAAGAAGAAATAGTATTATATAAAAAATAGTATTATATAGTAACATAATGCTTAATTAAATATATTTAATTATATAATTTATTGATGTCATGACATTTTTACTATGCATCTCTTGTCATTGTCTTTAAAATTGAATTTGGCTCTTTTATATTAAAAGGGATATATTTATATTATTTTCACATGGATTTAAGTACACGTTTTTCTACATTAATATAAATGAAATTATAAATACTTTCTAATTTCAATGGTAAATATTTTACTTATATTTTTATTTCGATCATAGTGTAATGGTTTCCTATAAACCATATTTTCAAGATGTTAAGGCTTAGACTTTTATCATATTAGATACCAAACCTATTTTTTCCACTAAGCAGGTGCTCTAATGTATGCTGGAAATTTGAGCTTCAATTTTGACATTGTTGTCTTTTACCTATATACCATCCTCATCTATTCATAACCTTAATTTCCTTGATGAAATTCACACTAATCAACTGCTTGAGAAGATTAGTTGAGTGACTAATTTTATACCCATATAATGCATGTTTCACGCAAGCACCCATTCCAATGTGTTCATCCTTCCACTTCAAAAACGATGGAAATATATGGAATTATTATTTCTTTATGAATATAACTTAGCTAACTTAACTAATAAAAAGAAAATTCTAATTTCTACTTCCTTGCACACCCAGTAAGTAGACCAAATTGAATTCTTTGTAAATGATATCCCATTATTTCAAAAGGGATCATAACTAAACCCAAAATAATGTTAAACAAATAGCTTGTTTTGTTCACAACATCATTGACTTCAAAGTGGTACTCCTTAATCACATTGCATGGTTTTGGAGTGTTATCTCTTACACGAATACCAAATTATACATGTTATATAAGACATGAATGAATATAGGCACAAGAATGAATATAGACACTTGCAGATGCAATTCATCTATTAGTATGAATTTAATTTTATTCCACATAACCATATAAAATATATATATATATGTGGAAACTACACATAAGATTTTTTAAAATATAATAATGGGTTAAGATGTTAAGACGCATTCTTCTTTCTCTGGAGAGGAAATGTGCAATTCATGGTGAAGTTTACTACCAACAATATTATGAATCTATTAAAAACCCATGAGACAATCGAAATTGGGAAGCTTACCACTAGACCAATGAGATTGTTTGATATATTTATAAATTTGATTTTGAAACTTCTCCATCCATTACTAAATAAGAATATTATCCTCAAAATTTTAGAGGACACACTTGAAAAAGATGAAAAATTCATAAGTACATTCTTATATGTGACTATGGTACCTAATGATTTTGGGTGTGTAGGATCCGCATGGAAACTCCTGTGGAACAATGCCAAAAGTGTCATTTTTAACACTTCTTCTTTCACCTACACATGCTTTATTAGTAAACACATCCTTGATATTCTTTTTTTCACTATGGTTGAAATAAAAAAAAACCCATTCTGGGAGAAGTAATCTGACCTTGACAATCTCTTTTACAAAACATACAAATTTATAATAATAGAGCTAGCACTGAACATGGTATTAATAATAAAAAAGCGTCACAATTTACTTCGGGCCTCCTATACTATGGATTAAATTCATGATACATGTTAATGACAATATTGATTCCATGATTACTTTCTCGAGATTACTAAACTAGTTGAGAATAGAAAATTTCCATAATGTTATTCCTTTATACAAGATCAATTGTTGAGAATGTTTCCAATATGGTATAACATCATAATGGATTTACTAAAATTTTACGAAATTCTCTTTTAATATGCTTTTTAAATCTATCTCAATAGGTATAATAAAAATAATATCCCAACAAGTAGCTTCATCATTTACATTTATATCGATTTGAATTTATTAGTCATTTGTAATTCTTTTCTTGAAACATGGAGCAATTTTGAGATCGTTATCATCATTTAACATGTTGAAGTTCCTAATGCTACAAGTACAAGAACATTTACAATTTCCTTGTGAGTGGTTCCAATATTAACCTTTTCTTGATATTTCAAATAAATATAATAATTTAAACAAATTTTATGATACAATCTCATGTTGCTTTGTTTGTTTAACATCTCGAAAACTAAACAACATTGTTTCCTATTTATTTTTATTTTATTTTAATTAGTCCATGTAGTGTTTGAGCCTTTGTAATGAGGGAATTTTGTTGATGATCTTTGTTTATAACCAAAATTTTTAAATTTTTTATATATACTCGGTACGAAACCACCACAACTCTCAATTATCCTTGAAACCTGGCCCTATTGCATTTAACAATGGGACTATCCTGTTCATTCCTCTGCCATCTGATAGATCAAATTAAAAATCTTAATAAAAAATAACAATTAAAAGTTCAATCCCCCTCCCTTTACTGATGTTGTAGGGGGCAGGCCTCGCTATCTTCATTCCTCTTCAGGGATTCAGGGTGGAGATCTGTTGGTCCTTAGCCATTCAATATGCCACCCCCTCCCTTTGTTGACATCATAAGGGGGCTCAAACTATTATTCACGTGAATTGATTTCATGTACTAATTTTTTCCATCCTTTACGAATTCGATCTATGCCCCCAATTGAAGTATGTAGTTACATGTGTTCACAGCTTGGTCCTCAAGGCTAATGCATATAATTCAACGCATACACATAGAAAAGCCTCAACCTCTAGCTATGGTGCTGGTAACTTCTGGACCACACACGACCTCAAATATTGGGTGCTTCTTGCCATATGTGTGTGTGTGTGTGTGTGTGTGTGTGTGTCCTATGTATGTATTTTATAAAATATAAGAACATGTGTAGTGATACACCTATGTGCGGGCCTAAACCGCTTGACAAAACCCTATGGGCTATATAGAATACGTTTAAAAAAATTTCTATAAGTGTACCAAACATTTCATCCCAACCATGTTGCAATAGTAAAATCCTCAACTCACCATGGTCATTATTCATCGTGAAGATTCATGTAATATCACTTCCTAGAAAGTGGCTTCAATGACATCTACTATTATGTTTCATTACCATAGCTAAAAAATATTAAAATCAAGCCATGGCTTCGACATATGAATATGCAGGCACCTATTTTATCCCTCAGGCTTAAGGAAAAATTCTTGTAAAAAATACAAGTTTAGAAAATGCAGTCTTACATTAAGGCCTATTTAATATTTCATAGGCCTATTCTCCTTCTTTCACACAAACATTAGTATGAAAATGTCATGCATTGTTACATTCATGTCAATGAAGATTATACATCTCATAATACCAATCACATTGATGAATTTACTAATGTTGGAAGGATGAAAAAGGTTTCCCTGTACAAGCCCATTTCGGTTGTGAGTCATCATTGTTTCATCTCATTAATCAAGCTCAAATTTTAATTAGGTTAATACATTATTATACCTATGCCCAATGTTTACTCACACGAACCACATATTTGTAATAATTTTTTTGATGCGACACACAAACACACACACACACAGATATATATATATATATATCTTTCCCCTGCATAAATAATTTAAGTGTGGAACCACAACCACAAGGAACTCGTCATTAGAACCTCACTCTTTTAATCATCAGAGAACCATACACCATTCATGCATTAAATACAACAATTAACCTAATAGTCTAAAAATAAAATTCATGGAATATGATACATATGAGGACTCTTATCTTGAATTGAAATTGGGAAACTCTTTCTGGGGCAGTGACTCTCCACCCGGCCATAGGCAAGCTGGAACAAATTCTCACTTGTAGCTATCACCCATGTGCTAGATTGTAGAGAATGAGGGTATTTTTTCATAAGGGATTAAACTCTAGCTATTAGTTGAAAGAAATATTCTAACGGTTCTGCCACCTCCAGTTACCAACTATTTAATCATTTAAAAATTGCGCAAGGAGTCCAGAGGCTTGTTACGTACAACCTTTAGGTATTCAAAACTAATATAGTTTATATAATCAAAAGATATAGATCTCCACCATTCAAGGCTAATACATAGTGGTTCCACCCATTTTAGGTACTCCATAATCCACTGTAACACACCCAAAACATGAAATAATTTTAGAAATCCTCCTTTTAGGAATCTAAGGAACAATCCTCCACCTCGTCCGTCAAGGAACTCTAGAGAAAACCATCTCCACCCTCTACTTAACAAGGAATAAAGATGCCATTGGTCCTCACCTCAGAGAAATTTCTTCATGCCATATTTGGAACCGAAAATTGATTTGAATGCATCCTTTATGCATGTTACTCCCTGCCTTCGAGATCCCTTCTCTTGATCTCTCATTCTTAGGTTATCCTCCTTTTTTTTCCATCAATATCCAGAGTTCAAAACATTATTCTCCTCTCATACCAAGGTATTCAAATGATATTTTCCTTTCTCCCTTACAAATTCCTTTACAAAATTTCTTTTATCTATCGAAATTTTTACAGCCTCTCAAAATTTTCCACCTACCTATATGTGCCCAAGGTTATTTGTGTTGGTTAATTTATTATAGTGGGTCGCCATCACACCTTAGGAGCTAGAAATTTGCTGATTTATTTATTTTATTCTTATCACTATTTTCTTTTCTCTTGATGCAAAGAAGCACATTTTTTTTCCTCTGCATCTATCTAGTAATAAATTATACATGTTTTCCTTTTTTGCATAGTTATCAACTACCATGAACTAGTTCAAATCTACTGTTGTAAGGAAACCCAAAACTATCGTAAGCAAGTAACCCCCTCAACTCTTGAATCCATGTCCCTTTACTCAACCGATTTCTTTTTAATAAAATATTTACATTGTATACATTGGTGGAAAATAAATGGGTTGTCAGAAACCCCGCCCCTTTGGGGTAACGTCATCCTTGTAACGAGTCCTAGTTGATTTTGTATGTAAATAAGATAATACCAAGGTTATGGGTTACATATTCAAACCTAAATTTTGGGAAAAAAATAGTGATGGGTATCATTGGTGATTAATTTATGGCTATGGAAATTGGAAAAAGAATTGAAAAAGGAAAAAAGAAATTAATTGGCACTTTATTGATGAAAATAAAGGAAAATAGGACAAAAGGAAGATGAAGGGTCACATATTTTCATTAGGAGGAAATTGTTTGGTTAGTTCAACCATTAGATCTCTCATTCATTATATCTTTCTCTCATACAATTAAACACCATTTTTGGAGCATGCTCAGAGCACTCTAGTATTCACTTGGATTTGGCGAAATAAGGAAAAGGAAAGTGGGAAAGTGGAAGGGAACATGTGGACAAACAACTAAAACTGGATTGTTTTGTAAGTGATAGGTTACATGTTGGATTTCCTTGATGATTTATGGATGTATGGTATATGCATGCAGTTTTCTAGTTATGTGTTGTCATTCACATGGAGGATTTCCTAGATTGAAAATGCTTTTAACCATCCCTTTCCATTTCCTTGATAGCCATGGTGTTATAGGTTTGTCCACTTTGTTTTTTTGGTTGGTTGTCATAATTCCTTATGGATGTCGGTTGAAACAAAATCTTCAGAAGCCTTCGAATAACTTGGGTTAAGTTACTAGTACTAGAGCCTATGTTGAGAAAAAATCTTTGGAGCCCTTGGTGGGTTGAGCTAATAGTCCTTGGATCTGGGTTGGACAAACGCACTTGAATCCTAGAAGGTTGTGGATTAAGTTACTAGTTCTTGGAGCCCTGAACACCTTGGGTAGAGACTGATCTGGTTGGTGTTAGTGATGTTTGATCATGAGGTGGAATCATTGGTTGAGGGTTGATGCGGCTTGGCATCTAGAATCTCTGGTTTCGTTTTATTTGTATTATTTCATGAGATCCCATATTTATTCCTGGAATATGGCACAAGGGCGATTTGCAAAAGAAAATAATTAGTTAAGCCCAATCTACACTCGGGTGGTACGTCGAAGTTCTTAACTTGGTTGAAATTTTCATATGTTAATAAGAGTTATTCTTCTATTGTGATTCATGTGTATATTTGTAGCGATTATGTTGGAAATATTATGGCTAAGGTTCCATGGTCTCAATGTTGCTAGCTTTCTAGTTATAAGTTGGTTATGTGATGTATATTACTTATGCCTCCTGAATGTTTTTTATGAATGTGAAACAAAAAAAGTGAATGTCGATCCCTAAGGAGAGCTGGTCTCTTATCGTAGCTCTGTCAACATTTTCTCAATTGACTCAGTTCCTCGCCACGTGGTCTTCCACAAATTCTTGTAATTTTATTTATCAATTCCAGAGAATTGATAAATAACACATTCAGCAAACCTTGAGAAAATTTTAAACATATCAACCCTTATAACTCCGCAATATCTCTAATATGGAATCGACGCCAACTTCGAGATTTAATTTTATGGTAAAGTTTAAATACTCCAGGGTTTACGTGAATCACCCGATTACATTACCAGTGGAACACTTGATGTACTTTAGGCCGGACCCACACCTACAATTGGTGTAAATTCCATTAAACACACACAACTATACCTTGGTTAACCTCCAGGCTACCTCCAAATGCAATCTCCGTCCGATGAGCCTTCCTCCAGATCGATGGCGTTCATCGATATCACACTGCCTCCTCAGTCGGAATTTAATGTGCGATGGCACGTGAAAAGGCGGTTTTTTTGGGGTCCCACCTTTTGCTATGTGTCAACCACTCTATGGAATCGCTCCCAAATTGGGAATACTGCTTACCCCGCAAAAGTGGTGCAATATTGGTGGTTTGGTTTCGCAAATCCACTCTCGATTTTGGAATAGTGATTGACCATGGTTTAATGCCTTCCTTCCTATGCTCTCCCGTTTGCTAACTCAGGGTCAGACCTCGGTTCAGGATTCAATTAACAACAAACAGTCTATTTCTCTTACGGCAGGATTTTCACTACCATTAGAATAGATTTAGTCGACCATGATCATACACAGACCTCGTCCGCGGTTGGGATTTAATTCACAGAGCTTGTTCGAACAATTCGAGAGAAACAATGGACAGAGGGATGAAGAGACTGTACAATAGTTCAATTCAATAATTATACACGTGCAGAGTTCAATCGCCTCACAATTAAACAAATTTCCTCAAAAATATCAATTCAAGACAGTTTGGTAATCAACAGGAACTGAAATTTATTCAACCAGAAGCAATTGCTTAACACACAGAATTTATTGCAAAAATCTATTCCCTCTATACATTCGAGGGATACAATTTATATACATTACAATGTGTCTCTTTGGTTCCTCGGTGAGGACCATTTAGAAGTCAAAGGCCTAATTACAATTTACTCAAATAACTGAAACATGATAGATGGCTAAACTATTCGACTTCTACTAACTCCAACTAGTCTAAATGCAACAGACAGCTAAGGTATTGACACCTTGCTGTTACAACTCAAACGATTTTGAACCCTCCTAGCCACAATATGTGGAAAAAACCTCCTACATTGCTGGCTAGTGTCTAATGCCCCTGCATCAGGCTCCCAAGGGCAATTTTCTTCATGGGCTCCTGTCCATGAGCTCTTCCACTGATCTGCCTATCTTTTGCAACATTCCTTCAGTCACCCAAGTGGCGTCCTTTTCTGGCTTGTCCTTCCATTTGATTAAGTACTGAAAGTAATCTTGTCCTCTGGTCTTCCTGAACACTCTTTTTTCCAATATCTTCTCTGGTTTTAATGGTTGTGCTGGAGGTAGCTTCTTTTCCCACTCAATATGTTCCTTGTCTGCTGATATTTATTCTTCACCATCATATTCATACTTGTACAAATCTGCAACATTAAAAATGGGAGATATTCCAACATCAGGAGGTAATTCAATCTCATAAGAATTTTCAGAAAACTTTCTAAGTATCTTGCATGGCCCAATCCTTTTGAAATTCAGTTTTTTATACTGCTTCCTTGGGAACCTCTCCTTTCTCAAGTGTGCCAAAACCATATCTCCTACTTCAAAATGGACTTATTTTCTGCTCCATTCTGCTCTGCCTTTGTATTTGATGCTGCTTCCTTGTATTTGCTATTTCACTTGTTCATGTATGGCTTGGATCTCTGAAGCAAATTCCTCACCATCAACACTTCTCAGCTCTGCCTTTCCCAGATTTATTAACTCTGATATTCCTTTGGGATTCATTCCATAAACAATGTGGAATGGACTCTTCCCTGCGCTTTTGTTTGGTGAGTCATTATATGCATATTCTGTCTGGGGAAAAATATGGTCCCACTGCTTGGGATGCTCTCCTGCAAGACTTCTCAACAAGTTTCCTAGACTCCTATTCACTACCTCAGTTTTTCCATCAGTCTAAGGATGATAAGCTGAGATGAAACTCAGTTTGGTACCAAGTTTCTTCCATAGTGTCCTCCAAAAATGGCCCACAAATCTGGTGTCTCTATCTGAAACAATACTCCTGGGCAACCCATGCAACCTAACAACTTCTTTGAAAAACAAGTTAGCAACATGGGTGGCATCACTAATATTATAACATGGGATAAAATTTTCCATTTTGGAGAATCTACTACAAAAAAGACTACATCATTCCCTCTCCGAGTGTTGGGCAATCCTAGAAAAAAATCCATACTCACCATGTCCCAAGGCCTGTCTGGAATAGGCAAGGGAGTGTACAATCCTGCATTCCGGCTCCTTCCTTTAGCATATTGAAATATTTTGCAATTCCTCACAAACTTATCCACTTCTTCTCTCATCTTGGGCCAATAATAGAAGTGACTCAGCTGCTCATAAGTTTTATCAGTACCAAAGTGTCCAGCAAGTCCAACACTATGCTTCTCCTTGATCAAGTTTTCTGTCATGGAAAATTTTGGTACACACAGTTCGTTTCTTCTGAATAGTAAGTCCTCCTGCAAGAAATAATCCAGCCACTGGATTTTATCTGTTAGAAAAGGGTTATAACATGCCTCAAATGCTTCTTTAAAATCTGGATCTATTTTATACAATTCCTTGAGAAAATCAAATCCTACAACTTCAAAATTGGTTTCTTGAACAAGCATGTGCCTCCTACTCAAAGCATCAGCTACCTTATTTTCTTGGCCAGTTATGTGTTTCAAAACAAAGTAAAAACCTTGGAGATACTCAACCCATTTGGCATGCTTATGATTCAACTTGGGCTGATGTACAATGTACTGCAAAGAATGGTTATTAGAGTATAATACAAATTCTCTGGAAATCAAATAACGCCTCCACCTTTTCAATGCCTGAACAACTGTATAGAATTCCTTCTCGTAAGAGGAATACTTTATTCTGATGTCATTTAGCTTTTCACTGAAATAGGCTGCCGGCCTATCATCCTGACTCAGCACAGCTCCAATGGCCTTTCCACTAGCATCACACTTCACTTGAAATGGTTTGGTAAAATCAGGCAGAATTAACACAGGCTTTTCAGTTATCTTTTGCTTCAAAATTTTAAAGTTTCTTTCTGCTTTAGTAGTCCATTTAAATGGTTGTGTTCTCTTCTTTATTGTCTCAAAAATGGGTGCATTAATCTTGCTGAAGTTTCTTATAAACTTCCTGTAAAAACTGGCAAGTCCATGGAAACTCCTTACCTCGAAAACATTTTTGGGTGAAGGCCACTCCATAATTGCCTTAACCTTTTCTGGGTCCATCTTCAATCCTTCTGCAAAATAAACAAAACCCAAATACGCCAACTCTTCCTTCATGAATGAAAATTTATTTAAATTTATCAGCAGTTTCTCTTGGTGCAGCTTCTTAAAGACATAATTAAGATGCCTTAAATGTTTTTCTTTAGTTTTGCTGAAAACTAATATATCATCCAGATACACTATCACAAATTTACCAATGAATTCTTTCAAAGCTTCATTCATAAGTATCATAAAAGTGCTAGGTGCATTTGACAACCCAAAAGGCATAACCATCCATTCATACAGTCCTTCATTCATTTTAAAGGCAGTTTTCCACTCATGACCCTCTCTTATTCTAATATGATGATATCCAATTTTTAAATCTATCTTTGGAAAATATTTTGCACCACTCAAACAATCCATTAAATCTTCAACTCTGGGTAAAGGGAATCTATACTTGATTTTTATCTTATTGATTGCTCTAGAATCAGTACACATCCTCCGGCCTCCATCTTTCTTTGGGCTCAATACTACTGGTACTGCACGTGGACTCAAACTTTCTCTGATCAGTCCCTTGTCCAACAATTCCTGTACTTGTCTCCTGATTTCTTCATTTTATGTGGGAGTCATTTTGTAGGCTGCCTTATTTGGCAGATTCGATCCAGGGATAAAATGTATCTGATGGTTGATCTTCCTCATAGGTGGCAGCTCATTAGGTAAATCGTCCACAACAATGTCACAGTAATTGTCTAACATCTCTTGGATTTCTATTGGAAAATCATAAATCTTTGTAGAAGTAAGAACTACCTTAGGCTGGCAAACTAAAGCAAAACTTACCTCTTCTTCTTCTATCTACTGCAGATATTCCTTCCCGCTCAGCAACAAGGTCTTTGGATCGACCACTCTACTTGATGGCTCTCCTTCTTCCATGGGTATCAATGTATGATGTACTCCATCCTTGAAGAACTTGTAAGTGTTCTTCTTGCCATCATGCACTGCTGCTCTGTCAAACTGCCAAGGTCTACCCAGTAGTATGTGACACACATCCATGGGCATCACATTACACAGGACCTTGTCTTTGTATTTTCCCATTTGCAGCTCTATCTCACACTGCTCTTTTACAATCAGCTGGTGCCCTTTATGCAGCCAGGACACCCTGTAGGGAGTTGGATGCTCCCTTGTCTTCAACTTCAACTTCTCTATCACCTCAGTGGAAACCAGATTGTCTGTGCTGCCACTATCAATGACTAGCTGGCAGCATTTCCCTCGGACTTTGCATATGCTCCTAAACAAAGTCTTCCTTTGTGCAGGCTCAGTGACCTTTTTGGATTGTTTGAACAGGACCTTATTAACCACCAAGGACACTCCCCTCTCTGGTAGAATTTCTTCTTCAATTGCTACCTCTTCTCCAGCCTGGAAAACAACAACATTTCTTGGACCAACACCCACATTCTCTAGGCACTCATAGTGCTTGTGTCCCACTTGCTGACATCTATAGCACCTCAATTCTCTTCCTCTACCTCTACCTCCTCTTCCTCTATAAGAACCCATTCTGCCTCTTACATCACCCTCTGTAGATGCATTCTGAGGTGAGCTTCTGTTAGCTCAATCTCTGGGTGTAGTAGGGTTTCCTCTACCACCCTGACTTCCATTTCCATGAAAAGTACCTCTCCCTTTGGCAGACTTCTTCCACAGGAGTTTCTCCTTTGCTTTCAAGGCCATCTGATAGGCCTCTTCAACTATCTTAGGAGATAGAAGACCAATCTCATCTTGGATCTCCAACTTGAGACCATTCACATATTTGGCAGTCTTCTCTAGTGTGTCTTGAAATTTCCCATCTCTTATGCTGACTTTGTAGAATTCTTCTGTGTATTCCTTTACTATCAGCAACCTCTGTCTCAGGTTCTACATTTGCCTAAAAAATGTTAGTTGATAATCACTAGGCAAGAATTTACCTTTTAACTTAGCCATCATTATGGTCCAGCTCTTGATAGGTTGTTTGCCAACTCTCCTTCTTTCTGCTTGCACTCCATCCCACCAAAGGGCAGCATGTCCCCTCAACTTTGTTACTGCAAACTTGACCTTCTTATCCTCGCTCATTTATTCATAGTCAAAACACTTGTTCATTTCATTAATCCAGTCCACCAGATCCTTTGGATTCAGTCCTCCTGCAAAACATGACACTTCAATCCTGGTCTTAACTGCAGACCCCAGAACAGTTCTGAGGAGCCTCATGTCAGGAGGAATCTCAGCATTTTCTTCTGCCTCTTCTAATTCAGGTTCACTGATGTCTTCGGGATCCCTGGGCTGTCTTCGCTCCATGGCATCCATTCTGGCCTCAAACCTCTGCAAAATTCCCAACACTTATGCATTGGCAACGGGTCCGCCTCTCCTTCTACCAGCACCTCTACCAACTCAGATCGCCATGTTAATCTTCTGCAAAAACAACTAAAAAAAAACAGCTCTGATATGAAAAATGACAACAACAAAACTGAAAGTCGGTCCCTAAGGAGAGCTAGTCTCTTATCATAGTTCTGTCATCTTTTTCCTCAATTGACTCAGTTCCTCGCCACGTGGTCTTCCAAAACTTCTTGTAATTTTATTTATCAATTCCAGAGAATTGATAAATAACACATTCAGCAAACCTTGAGAAAATTTTAAATATATCAACCCTTATAACTCCGCAATATCTCCAATATCGAATCGGCGCCAACTTCGAGATTTAATTTTATGGTAAAGGTTAAATACTCCGAGGTTTACGTGAATCACCCAATTACATCACCAGTGGAACACTTCATGTACTTTAGGCTAGACCCACACCTACGATTGGCGGAAATTCCATTAAACACACACAACTATACCTTGGTTAACCTCTGGGCTACTTCCAAATGCGATCTTCATCCGATGAGCCTTCCTCCAGATCGATGGCATTCGTCGATATCGCACTGCCTCCTCATTCAGACTTTAATGTGTGATGGCACACGAAAAGGCGGTTTTTTTGGGGTGCCACCTTTTGCTACGTGTCAACCACTCTATGGAATCTCTCCCAAATTGGGAATACCGCTTACCCCGCAAAAGTGGTACGATATGGGTGGTTTGGTTTCGCAAATCCACTCTCAGTTTTGGAATATTGATTGACCACGGTTTAACGCCTTCATTCCTCTCCTGTTTTCTAACTCAGGGTTAGACCTCGATTCGGGATTCAATTAACAACAAACAGTCTATTTCTCTTATGGTGGGATTTTCACTACCATTAGAATAGAGTTAGTCGACCACGATCATACACAGACCTCATTCGCGGTTGGGATTTAATTCACAGAGCTTGTTCGAACAATTCAAGAGAAAGAGTGAATAGAGGGATGCAGAGACTGTACAACAGTTTAATTCAATAATTATACATGCGCAGAGTTCAATCGCCTCACAATTAAACAAATTTCCTCACAAATACCAATTCAAGATAGTTTGGTAATCAATGGGAACTGAAATTTATTCAACCGGAAGCAATTGCTTAACATGGAATTTATTGCAAAAATCTCCTCCCTCTATACATCTGAGGGTACAATTTATATACATTACAATGTGTCTCTTCGGTTCCTTGGTGAGGACCGTTTAGAAATCAAAGGCCTAATTGCAATTTACTCAAATAACTGAAACATGACAGATGGCTAAACTATTCGACTTCTACTAACTCCAACTAGTCTAAATGCAACATACAGCTAAGGTATTGACACCTTACTGTTACAACTCAAACGATTTTGAACCCTCCTAGCCACAATATGTGGACAAAACCTCCTACATTGTTGGCTAGTGTCTAATGCCCCTACATCAGAATGTATGAATGGTTGATGAATGCATGGACTAAAAAATGTTATTGAAACTATTATGAGATGGAATTAGACGTACTTGGTCACTATTTGATAAGTTTCAGACTCTTATGATCAGATATGTAATCATGACCTGTAGCTTACATGTTTATCATATGTTTTACGAACTGACTATCATAGTTAGGCCTGGTTATGTCAATTTATTGTTCAAGTTTTGTATTTTTAGCATCGTACATATGTCATTTATCATTCTCATAAGTCTCGAGTAGTTCTGGGCAGGGTTTTGGAGACTAGCTTGGAACTGTGTCTCAGCTCTCAGGACCACAAGGAGTGAAATAAGTAATTTAGGTCACAACCTCTTGGAAGAAGGATTATGAGTGTGATTGGAGGCCTTACACCACATGCATGCAATTTCAAGGATGCATTTCAGAGCCAAAATCAGTGAAAATGAGCCCCAACTCAAGGGTTGGTCACCTGGGGTGGTTCTTTGGCCCATAAATGTCCTATAGCGCTAAGTATTGTTGTGAGTTGTCAGTTTGTGGTCATTTTGTAGGCCCTGCTTCCTTAACTAGATCTTGGATTTAAGGTCATTTAATAGTAATTATTCATCTCATGTTTACCCTGGCACATGCCTACATGGCATGTCTTAGGTAATCCTATTCTTCACACACACACAGACACACACACACACACACACTCATATAAGTCTAACACTTACACATTTAACCATTGCTTCTCACATTCATTTAATGATGGTACCAACCTTTACAATACTCTGCCATCTGACATACCAAATTAAAAAACTTAATCAATAGTTACAATTAAAAGTGCAACCCTCCTCCCTTTATTGGTGTCACATGGGGCAGGACCCATTATCTTGGTTCCTCTTCATGGTTCCAGGTTGGAGACCTAATGGTCCTTTTCCATTTGATTTATTTGATTTTCACCATTCAATAGAGCCACCCACTCTTATTTTTGACGTCACAAGGGGGGTTGTGCTACTAGTCACAACCCTCGATTTCATGAACTGATCTCTATTGTCCTTTACGAATTTCACATTCTGACATGACATGTTTTATGTAATCCTATTGTTCATACATATGTATAAATATATATATATATATATATATATATATAGATATATATATATATATATATATCATTTTAAAACTTACACATTTAACCACTGGTTCTCACATGCATTTAATGATGGGACCACCCTTTGCAGTTCTCCGCCATCTGAAAAACCAAATGAAAAACTTAATCAATTGTTACATTTAAAAGTGCAACCAACCTCCCTTTATTGATGTCACAGGGGGGATGCCCTACTATATTGGTTCCTCTTCATAGTTCTAGGGTGGAGATATAATGGTACGTTTTCATTCAATTAATTTGATGTTCACCATTAAATAGTGCCACCCCTCTCCTTATTGATGTCATAGGAGGGGTCATTCTATTATTCATGACTATCGATCTCATGAACAAATCTTTTTCATCCTTTACGAATTCAATTTCTTCCCCCAATTGAAGCATGTAGTTACATGTGTTCACAACTTGGTCCTTAGGGCTAAGACCTCTAATGTAACACATACACAGAGATGAACCCTGACCTCTAGATATGGTGTTGGTAACTGCTGGACCAAACTCGACCTCAATTATTGGGTGCTCCTTACCATTTATATGTGTGTGTGTGTGTTTGTGTGTCGGTGTGTGTGTGTGTGTGTGTGTGTGTGTGTGTGTGTGTGTGTGTCTATATCTATGTTTGTATGTATGCATGTATGTATATATTCTATAAAATGTATGCACATGTACATTGATATACCTGTGTGTGGTCCTAAACCGCTCGACACAAGCATATGCGCTATATATAATATGTTCAAAAAGTATTCTATAAATGTATCGATCATTTCATCCTAACCTTATTGCAATAGTAAATACCTTCGCTCACCATGGCTGGTATTCCACATGAAGATTCATGTAATACTGCTTTTGAAACAGTGGCTTCAATGAAATCTATAGTTATGTTTCATTCCCATAGCTAAATGATATTCCAAGCAAGTTGTGGCTTCAACATAGGAATATTGAGATGCTTGTTTTATCCCTCGGGATTAAGGAAAAATTCGTGTACAAAAGACAAGTTTAGGAAATGCACACCAACATTAAGACCTCTTTAATAATTAAGAATTTGTTTCAATTGTAATATTCATCCTTTACATAACTAACATAACAGATTAATTTCACATGTAACCATGTCTATGTAAACTAGAAATTATGCTGAGAATATCAAGAACTCAACACAATGATGTTTACACATTTCGATAATCTATATGTGTTCTCCTTTCTGCACACAAACATTAGTATGAAAATTTTGTGTATTTTTACATTAATTTCAATCAGGCCTTTACATCTCATAATACTAATCATGCTGATGAAATTACTAGTTTTCGAAGGATCGAGCAACTTTCCCTATACAATCCCATCGTGGTTTTGAGTCATTACTGTCTCATCTCATTAGCCAAGCTCAAGGTTTAAGCACAGAACCACAACCACAAGGAAATCGTCACTAGAACCTCATTCTTTTAATCACAGGAAAACTATACACCATTCATTCAATCAATAAAATAATTAAATTAATATTATAAACATGAAATTCATGGCACATGATACATATGAGGACTCTTAACTTGAGTTTAAATTGGGAAACTAAGTCTGGGACAATGACTCTCCACCTGACCATAGACAAGATGCAACTAGTTCTCATTTGTAGTTATCAACCTGAGCTAGATTCTAGAGAGTGAGTGGAATTTTTGTCAAGGAATTAAAATCCAACTACTATTTGAAACAAGGGTTCTAGAGTACCTGCCACCTCCACCCACCGACTATTTAAGCATTCAAAAATTTCTCAAGGAGTCAAGAGGCTTTTTACCTCCATCCTTTAGTTATTAAACAAACAATATAATTTATGGAAACCAAATATATAGATCTCCACCCTTCAAGGATATAACATATTGGTTCCACCCATCTTAAGGACTCCAAAACCCACTCTAAGACAACCAAAACTTGAAATTATTTTATAAATTCTTCTCTTAGGAATTTAAGGAAAAATCCTCCACCCCATTCATAAAGGAAATATAGAGAAAACCATCTCCACCCTTTAGCTAATAGGCAATCAAGAGGCCATTGTTCCTCACTTGAGAGAAATTTATTCGTTCGATATTTCCAATCGAAAATTGATTTATCTTCCTCCTCTCAGCATGTTCATCCCTTCCATTGATATAACTTCTCTTGATCTCTCATTCTGAAGTTCTCCTCCTCTTTTGTCCATCTAGATCTAGAATTCATAACAATGTTCTCCTCTAGTACAAAGTTGTTCGAATTATATATTCCTTTGTCCCTTGAATAGTCCTTTAGATAATTTCTTCTATCTAAAAAAACATTTACAACCTCTCTAATTGTTCCACCTACCAGTATGTCCCCTGATTTATTTATTTTGGTCAATTTGTTGTACTGGGTGGGAAATACACCTTAAGAGCTAGAAAATTTCCCATTTTATTTTTTTTTAAATTCTTGTCACTATTTCCTTGTATGTTGTTGCAAAGAAGCACACCTTTTGGTCCTCTGCTTGCAGCTGATAATAAAATACAAATTTTCCCTTTTTTCACAGCTTTCAGCTGCCATGAACGAGTTCAAATTTCCTGATCTATGGAAACCACAAAATATCCTAATCAAGTAACTCCCTTACCTGTATAATACATGTCCCTTGACTTAACCCAATTTTTTGTAATCAAATAATTACGTTGCATACATTGGTGGAAAATAAATGGGTTGTCACAAACCCCTCCTCTTTGGGTGAACACCATCCTTGTAACAACCCTGGTTCATTGTATGTGTAAATAAGATAAGACCAATGTCATGGGACACATATTCAAAAATGAATGTTGGGAAAAACATAGTGATGGTTATCACTCGTGATTAATTTATGTCTATGGAAATTGGAAATGGAATTGGGAAAGTAAATAAGGAATTAATTGGAATTTTATTTATGAAAATAAAGGAAAATAGGAGAAAGGGAATATGAAGGGTCACAGATTTTCATGAGCGGGAAATTAGATGGAAAATTAAATAAAATGAGTAAAATAGAGGCCTTAATTATAAAAAGGCTTGTGAGGACTAGTTCACACGTTTTGGTTAGTTTGTTCATTGGCTCTATCATTCATTTGATCTTTTTATCATACACTTTCACACTTAGAGAATTATTGGAGCATGCTTGGATCACTCTAGTATTCCCTAAGATTTTTATAAATAAGGAAAACAAAAGCATAAAATCACAAGGGAATAGGTGGATCAACAACTACAACTCGATTTATTTGTAGGTAACAAATTTCATGAGTGATTTCCTTGTTGATTTATGGATGCATGGTATATGCATGAGGTTTTCTAGTTATGTGTTGTCATGGTATGGAGGATTGTTTGGATTGATAATGGTTTTAGCCTTTCCTTTCCATTTCTTTGATAAATATTGTGTTGTGGGTTTTTCTCCTTCATTGTTTTCTAATTGGTGCTCAAAACTCCTTATGGTTGTGGGTTGGAACAAATGCTCTGGAAGCCCTCAAACAACTTAGGTTGAGTTTATATTACTATAGCCTAGGTTGGGACAAACGCTATAGATCCCATGGTGGGATGAGTTACTAGTCCCTTGAGTCATATTGGAAAAACACTCTGGAGCCCTAAAAGGTTGAGGGTTGAGTTACTAGTTCTTGGAGACCTGGACAACTCGGGTAGTGACTGATCTAGTTAGTGTTAGTGACGTTCAACCATGAGGTAGAATCACTTGTTGAGGGTTGAGATGGTTTGGCCCATTGAAGCCTTGTTTTTTTTTTGTTTGGTTTATACCAGGAGATCCCACATTCATATTGGAATATGGCACAGGGGTGATTGGCTAAAAGAGTGAATTAGTTTAGTCCAATCTATGGTTTGGTGTTATGTGAAAGTCCCTAACATGGTTGGTATTTTCATATGTTAATAAGATTTATTATTCTATTGTTATTCATATTGTAGTGATTATGCTTGAAATATCATGGTTGAATTACCATGGTCTCTATGCTAGTTATTTGTTAGTTATATGCTATTTATGTAATGTATATTACTTATGGCTCTTAACATGTTTTGATGAATCTATGAATAGTCGATGATTGAATGAATGGAAAAATGTTATTGCAACTATTATGAAAGAGCATTATACCTTCTTGGTGATTTATAGATAATATTTAGACCCTTATGACCATATATGAATTCTTGACTTTTAGCTTATATATTCACGATATGTTTGAAAAAATGATGTCATGGTTATGCATGGTTAGATCATGTTCTTGTTCAAGTGTTGTATGTTTAGCATCATCCCTATGTCATTTATTATTTTTAGAAGTCTCTAGAATTTCTCAGAAAGAGTTTGGAGGTTGGATTGGAATTTTCTCTTAGATATCATGGCCGCGGGTAGTGAAATAAGCAATTTATGCCACAACCACATGGAGCAAGGCTTATGAGCATGATTGGAGGCCTTAAACCACATGTAGGAAATGTTAAGGTGTGTTTGGGATCTAAGGTTAGTGAAAAAGAGCCCCAACTCAAGGTTTAGCCACCTGGGGTGGTTTTTTGGACCCTAAGTGTCTTGTAGCGCTCAAGGCTATTATGAGTTGTTAGTTTTTGGTTAGTTTGTAGGACTCACTTCCTTGACTAGAGATTGGAGGTCAGATCATGTCATAGTAACTCTTTGTTTCATGTTTACCCTAGTGGGCTAGTGAAATTGGATAAATGTGGGAGGATCATGTGGGTTACAAATTGGTATCAGAGCTCTCAGGTTAAAACACTTGGACTAGATGGGTGGAATGTGTCTGTCATGCATGAATGTCAACTATCTATGTGTTGATATGCATGCATTGTGATAGTCATTGTTGCAGTCATGTCATTATGTAGAGATTGATGATACTCATGTTGATATGAATGATATGTTGATTTCATTATATATACATATGTTGTGCTAATCTAGATTGATTGTGTAGAAAAAATAGCCTCCCTTGAACTTCACTAAGGTATGTTTGATCATGTTTATATTTGGCATATAATCATGGTATGTTTTCTAGAAGAAGAAGATCATGATGAATATCATAATGGTGGACTTTGGTTCATGTGACTCTCCCTACAAATCATTTGAACAACATGGTGATGAATACTCACCTGACATAGTATATACATTGATAAGTTTAAAAGTATATATCATAAGTTGTAAGGTGGATAGTGAAAATATAATTTAGTCACAGGAAAGACTTGCTAGGGCACAAGAGAAGTAAGAAGAATTTAATGAAGTCATTCTTCTAAGTTTATCAGATTTGCAGAGATAGGAACATCCACAGATCGATTATGGAGAAGAGGAAAGGACTAATGGGGCATATGTCAGCAGGTCTCAATAAGTTTACAAATTTTACATGGAAAACACAGTCAAAGATGGTAGGCTCTTGGATACACCTGACATGAGGGATAATGACTATGGGTTCTATTCTAGTTCTAGTTCAAAGAGACATCATCGTCATCATCGTCACCATCCATATATGAGGAGTGAGAAGCAGTAATTTACAAAAGAGTTCAAGAAAGAAAATATTCCTATATTTTATGGATAAAACATAGTTACTGATCAAACGAGAAAAGTACCGATTACTAGTTTTTTTGAGGTAGCAAAAAAATCACTCAATTTTGAAAAGTGGTTATTGAGAATACACCTTTTTTTTAGCATATTTTTGACACTTCAAATTTTATTATGTAACATTTTTTTTTAAACGTTACTTATTTTCATGTTGATTTTGAAAAGCGTTGATGCAACAACAACCCTTTTTTGTAGAGGTCTTATATTTTACACTTTAATTGTTTTTATGTATCAAGTATGAATATTTGTTTTAAAATGTTAGTGATTTTCATGTTGATTTTGAAAATTGTTGATAGAACATTAACCCTTTTTGTTTAAGGTGCTTATTTTTTATGTTTAAAATTTTCTAATGTATTAAGTACATATAAGTTTTTTTAAATGTTGGTAATAAAACGTAAGAATAAATTTAAAAAAATGACAAAAAATTTCATAAAAAAAATATAAAAAGGAAAAAAAAACCCATAAAAATGTAATAAAAACAAAATTAACTTGTAAAAGTAAAAAAATTTAAACTATATATATATATATATAGGGAAATAATTAAAAAAAAAAAAAATTAACGAAATAAAATAAAATTTAACCAAAGAACAAAAAACATAAAAAAAAAAAAATCATTTTTAATGTTAAAGATAAAAAATGAAAATAAAAAATAAAAAATAAAAAATAATTAAAAAATTAAAGAAAAAAAAAAAAAAATTCCCCTAGCCGAGCCAAGGTCAATTCCTAGAATCGACCTAGGCGCCCGTGGAAACTGGTCGACATCCATGGGTGGCTATGTCTTTTATAGGAATTCACAAGGACACCCTCGACCATGGTTTCCTAGGTCATGATGCCTTAGGATTAAGTGTGGTAGTGTTGTGTAGTCCCACCCCAACCGAGACCAGAGGCCCTATTGCCCTAGGCGACGAAGGCTGAGCTACCCCGCCTTGTTGTTACACTAAATTTTGTCACCATGACTGTCGATTCATATATCTCACCATATAATGAAGTGTCTCAAGTGAATCCCCTATTACTCTTAAAGTAAAACAATACCATGAGAAAAAGGAATTTTGGGTTACACAGATTTAAAAACCTTTTTGGGCATCTGTGTAGCTTCTTCCATTGTAAACTACACAGATATACACAGTTTCTTCAACTACAAATTACACCGGTATATTCACAAAGGTAAAAAAAAAAAGTGAGCTATAGAAGCTTTCGTTGAGGAATTATATCCAAATTATAAACCTCAAACCACTACATGACTATGCCTAATCCCTTGGTACATGGAACTAATATCCTCCTTTTAAGGAATCATATCACTTGAGAAGAGGAACTAGAAACCTCCTCCTCCTTCCTATAAATTGAGCATAGGACTAAAGTAATGGGAGACTTGTATTTGTAAACATATTTTTTTGGTTTGGGTCTAAAGATATTTTCATCAAGGGAAGGAAAGAAGATCATTTGAAGAGGCTTATCACTTCAATGAAACAAAGTTGTAAGCCTGTTTTTCCTTAGAATTTAATACAAAGTAATTGTTTTTTTCTAATTGTGTATTTTGTTGATGTTATTTGTTGGATTCCTTAATCACTCACATGATTTATAACTTATTATTCATTCAATCATACAGTGTATGCCATATTAATGATTTCATTTACATTTTCTTTGATATGAGATATTCTTTGATCCCTTTCAATGTTTTTTTCTATGCAGATCTCTTTTGGAGGATCATGTAGAAGATGTGGAAAGAATTAGGAAAGCCTCTACGACATTCAGGCAAAGATGGACATGGAAAGAACTGAAAGGACTTATACAAGAACTTCGTTAATAGGTAAGTGATCCTTCACATACTACATATTTCATGTTTTAGTTATAAGCTAAGGAAGGGTAGAAATTCTTTTCTTTTTTGTTTCTAGTTTCCCGTTATGATTCAAGGTAGATCGCTTCTCTCTGCAGAAGGTATTTTTCCATATAAAAAATTCGTGACCATACTCATAAATGAAAGTTCTCCTTTGTGTACTTTTGTGACCCTTAACACCTTTATACCCTTTTATACCCTTTTAATAATTGAAATTTATGGTTTGAGACCTTTGTTTTTTTATTTTTTTCATTATTTTCTCAATATGTGTGGTTTATGTTCAGTAATAGAGCGTAGATCTGTGATGTTCGTATTTAGCAATCGTGCACATGTGTCTTGGATTACATTGATTGTCTGCACAACCCTGTTAAATTTATGAAAAAGTTAAAGTTTATGTGATTTAAGTCGATGTTTTTTTTTTTTATGATCTTCTTAGCTTGTTTACAGTCTCATTAAGTCTCTCTTAAGTTTATTGGGTGTTTTAAAACTTATTTTTTGGGAAATTATTAATTCGATTTCTTTTGGTCATTACTAAGAGGTGTGTATTAGTTTCTTAGCAATTTTTGCATGTTTTTGTTTTCATTTTGTCTTATTGTTAATTGCCTTTGGGTGTCATTACTTTTGATATTTGGAATTTTCACCCAATTTTCCTTACTTGATTGGTTCTTTAATTACATTGGTGAAGGAAAATAGTCTTTTTGTTCTTTAGCTGATTTGGAATCATATTGTATTTGTTTTAGAAGAATTATCTTGCATAGATTACATTTGCATAAGCCATAATTCTCATTTCCAAAATATGAACGGAAATTGTGCATAGATTACATTGGCATAGTTTTCAAGTGAATTATTCATAGATTACAACTGCATAGTTTACATTTTGGAAAATTCAATCATAGATTTATATCAGTGTCTTTGATTTCATTTTTGAGAGAAATCACATATCTTTCTAGTTTTGGTTTTTGAGGTTTTTTTAGTTTGCTGATCTATCAAAAAATATTCTTCTTCTTCTGGAATTAGTTATGTGAATCACCTTTCTTTTAGTGAATCTCATCATATATTCATTTATTCCCATTATAAAGAGTTATTTCATTGAATTAAAATATAGTATCTCTCATTTAAATATATTCATGGTTTGAATTTACATGTTTTTATGCTTGTTTTAAACATAAAAGTAAAATGGTTTGAATTTATTAGCATTAGTATTTTCTTATTGAAATTTAGTGCATTAGAGATTTTTTTATATTTTGTCTTATTTATCAAGTCTTGCATTTTTGAAAGTGAATGGAACCTCTATCCTCAGTTTACTTAGGATTCATCGAAATGAAAAGGTTACAAATTTCATGTTTGAATGCATTGGAATTTTGAGTCGGCTCATAACACCATAACTTTCATCTCCATTAATCCCAGAGTAAATAATAGCGAGTTAACACAACATTAATTCAAATCAACGTAGAAAATTTTAAAATTTTATGGCTCATTCGACGAACATATATCAGGTTAGTACCTTCGAGTAAGGAGGTCAATAAACTTTCCAAATCAATAAACAAACAATAGAATATTGCAGTATAAAGTAAATCCAGGTATTACAGTTTGGCTCTAAGAAGTTCTTCATATACAAGAGTTAAGCACGAGGTCTTATTGCACCCAATGAAGTAATCATGCCTACAGTAAAGATAGAATATTTTCACGCACTACAAATAGTGTTGAAAGGTACTTTGGGTCACTTGTTAGTAAACCCATGATTTACCATGTCAAGGAGCTCTCAAGTGGATCGAGCTTAGTTACTCTGCCCTTTCATGTACGTCGAACCTATGACTCTCCCTCCATGTTTAATTAGGATAGTTGGTAACCTTAGTGACGATATATCTTAGGGCTATTTCTCGAGGTGAGGGTAGAGGGAAGGTCTCTATTGTACCTGGAATAGACATTGAATAGACTCACTAGGACCTTTTAAAGTGTAATCTTCACTCGAGATGGCATAAGTGGAGATACTTCCACCAAGTTGTTTCATTACGAAGGTTGTTAGGGTCACTGGTTCCATCTGCTGTATTTTCACATTGATTTTTACAACATTGGATTTCATCACCAACTAGTGATCTCATTGTGAAAACACTATTTGCATGGTTTGACTCCTATATTTGGTAGAACATGTTTTTTTTCCTTTTTTTTTATTTTTCCTTTTTATTTTTATATACCTTAGGTGTGGATTGTGAATTTCAATCCTTCATATTGTTAATTTTTTAACTAAAATTCAGTGAAGTTGAATCTAATGGAAAAAGTTCTAGAATTTACCAATCAAGGAACCCCTCTTAACGAGAATCCTAGTGCTTTTCCTTGGTTTGGAAATGTTGGTCCTCCTTATATGGATAGATTTTCATTACAAGAATTTACCATAGGTTTACCAATATGGTTTTTTTCAACTTCGTTGGCCTCAAATACTAATATTGTTCCACCTCAACCAAATGCTTCACCTCAACTGAGTTCACCATCTCAACATCACCAACCTCATGTTGACCCTTTACCTTATTCACCCAAAATGTATTCCTCCCTTTCTTCTTCTTCACTTGGAAAAAGCCTTGATGATAGTAACCAGGTGGCTAAGAAGAATAATAAAAATAAAGAAAAGAAATAAGTCAAGCAAGAAACCATGGATGTAAGTATTGGTAAGGTTGAGGAAACCTCCAACATGCATCTCAAGCCCAAATACCCTTGCAATATTTGCAAGGATGACCACTTCCTTATCAATTGTCCAGTTATTCCTAAGGTATTGCAAGTATGGTTAGAAAATTCTTATCAGCTTACTGTTGATCCATCAACCAGTGATTGCCAGGTCCATGGGAAAAATGGTAAAGTTAGGTTTCCTTCGAGGTTATGCAAAGGGAGTCATCAAATTCACATTTTCCCTCTTATGGATGAAGCCTCAAATTTTTTTGGAAAATATTACTGTTAAACAAGATCTTCGAATTGGTTACTGTAAACTTTCTCCCAACCTCCCATGAGTTGACGAAGTTATTGATATAATTCCATATAAATTCAATCCCATTCTTCTATTTGAGAGTGAAACCAAAATCATTCAGGTTTATGAACCATTGGTTGATCAAGTGGTCAACTTGATTCAAAATTTAGGCGGTCTCATTCTCTGTTTGTAGAGTTAAGTTAATACTGCTTAGGTTCTTCTTGTTACTTCAGATTCTTCTACATAAGGGGGAATTTCACCTATTTATAATGAAGCCGCTCAAAGTAGTGAGGTCAGTTCCTTTGATTGGACTAGACTAAAAGAACCTTGTCTTCCTTCTTCCACCGCTTTCTAAATAATTGTGAAGGCTTGTGGTAAGAATGTGTGTTGCACAAATGTAGATGAAGTTTCTTCTATCAATATTTTATTTTCAACCACTTGGAATGCATTGGGTTCCCCTCAGCTTGTGCCTGTTACACATAACCTGTTCTATTTCAAAAAAAGCATAAGTGAAACTTTAGGAATCCTTCCTAAGTTACCTATTACTCTTGAAGAAACAATTGTCTGTATTGATATTATAGTAGTCCAAGGCTCCTTGGATTTAAATTTTTTTTCCTAGGAGAGACTATGTCTATGAAATAAAATCTATCATATCAACACTCTTTCGCGGGATGTCTTTCCCTAAGAATGGAAGCATTGTGACTATTGACCAACTTTTGTTTGTTGGTCTTGATTCAACTACCAACCATGTGACATCATTGAATGTTCCTTATATTTAAGTTGTATATACCTCACCATGGGTTAATTATGTGGCAACCATTCCCATGCATTCAATTACCGATGTAATCGAGCCTCTCACTATTTACTAGAATTATTTTGATTTAGATCTGGTAATTCACATGGTGAACCCTATGGGGGTATTTGAATGAAATTTTATAATTCCTATTGTGTACCTTGGCATGTGTTCCTTCCACTTCGAAGCCATGATCAAGATCCCCATGAGGATGGTTATTTTACTGTGTCAACCTTGTTAAAAAATGAAACATGCCCCTGACGATGGTTCTATTTCTATGTCAACCTCATTAAAAAATGAAACATGTCATTATGAGGATAGTTCCTTTACTGTGTCAACCTCATTAAAAAAATGAAAATATCCCCATGAGGATAGTTCAGTTTATTGTGTCAACCTCATTAAAAAATGGAACATATCATTATGAGAATGGTTCTTTTACTGTGTCAATCTCGTTAAAAAATTAAATAGGTTCCCACGAGGATGGTTCTTTTACTTTGTCAACCTCATTAAAATATGAAAAAAGTTCTCATGAGGATGGTTCTTTTACTATGTAAAACTCACTAAAAGATGAAGCAGGTCATCTTCACCATAGTTAATTTCTTGTGTCCATTCTCGTTGAAAAATAAAACAAGGTTCCGTGAGAATATTTCTTTTCTAGTGTCGAGCTCGTTAAAAACTGAAACAAATCCTCCCCTAATTGAGTCGATTCTTTGAATAAATATCGTAAATGTTAAGTTAAGTCTTTCATCTAATCTCGTAAACAAAACTTCATTCCATCTAGCTACTAGTAACTAGTAGTCTACTTAGGTGAATGAAATGAATCTTGGGGGGCATGTGCGCTTGCAAGTTATGCTTGGGGCGCATGGAAAATTATTTAAAGCATAATTTCCTTTCTGTTTAAATCTTCTATAAAAATGAAACAAACCTATCTTAAGCACATGTTTCTCTATTTAAATATTGTATAAAAATGAAACCTATCTTCATTCCATTCCGGTTATTATTTTCAAGACTCGTTAAGGTCATGAAAATATTGAGCTTATTTTGCTATATTTCATTCTCATGAATCACATGAAAATTCCTAGTTCTTTCTTTCTATTCCTCCTCGTAAATTAAATTGAAGGACAACCATATGAGTACACATTTATCACTTTTCTCGACTAATTAAAGCATACGAAAAATCAAAACTCTGGAGTTATCTTTTAAGCCCTTTTCAGACTCTAAATATGGAAATATTTTTTATTACTTCACTATTCAAAATTTAAAAAATAAATGAATAGTTGTCTATTCAATATAAGTTTACCCCTTTTCTGGACAGAATTAGACTATTTGTGAAAAAGGTATACATCGAATAATAATAGTCAATAGATTTCTCTTGTGAATTATTTTATCCTTTTTCGGGCTTGAGGGACTAAATTTATGAAAAAAGGACATTATGGAGTTTTCTTATGTTTCTCTCCTGCCTCCCTAAAAATGAAAAATAACAAGTTTGACTTTCTCCAGTCTCGTTAAAAATATACATTGAAATAAATAAATAAATGAGTTATATTTTTGTGTCATTTCAAACTCTTTAAACATCGAAACGACATCAAGTCAAACCTACATTGGGCTCGTAAAACTAAATAGTGTAGGACTCATAAATCATGATGCGACCAAACCACTCCTTCCTAGGGCTCATCCGAAGGATGAGCTTATATGACAAGAATATTTTATCCTCCTCAAGCTTTTGTAAAAAATAAATATGTACTTGCTAGTAATGGTGGGGGAAATCGAGAAAGAATTTTTTTTTGTACTAGAAAAGGCAGTATTTCACTCTTGAACATCACACTCTGTCACATTTGTGTCTGGGTTGGGAAATTCATTTGTATTATAGTTAATCAAACCTCATTGAGAGTCTTGAGTTGGTTTTAGATTTTATGGTTGATTCAAATGCTGTCAAGTCAAATGTTGTGTTGTTCATAGTTTTAAGATAAGTCCAACGTCACTCAAAATTACCCTACAAATCATAGCCTTCAATCAGATCAATCATCCTTGAGTCAGTCCAGAATTAATCCAATTTTTTTTTCAAAACTTGACATGAACACTTTTGTCGTAGGCCCTCCTGCGACGGATCACTTCCTATCAAATTCAACTCATCATCTAGGAAGTTGATCTAGAAACCCTTTTTAGTACCTTGAGGCTTGCATGCCTTAATAGTAGGTTTCTCACCTTTGACGAGAGGTTCTCATCATTGACCTTCGATCGAGTGATTCCATGAAGTGTTCGACTAAAATTACCTAATCACACTTCATACATTGTAATGAAGTACCTTGAGAGCCATTGTCATTGTTGGTGGTTTCTATGGAACTTGTTAACGATTCACAACATTTTATAGTAATCAAGTGGTACATTACATGTTTGATTTCAACACATTTACTAATATGGTTAGATTCGTATGCTGATAGAGATGGATATCAAAACCATGGATCTAGTTTCATCCATCCAGGATGCGTGGAGTTATTAAATATTAATGATTGTGAATATAGATCCATTGATGAATGTGTTAATACTATGAATATTGTTAGCATGGATCGTTATGTATTTCCCTACTAGTTCATTAAGTTATGTTTACTCTAGGTATGGGAATGCCTACCTCAGTGATGTTTATATGAAAAATTATATGGTAATCCCTGATTGTTTTTTTTATATCTTCAACCAATTTGTATCTAATCCTAACATTTGACATGATAAAGCGCTTTAGTCATCAAACATATTTCCTAGCTTTGCACTTTAGGCAGAAATCTATTACCCAAAAATTTTTCACCGTGGTTATCGATTTAGATATCTTTCCATCCGATGGAGTGTCTCAAGTGAATCCTCTATGAATCTTGAAGTAAAAAAATACCAGGGAAAAAAAAATGTTGAGTTAGACTAATTTAAAGCACTTTTTTAGCATTTGTGTAGTTTTCCGGAATAAAATTCATGCATGCATAGTTTCTTCCAGTATAAAATGCACAAATTTACGTAGTTTCTTCCAAGAAAAAATACGCAGTTCTATTCATGGAGGTAAAAGTAAAAAAGTAAGCTCTATATGCTTTGGTTTAGGAATCGTATACAAATTATAAACCCTTAACCACTACATACCTGCGCTTAATTCCTTGGTACATGGAACTAATATACTCCTTTTAAGGCATCATATCCCTTCAGAAGAGGAGCTAGAAACCTCCTCATCCTTCCTATAAATTGAGCATAGGACTAAATTAATGGGAGACTTGGATGGTCTACAGTGTTGTTGACACGTCCTAAAGGAGCTTCCAGCTCCAGCTGGAGCCAATGTTGGTGTCTGTCAGTCACCAGTGACCAAATGTACGCTTTCAAGATTATTTGATAGGGTCCTAGCTCAAATTTTATAGTTTCAAATACGTTTTCAAAAAAATTTGATCATTGGTTGTTTTATAGGTCAGCTCTGCTCCTTCCATTCACTCATGGTCAAAAACACTCACCTCGTTCAAGTCTTAATTTAAGTGTCTGTGGTCATGAATTAGTTAACATACCATCAAGGTCATGGTCTAGGGCTGCTTTTGTATTGTCATCATAATTCCAATTATGTCATGTAAGAAAGGAAAATAAGAGTCATTTTCATTATTCATTTCACCTTCATTAAGCTCCTCTCTACCACCAAACTCCATTTCAACAATTAGATCATCGAAATTCATCCTCAAAGCACAAGTTTCTAGCTCACTTTCTATGCTTTTGAAATTGTTTTCCAGGCATGCATCACAGGGATTCTATTCATTATTTCAAAAGGTTAAAGTGCTCCTAAATGAGTACTTTAACATTCCTTACCTCTCATTCAGGTGAATTTCTTTAGAAAATGTTGGATTCCCTCTTCTAGGGTTTTCAACTGTGTTTTTTGATTTATTACATGTTTGATTTGTTTCAGTTGATAAAAAACTGATTAAATCATATAAAAAATTTATACAACCTTCATACACCATACCCTAATACTCCCTATCAATCACAACCCTCCTTTCCATCAATTTCATCAAAACCCTAATTTTCACTACGTTTTGGAAAAAAACTAGGAAATTCCTACGTTTCAGTCTTTTTGCCACCTTTATCATACTCATTAACCCAAAATTTCACTTCGACCCTATTACCAACTCATCACCCTACCTCCTCAATTTCTTGTGGATTTTTTCTTAGCTTATTTCTACCTCATTTATGCTCCTAAAGTGACCCTACCACCATCCCTTGTTTTATTAATTCTACACCGTCCCTACCCATTACATCTAGATAGGGTTTTATCTTGTTGAAAAAAACTATGGAGGGTGAAGATAAGTTCCATAAGGGAGGTCATATTTCCATGTTTGAGAAATCAAATTTTCAGGATATCAATGGTTCACAATTCATCAAAAGGTCATTTTCTAGGGTTTACATTGCATAGAGGGACAATTTTTATTACAAATTAGTTTTTGAAGTAATGGACATGAATTTGAAAAAATTGAAAGATTTTTTTGTCAATCATATGAAAAATAAAAAAAACTACTTCCGTTTATGCACAGGTATTATAGTTTGAGTGAAATGATCAAAATATAGTTGCTCTAGGTCATTTTCTGCACTTTTGAACAGGTTGTCTTCAAGTCAAATTTTCAAGGTTTTGTAGCATGATAGCTCCATTTTGTAGTAGACCCCATAAGATGTAAAACCATAGCAATTTCATCCCAAGAGTTCTCTGGGAAGGCCTCGAAAATCCCTCTTAAAGTGGAGCGACACTTCTGCTAAAGTGGCACAACGCTTCTGCAAATTTTTAGCGATCAACTTCAAACTTGGATTCTGGGAAAATGGGAAAGTATTTTGGAAAAATTGAGGACAATTTTTGTTTATAACATGCCAAGGAACAAAAAAATATCTTAGTTTTCCAAAAAAAGTTATGGTTTGAGAGATATTGATCCATATTTAAGCCCTGTTTTTGCAGTATTTTTTTTGGAAAATTCTTGATTTTTGGTTTTGGAAATTTGGTCTCCATAGAAGTGTCATGCACTGGCACGACGCTTTCTCTCAGGGATTCTAAAATAATATTGGCTTACATGGATAGATTCAATTTCACCTGCACATTTCAGAACAAGTCTTGGTTTTTCATGACAACCATTGGCTGTGGAGAAAAAGCCAAAAAAATACCTTATGTTCATGCTTCTGCCAGTGTTTTTGACTAGGCGCAATGCTTCTAGAGTAAGGTTGGAAAAATAAACTTTTGGAGGTATTCCTATGGGTTTTTTCTCAAAATTCAAGGTGAATTAAAAAGTAGACTCATAGGGATACTCGGCCCAACCTTCAGACTTGCATTTGGATTCTTTTAAGTGGGTCAAATCACCTTTGAATATGCACGACGTTTCTGCCAGACATGTGCGATGCTTTTGCTAAAGGCATTATGTTTCAACATTGGATTCCTTTTAGACAGTTTTCATGCTAGGAAAACTCTAGAATTTGATTCTATTTGTCCCGTGAGGTTTCAATTGATGTATTTAAGTTTTTTTTCCTCTATGATGAGGAAACATGTAATTTAATGAAGGAGACACACACTCCTTATCTTTAGCTAAACTTCAGCGATTGGTTTCTAACTTCCCTAAATTCTAGGAAGTGATGCATATGATTTAATTATGATTCTTTTGGATAGGATTTTGACCCTATGAGGTGTCATGGAATCTATTTTCTATAGGTAGTCCACTTCAATTCTTTTTAAAGGTTGGATATTTTTTATTTGCAGTGGAGCTATTGTACAATATTTTGCTAATGAAATCGAAGACAATGTTGCAGACATAGTGTTGAGAGTCTAGTGGTATGGCTTTGAGATTATTTTTTTTTCTCTCTAAACTCATCATGTTGAATGTTATGTTATTCATATTTCATCTATATGCTTCTTTATGCTAAATATTATCAGTTTATTGACAGAAATCATGGTTTCCATGCTTTGTTTTTTATAACATTTACATCAAATTTTCTCTTCTCTTCAGATGAATGAATTCAGTTTAACACTCATTCAGATTCCCTCTGATTTAACTCTATACACAATGAGATATTAAGAATTATTCTTAGCTTACCTACCTGGCCTCACCATTACCTCTACAACTAAATATTTGAATTCAGACCAAAACCTTATACCTAGTTTCCTAATTGTCATTCCTATCCAACAAAGCTCCAAACAAACAAAAAACCGTAATCTACTAAGCATCATAACTACCCTAAAAAATTATATCCAGTTATCCTTTTGGCTGCAAAATGACATTGAGAGAGCTTTCTCTAGTCTTGGTAGGGCTACCTACCTGACTTAAAGGTTTTTCTTTGGTTACCTTCCTTCATCTCCATTCTCAGCCTTGGGAAGCAGGGGGGAGTGATAACAGGTTCCTAATGTACCCAAAGGAAATCTCAACCTGAGCCTTCTTGAAGATTTCATGGAAATATATTTTTCCATCAAAATCCATGCATTATATTGATGTAAACACATAACTGTTAGTGTAGAAATAAATATAACAATATATTGGTTACCTTACCTTGTCATACCTATATCACTTCCTTTTTACTGAACACATACATATATAATCTGTCAACCAACTCCAATTCCTTGATGAGTCAATCCACAACTTGAAACTAACTATTATACCTTTCAAGTACATGCTCATGTATGTAGCACATTGACATAATCTCAAACAACATTAAGGTTGAGAAGTCTTCTTGTATGTGAAGCACTCATTGATTTGGAAATTTTGTTTCCAAATATAGCCAAAGGAATTCTCAACCAATTCCTTTCTGTTACCTTTTTATTGCTGCAATTCAATCTTATTATTGTTGGAAATTAGATAAAATAGAACTCTCCATGTGTTCCGTGACATGGAATAGCTGCCTCTTGTGGATCCTTATCTCTAGAAATGTGATCGTTGACTAGCACATACAAGTTTTGGTCTAATGGAAATTGTGATTCCCAACAAGTGATGTCAGATCACAGGTCACGAGTTTGATACACACTCGAATCATGTTTGGGGGGATATCGTTAGACGTGGGATAAACCAATGGTCCTCACATGTTTCAGGACATGGAATAACCACCTCTCACACCTCCTTGTCTATAGCGATGCAATAATTTTCAAACACTTGTGGGTTTTGGCCTCAAAGAAATCATGATTTCCAACAATTGTGTTCTATCACATCACCCAACTATTAGTTATATGAAAAAAAAAATCTCTACCTTGTCATGTTATTACCAAGCATGTTTCCTTGCAAGTGTTCACAAATTTTAGTCACATGTTTCAAAGATCAAGGAATCATATCAATTAGTTTGAAATAAACCTCTACCATAACTAACAACCATGCCATAATAAAATCACATTCATTATTCATAATGTTGTAATTAGAACCCACTGGCACTCAAGTGCATATCAGTTCTTTCATCACATATTGTGTTAGCACAACCATCTTAAAAAAATATCATTCCTTCATATAATCATATAGACCAATACTCATATCACACAATTAATAAAATATTCAAACAACTCATAACGATATAGTGTTATATAATAAAATAGATGAAATAATAAATATCATACCTGAATGTATCTGAGGGGAGGTTATCACATCCACACAAGTCAGCCCATATTAGCTAGGGATTAGTATGCCACAATATCAAAAATATATCAACACATATTTGAATATCATAACCATAATCATCTATAGATGCCAATCCATATTATCACGATACATATAACTTCAAGATCTTAATTTCAATGACCATAATGATCATGTGTATGACCAAAAAATCATATACCAACAAATTACCATCATTCATGACTATTTGACGCATGTGGATATGACCACAGTGATAAGCTAACATATATCAAGCATGTAACCACAATGACAATAGAATGAAATGCATGTATATGAACATAATGCATATAACAACCATTAACCATCATAATTGTATGCCATATATACAAACTTATACGACGACATTTTATTACCCCGAGGTACAATGATAAAATCTCGCTTTGATAATTTTCATCTCCTACTCCATCTTGAACAACATATTAACATCATAACATACCAACAACATCATGATGACATAAACTACATACAATTACCTCATGCATTGCAACCTTAACCATGACAATGCATGCATAACAACATGGATCTAGCTCATCCAGTCCAAGTGTTTTAACTTGGAAGATCTGGTACCATTCTATAACCACCCCCTCCCACATTTACACAATTTCACTAGCCTATGAGGGTAAACATGAGACGAAGATTTTTAATGACATGGTGTGACCTCCTAAATACAATTAAGGAAGTGGGGTCGACAAAATGAACATGTATTGACATCCTGTATGAGCTATAGGTCACTGAGGGGTTGAAAAACCACCCTAGTTGGCCAAACGATGATATGGACCACTTTTATCTGCACTAGGCCAACAACCGCACCCATAACAAGGCATGCATGAGGTTATATTCCTCCAACCACATGAAAAACACTTCTTCCATGTGGGTATAGCGCAATTTATCTAATTCGGAGCATGCGGTCTTGGGATCAGTGCCACCTTTTCAAGCCTACCTCCAGACCACTACCAAGTATTTCCTAACACTCTCCATAATCATAAATTACATGATGAAAAATTCATTAAATCAAACCTCAATAAAAAACTTGATCTAACTAGGCCTGACCATGAAATTCATTTCGTCAAACACATAATGAAAATTTAATCTACATATAATGAATGCATATATAAACATAGGAGTCTAAAAATTATTTGTGAATCGTCAAGAAGGCTCTATACCCTCTCTAGCTATATGTAATAATTCTTGTTAGCCCATGCATTCATCAAACATTCATATATTCATAAAACATGTCAAGATCCATAGACAATATACATCATATAACCAGCAAATAACCAACATATAAACCATGGAAACTCAGCCATAATGTCACCATCATAATAAATGCATATGCTCATAAATCAAATTAAAATTACCTCATTAACATACGAAAATTCCTACCAAGTCAAGGACTTCCACGTACCACCCGACCATATATTGGGTTCAACCAAATATTTATTTCAACCAATCACCCTCATGCAATATTCTAAGAATGAATGTGAGATCTCATGGAATAAAACAAACAATAACAAATCAGGGCTTCTAGAGGCGTAAACACCTCAACCCTCAACAAGTGATTCCACCGCATAGTCGAACATCACTATCGACAACCATCTTGGTCTCTACCCAAGCTCTCTAGGTCTCCAAGGACTAGTAACTCAACCCAAAAAATTCCAGCGCTTCAGGGCATTTGTCCAACCTAGCTCCAGGGACTTGTAACTAAACATTAAGGGATCGAGAGCGTTTATCCCAACATAGGCTCCATCAAAATTACTCAACCAAAGTTTTTCCATGGATTCCAAAGTGTTTGTTCCAACCCAAAACCATAACAAATTATGAACACCAACCAGAAAAGTTCAAATGGAAAATCCACAACACCATGGCTATCTAGGAAATGGAAAGGCAAGGCTAAAATCAATGCCAATATAGGAAATCTTCCATGCCAATGAGAAAAAATAACCATAAAATAAAATGCGTATACCATGCATCCATAAATCAACAAGGAAACCTCATTCAACCAGTTACTTGCAAATAAATCTAGTTCTAATTGTTGATCCACTTGTTCCTTTTCACTTTCCTGGTTTCCTTTTCATTCTTTCTCCAAATCTAATGTATGCCAAAATGCTCCAAGAATGATCCAACAACATTATAAGCCTACAAGAGTATAAGAGAGTTAGAGAATAAAAAATGTCTCTAATCTAAAACTAACAAAATATTCTGAAATGATCCTCAGAATATTTTTATTATTAAGACCTCTAATTCAATCATTTTCCTTCATTTTTCCTCCAAACTACGTCTCATGCAAATTTGTGTCTCTTCACCTTCCTTTTCTCATATTTTCCTTTATTTCATAAATAGATGTCTTTTATTCCCTATTCCCTTTTCCAATTTCCTTAGCCATAAATAAACCAAAAGTGACACCCACTAGGCTTTTTTCGTTGCCATTAATTTTGGAATACATGTCTCATGACATTGGTATTATGTATTTTTACATGAAAAAAGAAACAAGAGGTTGTTACAAAGATAGAGGAAATGTCACTTTTACTTTAATAATTTAACATTACCATTTATTTCCAACATTTCTAGCATTTGATGTGTGAGGAAAATGAGATTGGAGGCATGCTATTAAAGGCTTACAGGGTTTTTTATTAGGGAAATAACCCCTAGCTTCCCACAATAGTTCATAAAGAGAGAAAAATTGCGTTCAAAGGGGTTTGTGACTAGCCTTGCAATACATCAACCAGTTTATGACACAACTAGCCAGTTTATGGGAAAACTTGTTTGCTCCATCATAAACTAGAAAGTTAGGCCTACAAACCCTAGCTTGCAAGGTTCAAAACTGAATTTTCTATTGGTTGGGAAAATCATCTTAAGGAACTGAATAGCTTAACCAGTATAATATTTGAACCAACTTGTTTGGAATACTGTGGTATAAACATAAAACTCATGTTACATGATACATATGAGGACACTTATATTGAATTGGAACTAAGCAACTGAGTGTGGGACAACGACTCTCCATCCAACCATAGACAAGTTGTAGCTAGTTCTCACTTATAGTCGCCACCCTGAGCCAAATTCCAGAGGCTAGGGGGACTTTTTCTCAAGGGATTAAACTCCAAAAGCTGGTTGAAACATTGATTCCAAAGGTTCTTCCAACTCCACCCACTAACTATTTAAGCAGTCAAAAATTACACAAAGATTCTATAGCCTTGTTACCTCCAGCCTTCAACTATTCAACAACCAATATAGTTTAAGGAATCCATAGATACATATATTTTCCATTTAAGGTTAAAAAAAATTGGTTCCACTAACCTTCACGAGTCCAAAACCCACTCTATAGAAATAAATCAAAATTTCTAATTTCTAATCAATTCAAACTGAAAACAATAGACAAAAAATTCTTCTACACAATTTGTGTATGGGAAAACATACAATAGAAACACTATATTTTTCCTAGGGAACCTAACTGGGACAATCCTTTACTTTATTTGTATTATATCAGATGAGACAATTGGTCTATTAAAATTACAACTTCAATCATTGAAGCACAACCTGCACTGCAATATTGATCTCGCGCTCCTGGGACTTCTTTGGAAAATACTAACTATGCACTCACTATGTATGCACTTGTGTTATTGCACTGAACCTACCTTCAATTTCATTCATGCACTCGATCAGTCTACTGATAGCGAGCTAACCCGCTAACCCACTTTCCTCACTATCTTGTGTATAAACTGCATTTCAAGTCTTAGCTCTAATAATTTTAAATCTAGGCAATTTCACACAATTGATGCAAAAGCACTTCATACACCATGGTTGTAAAACCATTATAAATCAAACCCCATATTAAAAACATTCATGCCAATCGGATAAATTTTTCAATTTTTCAAGCTCTGGATAACAATCCAAATATCAACCCATATATGCTAATTCTAATCATATGAAGGTATCGGATTAACATTCAATATTTCAATTGTCGAAAGCACATATTTGGCCTTACCCTATGGGGATTCGAATTTACATTCGAACCTCATTATTAAACCCATTATATAATGCTCTACGGCATGTCAATCATCAAATGAACTTGTCCAAATATTTATTTTGACTATTAAACTCCGACCCCATTTAACATTTAAACCTCAACTATTAACACAATATGTTCGGGCCCTACAACCTCAATAACATACCTCTTCTTAACCTTCATGCATCTTCATGATGCAAATTCCATCGATCATTCGGCGAGTGTCATCAAATGGATATCACAAAAGTTTCAACCTCTTGGTTTAACTCCCAAAAACTTTGCGAAATTTGTGGTTTTATAATACCACTCAAATGCACGTGTCAATAGCTGGCGTACATCGCGTATTTTTTCACAAAAAAGCTTACCATTTAATTGCAATGCAAAACAACTGATTTGTATTTCCGAAACCACCATTACTGTTTTTTACCAGTTCTGCTCCTTCACTTCATGGTTCCACCTTCAAACTCCACATTCTCAAGACTCCATACGCAGTTCTGATTTCACAAGTGCCAATGCATAGGCTTGCCACACCATGGCTCACATTCTCATATTTACGTTGGTGCTTTCATTCCATTATGCAATGACTTCTCCACATTTTCGAACAAGCTCAGTGCTCATTTCCAATGTGCTTTTGTCCGATTTGTGGTCCCGTTCATTTCACGGTTCTGCTTCCTTCATAATTCCATCATTGTTGCAAACTCTTTGTTCATGATTTGTTTCAGTCCTTCAACCCGAAGCCTCCACGAGTATTTCACAGTATCGTGATTCCTATTTTCTGGGTCAAGATACTAATCGGTCTTAAACCCTCTATGCTTCCAATTCACGGCATTGATTCATTAATTTCAAACCTACTCCAGTTTCCTTCGAACAGTTCACTATTGCATAATACAATGCTCCAAAAGGTCGATTTCATTCAACAGTATATTCATTTCAATATTTCTGCATGGAAGCCCTTACCTCAACTTCTCTCTGTTTCGACCTTGCATATGAACCCATGATTCATAATTCCGTCTCAAAACATTTTACATACAACCCCATATCGAATTCTAGATTAGGAATTCGTCTTTCTTGCTGTGGTCATCGATCCTTGCAGTGATCGATGACTGCAAGCCTTTTGCAACTTCGTCAAAGGTACATGTAACCCTTGTTGCTCTCAACTTAAAAACACAAGATCGATATTAACAGTGTCTCATTAATCAACATCGATTTTCCAATTACATACAAGGCATCATTTCAACCCCAAAATTACAGAGTATATCCACATATTCTTATACCACTACCTATTGAAATTGAAGCCCATTCACACAGAATCAAATAATACTCATGTGATAATGAAACAAATACATTCATATATTCAGATGAATTTACTTACAAAACTTATTTTTTTGACCAGATCTTCAATTCGATGGTCCTTCTAACCGCACTACTCTGCCTCTGAACCACTATCCCTCCTATCTTCCCATAGGCTTACATTTATAAAAAGTACTAAGGAATCAATTCAGTTTCACTAACAGCTCACCCAAGACTCGTGAAATTCTGAACATCCTAAATTTAGACTCAATCCATAAAATAATTGAAACTGATCCTAATTCGACTATCCCTCCACATTCCTAACTAATCACCTTCCTCTCATGTTCTCTAATGGTTCGAGAACATTTACAATTCCTCACTATTTTATTCAATATACTAATAATTACATGAGA